>MU269989.1:29406213-29552630 GCA_021432705.1 Caranx ignobilis | reverse complement strand
GCTCATCATAAATTCAAAAAACGTAAACAACAGCAGTTAACGACCAACAGGCCACGCCCACTTTCACCAATCAACATGGCACTCAAGATATAAGTTAACAGTCCCCCCTAGAGTATGCATACCAAATTTGGTGAAATTCTGTTCAATGGTCTTTGAGATATGCATGTGTGGCATTTATAGCGCCCCTATAGGCTGAGCTCAAAACGCTTTGGTAGGCAGCTTCCCAGTCACCTTGTGACCCTACCCACCAAGATTGGTGATGATAGGGCAAGGGGTGTGGGAGTTATGGCCAATCATTTCTAAGCTCCGCCCATCGCGGAGATTCATTGGTCCGTGGCGGCCATATTTTTGATCCGATCTAGCTCATTTATAATAGAAATTTGTATTTTCATCCCCCGAGGCTGTATACCAAATTTGGTGTTGATAGAGTCAATCTTTCACAAGTTCTATTCATTTTACTGTTTTTCACATTATGCAAATTAGCAAAAAATCTATCATGACGGACTTTAATGGTCCCAGAGGCTTTTTTGTAGAGCACATTGAGCTGGACCTGTGTGTCAAATTTCAAGTCAATCGGACTTACGGTGTGAGGGGCGTGGCCTTCCAAAAAAGTCATTTTTAAGCCTTAATTACAGCGCCACCATCTGGCCAACTGGGCTCATATTTTAATAGAAGTTGATGCACATCATTTCCAATCATTGGGCCAAGTTTCAGCTTTCTGGCCTATTCCAGCTCACGGGAATTTGAGCTCAAGCGGCAGACGACAAATAATAATAATAAATATAGCCGCAAGCGGCAATCCCCGGGTTCTAACCTGTTGAGGCCCAAACCGGCCACCCCGACCCTCGCCGGCCACGGTCGACGACAGCGCCCGCTCCGTTCCTAAAGGCTCCACGCGATACACACCCATTACCAGGCCCAGATATCTCCAAACCGGGTTTTCGGTCACACATTTGTGACACCCCATATTGGCCGAGTTCAAAATGTTTTGCGAGTCACATACTTTCAGAACATGCGCTTCAACTGGGAGAAGCAAAGTCTAGTGGCTGTGATATGAAATGAAACCATGAAACGATGAAACAACAAATGAATAGAATGTTACCGGCGCCAGAGCTAGGGGTCCCTGGCCGGCAGCATAAACCGCTCAGGCGGCGGGCACTGAGCGGCTGAGCTACGGTGTGACTGAGCAACCAATCAATCTGTGGATCCAAACATAGGACACGGTCCCTCGTTAGCTACTGTTGCTTCCGCTAAGCGCCTTTATCGTCTGCGCCCGCTCTTCAAAGTTCACATTCCATATAATCAACATTACAACATACCGTACCAACTACTAGTACGCTCAAGCACACACACACACATTCTTGTTCAACCGACCTCATGGGGACGTGAACGTCCGATCACGAACCACGACAATATAGTAAGTGTTTCACAACTTAAAGCATTCATCTTAACTTCAGTGCTTTAACACATGCTGTTACTCATTTCAACTTAACAAAACTGTATCAACCATACACTTTACCAACCTGTGGATCCAAACATAGGACACGTTCCCTCGTTACCTACTGTCGCTTCCGCTAAGCGCCTCTATTGTCTGCGCCCGCACAGAGCAAGCAGAGCAAGCAGAGCAGAGAATGCTTGGATCCACTGGTCTTGGAGCACCCTCTGCTGGTGCAAACGGTTATTACAAAATGTAAAAAATAAAAGGTTCGAATATTCAAATGAAAAAGGGGGGGTGTCTGTTAATAAAAAAAAACTATATATGTGGCTATTATCACATCCACTACAAATAGAATAGAATAGAATAGAATAGAATAGAAATTACTTTACTGATCCCAAAGGGAAATTGATTTGTCTTTTAGCTCATCTTCCATTTGCATTAGAATTAAACAGTCTGATGGCTGTGGGTATGAAAGATCTACGGTATCTTTCTGTCCTGCACCCAAGAGCCGGCCACGGTCGACGACAGCGCCCGCTCCGTTCCTAAAGGCTCCACGCCATACACACCCATTACCAGGCCCAGATATCTCCAAACCAGGTTTTCGGTCACACATTTGTGACACCCCATATTGGCCCAGTTCAAAATGTTTTGGTAGTCACATACTTTCAGAACATGCGCTTCAACTGGGAGAAGCAAAGTCTAGTGGCTGTGAGCTTTTACTCAACCTTTGCTTTATTTTGTTGTGTTTTTGTATGTTTTTCTCAACTACTGATGGATACTTCTGTGGGGAGAGGAGATTCTTCAGGAGGATGACACCCTGTTCCATCTGGGATGAGGAGGTGTTTTCGTGGTTGCTATGCTGGTGGTGCAGAGGTTAAAGGCTTGGAAGTGGAGATGAAGTGAAGGTCCTTTCTGCCGTCAGTCATCATGCAAAATATCAACTCTCTGCCCAACAAGAATAATGAGGAGCTGGAGATATAGATGAAGACTCAGGCAGTAGACATTTTTTCAAATCAAAACAATACTTGTATACATCCCACCAACGGCTACTGCCTAAGTTCCATGTGAAATTCTCCATCAAGTCGTTGCTAGGATACAGACTAAACATCCTGAGGCACTTGGCTTCAGTCATGTCTCCCTGATGGACTCACTGAGGATGTGGTGGAGAGATACACGCTGGTGGAGGCCATTCTGAACAACTCAGATCATCCTCTTCATGAACAATGAAATGCAATGATATGAAATGAAACCATGAAACAACAAATGAATAGAATAGAATAGAACAATGAAATGCAATAATATGAAATGATATGAAATATGAAATGAAACGATGAAACAACAAATGAATAGAATAGAATAGAATAGAATAGAATAGAAATAGAATAGAATAGAATAAAATAGAAATGACTTTATTGATCCCAAAGGGAAATTGATTTGTCTTTTAGCTCATCTTCCATTTGCATTAGAATTAAACAGTCTGATGGCTGTGGGTATGAAAGATCTACGGTATCTTTCTGTCCTGCACCCAAGAGATAGGAGCCGTCCACCACCGCTGCTTCTTTGATCCATCAAGGTGTTATGAAGTGGATGATCCGTGTTGTTCAGTATGGCCTCCACCATCCTCATTGTGTATCTCTCCACCACCTCCTCCAGAGAGTCCATCTTTACTCCCATCACAGAGCCAGCCTTCTTGACAAGCTTATCCAGCCTCTTTGCCTGCTTTTTTCCTAAACTTCCTCCCCAGCAGACTGCAGCATAAAATAAAACACTTGCCACCACAGACTGATAGAACATCTGCAGCATCTTATTACAGATGTTTAGAGATCTAAGCTTTCTAAGGAAAAAGAGGCGGCTCTGCCCTTTTTTGTAGAGTGCATCTGTGTTAACAGACCAGTCCAACTTGTTATCAAGATGAACACCTAGATATTTCTAGGTTGTCACCACCTCAATGTCCACTCCACAAGTGTTGACTGGCTGAAGAGTGGGCTTGGACCTATGGAAATCCATGATCATTTCCTTTGTCTTTGAGGTGTTCAGCATGAGGCAGTACCATATACGTTTTTCAAAAGTTCTATTCATTTTACTGTTTTTCACATTATGCAAGTTATTAAAAAAAATCCCTAATAACCACCCTAATGGTGCAAGAGGCTTTTTTGTAGAGGACCATCAGGAGGACATGTGTGTAAAATTTCAAGTCAATAGCACACCAAAGGTGGTGAAATTCTGTCCGACGGTCTTTGAGATATGCATGTGTGGCATTTATAGCGCCCCCTATGGGCTGAGCTCGAAACGCTTTGGTAGGCAGCTTCCCAGTCACCTTGTGACCCTACCCACCAAGATTGGTGACGATAGGGCAATGGGTGTGGGAGTTATGGCCGATCATTTCTAAGCTCCGCCCATCGCGGAGATTCATTGGTCCGTGGCGGCCATGTTTTTTATCCGACCTGGCTCATTTATAATAGAAATTTGTATTTTCATCCCCCGAGGCCGTATACCAAATTTGGTGTTGATAGAGTCAATCTTTCAAAAGTTCTATTCATTTTACTGTTTTTCACATTATGCAAATTATTGAAAAATCCGTCATAATCACCCTAATGGTGCAAGAGGCTTTTTTGTAGAGGACCATCAGGAGGACATGTGTGTAAAATTTCAAGTCAATAGCACTCATATCTGGGCGGGGAGAGCCATTTGAAGTTCACACGCCATGTAACAGCGCCCCCGTTAGGCCGAATGGGGTCAAATTTTTTGACAAGCATTTGCATGTCATTTATAATCCATGTACCGATTTTCATGTCCCTAGGTCCTTCCAGCTCATCATAAATTCAAAAAAACTAAACAACAGCAGTTAACGACCAACAGGCCACGCCCACTTTCACCAATCAACATGGCACTCAAGATATAAATTAACAGTCCCCCCTAGAGTATGCATACCAAATTTGGTGAAATTCTGTTCAATGGTCTTTGAGATATGCATGTGTGGCATTTATAGCGCCCCCTATGGGCTGAGCTCGAAACGCTTTGGTAGGCAGCTTCCCAGTCACCTTGTGACCCTACCCACCAAGATTGGTGACGATAGGGCAATGGGTGTGGGAGTTATGGCCAATCATTTCTAAGCTCCGCCCATCGCGGAGATTCATTGGTCCGTGGCGGCCATGTTTTTTATCCGATCTGGCTCATTTATAATAGAAATTTGTATTTTCATCCCCCGAGGCTGTATACCAAATTTGGTGTTGATAGAGTCAATCTTTCAAAAGTTCTATTCATTTTACTGTTTTTCACATTATGCAAATTAGCAAAAAATCTATCATGACGGACTTTAATGGTCCCATTGGCTTTTTTGTAGAGCACATTGAGCTGGACCTGTGTGTCAAATTTCAAGTCAATCGGACTTACGGTGTGAGGGGCGTGGCCTTCCAAAAAAATAATTTTTAATCCTTAATTACAGCGCCACCATCTGGCCAACTGGGCTCATATTTTAATAGAAGTTGATGCACATCATTTCCAATCATTGGGCCAAGTTTCAGCTTTCTGGCCTATTCCAGCTCACGGGAATTTGAGCTCAAGCGGCAGACGACAAATAATAATAATAATAAACCGGTAGGATTTTAGAAGGGTTCTACCCCTTCGGGGTTAGAACCCTAAATATAGCCGCAAGCGGCAATCCCCGGGTTCTAACCTGTTGAGGCCCAAACCGGCCACCCCGACCCTCGCCGTATGGCCTCCACCATCCTCATTGTGTATCTCTCCACCACCTCCTCCAGAGAGTCCATCTTTACTCCCATCACAGAGCCAGCCTTCTTGACAAGCTTATCCAGCCTCTTTGCCTGCTTTTTTCCT
Organism: Caranx ignobilis; assembly: GCA_021432705.1. Classification (NCBI taxonomy): domain Eukaryota; kingdom Metazoa; phylum Chordata; class Actinopteri; order Carangiformes; family Carangidae; genus Caranx; species Caranx ignobilis. The sequence continues at coordinate 29,547,355 of MU269989.1, read as the reverse complement.
AAACTTCCTCCCCAGCAGACTGCAGCATAAAATAAAACACTTGCCACCACAGACTGATAAAACATCTGCAGCATCTTATTACAGATGTTTAGTGATCTAAGCTTTCTAAGGAAAAAGAGGCGGCTCTGCCCTTTTTTGTAGAGTGCATCTGTGTTAACAGACCAGTCCAACTTGTTATCAAGATGAACACCTAGATATTTCTAGGTTGTCACCACCTCAATGTCCACTCCACAAGTGTTGACTGGCTGAAGAGTGGGCTTGGACTATGGAAATCCATGATCATTTCCTTTGTCTTTGAGGTGTTCAGCATGAGGCAGTTCTGGTGACTCCAGTCACTGAGGCTTTTATCAAATCCCTATATTCACATTCATACTGTTTTTCACATTATGCAAGTTATTAAAAAAAATCCGTTATAACCACCCTAATGGTGCAAGAGGCTTTTTGTAGAGGACCATCAGGAGGACATGTGTGTAAAATTTCAAGTCAATAGCACACCAAACGTGGTGAAATTCTGTCCGACGGTCTTTGAGATATGCATGTGTGGCATTTATAGCGCCCCCTATGGGCTGAGCTCGAAACGCTTTGGTAGGCAGCTTCCCAGTCACCTTGTGACCCTACCCACCAAGATTGGTGACGATAGGGCAATGGGTGTGGGAGTTATGGCCGATCATTTCTAAGCTCCGCCCATCGCGGAGATTCATTGGTCCGTGGCGGCCATGTTTTTTATCCGACCTGGCTCATTTATAATAGAAATTTGTATTTTCATCCCCCGAGGCCGTATACCAAATTTGGTGTTGATAGAGTCAATCTTTCAAAAGTTCTATTCATTTACTGTTTTTCACATTATGCAAATTATTGAAAAATCCGTCATAATCACCCTAATGGTCTCAGAGGCTTTTTTGTAGAGGACCATCAGGAGGACATGTGTGTAAAATTTCAAGTCAATAGCACTCATATCTGGGCGGAGAGCCATTTGAAGTTCACACGCCATGTAACAGCGCCCCCGTTAGGCCGAATGGGGTCAAATTTTTTGACAAGCATTTGCATGTCATTTATAATCCATGTACCGATTTTCATGTCCCTGGGTCCTTCCAGCTCATCATAAATTCAAAAAAACTAAACAACAGCAGTTAACGACCAACAGGCCACGCCCAATTTCACCAATCAACATGGCACTCAAGATATAAGTTAACAGTCCCCCTAGAGTATTCATACCAAATTTGTGAAATTCTGTTGAATGGTCTTTGAGATATGCATGTGTGGCATTTATAGCGCCCCCTATGGGCTGAGCTCAAAACGCTTTGGTAGGCAGCTTCCCAGTCACCTTGTGACCCTACCCACCAGATTGGTGACGATAGGGCAATGGGTGTGGGAGTTATGGCCAATCATTTCTAAGCTCCGCCCATCGCGGAGATTCATTGGTCCGTGGCGGCCATGTTTTTTATCCGACCTGGCTCATTTATAATAGAAATTTGTATTTTCATCCCCTGAGGCTGTATACCAAATTTGGTGTTGATAGAGTCAATCTTTCACAAGTTCTATTCATTTTACTGTTTTTCACATTATGCAAATTAGCAAAAAATCTATCATGGCGGACTTTAATGGTCCCATTGGCTTTTTTGTAGAGCACATTGAGCTGGACCTGTGTGTCAAATTTCAAGTCAATCGGACTTACGGTGTGAGGGGCGTGGCCTTCCAAAAAAATAATTTTTAAACCTTAATTACAGCGCCACCATCTGGCCAACTGGGCTCATATTTTAATAGAAGTTGATGCACATCATTTCCAATCATTGGGCCAAGTTTCAGCTTTCTGGCCTATTCCAGCTCACGGGAATTTGAGCTCAAGCGGCAGACGACAAATAATAATAATAATAAACCGGTAGGATTTTAGAAGGGTTCTACCCCTTCGGGGTTAGAACCCTAAATATAGCCGCAAGCGGCAATCCCCGGGTTCTAACCTGTTGAGGCCCAAACCGGCCACCCCGACCCTCGCCGTATGGCCTCCACCATCCTCATTGTGTATCTCTCCACCACCTCCTCCAGAGAGTCCATCTTTACTCCCATCACAGAGCCAGCCTTCTTGACAAGCTTATCCAGCCTCTTTGCCTGCTTTTTTCCTAAACTTCCTCCCCAGCAGACTGCAGCATAAAATAAAACACTTGCCACCACAGACTGATAAAACATCTGCAGCATCTTATTACAGATGTTTAGTGATCTAAGCTTTCTAAGGAAAAAGAGGCGGCTCTGCCCTTTTTTGTAGAGTGCATCTGTGTTAACAGACCAGTCCAACTTGTTATCAAGATGAACACCTAGATATTTCTAGGTTGTCACCACCTCAATGTCCACTCCACAAGTGTTGACTGGCTGAAGAGTGGGCTTGGACCTATGGAAATCCATGATCATTTCCTTTGTCTTTGAGGTGTTCAGCATGAGGCAGTTCTGGTGACTCCAGTCACTGAAGGCTTTTATCAAATCCCTATATTCACATTCATACTGTTTTTCACATTATGCAAGTTATTAAAAAAAATCCGTTATAACCACCCTAATGGTGCAGAGGCTTTTTTGTAGAGGACCATCAGGAGGACATGTGTGTAAAATTTCAAGTCAATAGCACACCAAACGTGGTGAAATTCTGTCCGACGGTCTTTGAGATATGCATGTGTGGCATTTATAGCGCCCCCTATGGGCTGAGCTCGAAACGCTTTGGTAGGCAGCTTCCCAGTCACCTTGTGACCCTACCCACCAAGATTGGTGACGATAGGGCAATGGGTGTGGGAGTTATGGCCGATCATTTCTAAGCTCCGCCCATCGCGGAGATTCATTGGTCCGTGGCGGCCATGTTTTTTATCCGACCTGGCTCATTTATAATAGAAATTTGTATTTTCATCCCCGAGGCCGTATACCAAATTTGGTGTTGATAGAGTCAATCTTTCAAAGTTCTATTCATTTTACTGTTTTTCACATTATGCAAATTATTGAAAAATCCGTCATAATCACCCTAATGGTCTCAGAGGCTTTTTTGTAGAGGACCATCAGGAGGACATGTGTGTAAAATTTCAAGTCAATAGCACTCATATCTGGGCGGGGAGAGCCATTTGAAGTTCACACGCCATGTAACAGCGCCCCCGTTAGGCCGAATGGGGTCAAATTTTTTGACAAGCATTTGCATGTCATTTATAATCCATGTACCGATTTTCATGTCCCTGGGTCCTTCCAGCTCATCATAAATTCAAAAAAACTAAACAACAGCAGTTAACGACCAACAGGCCACGCCCAATTTCACCAATCAACATGGCACTCAAGATATAAGTTAACAGTCCCCCCTAGAGTATCATACCAAATTTGGTGAAATTCTGTTGAATGGTCTTTGAGATATGCATGTGTGGCATTTATAGCGCCCCCTATGGGCTGAGCTCAAAACGCTTTGGTAGGCAGCTTCCCAGTCCCCTTGTGACCCTACCCACCAAGATTGGTGACGATAGGGCAATGGGTGTGGGAGTTATGGCCAATCATTTCTAAGCTCCGCCCATCGCGGAGATTCATTGGTCCGTGGCGGCCATGTTTTTTATCCGACCTGGCTCATTTATAATAGAAATTTGTATTTTCATCCCCCTGAGGCTGTATACCAAATTTGGTGTTGATAGAGTCAATCTTTCACAAGTTCTATTCATTTTACTGTTTTTCACATTATGCAAATTAGCAAAAAATCTATCATGCGGACTTTAATGGTCCCATTGGCTTTTTTGTAGAGCACATTGAGCTGGACCTGTGTGTCAAATTTCAAGTCAATCGGACTTACGGTGTGAGGGGCGTGGCCTTCCAAAAAAATATTTTTAAACCTTAATTACAGCGCCACCATCTGGCCAACTGGGCTCATATTTTAATAGAAGTTGATGCACATCATTTCCAATCATTGGGCCAAGTTTCAGCTTTCTGGCCTATTCCAGCTCACGGGAATTTGAGCTCAAGCGGCAGACGACAAATATAATAATAATAAATATAGCCGCAAGCGCAAATCCCCGGGTTTCTAACCTGTTGAGGCCCAAACCGGCCACCCCGACCCTCGCCGGCCACGGTCGACGACAGCGCCCGCTCCGTTCCTAAAGGCTCCACGCGATACACACCCATTACCAGGCCAGATATCTCCAAACCGGGTTTTCGGTCACACATTTGTGACACCCCATATTGGCCGAGTTCAAAATGTTTTGGTAGTCACATACTTTCAGAACATGCGCTTCAACTGGGAGAAGCAAAGTCTAGTGGCTGTGATATGAAATGAAACGATGAAACGATGAAACAACAAATGAATAGAATATGTTACCGGCGCCAGAGCTAGGGGTCCCTGGCCGGCAGCATAAACCGCTCAGGCGGCGGGCACTGAGCGGCTGAGCTACGGTGTGACTGAGCAACCAATCAATCTGTGGATCCAAACATAGGACACGGTCCCTCGTTAGCTACTGTTGCTTCCGCTAAGCGCCTTTATCGTCTGCGCCCGCTCTTCAAAGTTCACATTCCATATAATCAACATTACAACATACCGTACCAACTACTAGTACTCTCAAGCACACACACACACACACATTCTTGTTCAAACCGACCTCATGGGGACGTGAACGTCCGATCACGAACCACGACAATATAGTAAGTGTTTCACAACTTAAAGCATTCATCTTAACTTCAGTGCTTTAACACATGCTGTTACTCATTTCAACTTAACAAAACTGTATCAACCATACACTTTACCAACCTGTGGATCCAAACATAGGACACGTTCCCTCGTTACCTACTGTCGCTTCCGCTAAGCGCCTCTATTGTCTGCGCCCGCACAGAGCAGCAGAGCAGAGCAGAGAATGCTTGGATCCACTGGTCTTGGAGCACCCTCTGCTGGTGCAAACGGTTATTACAAAATGTAAAAAATAAAAGGTTCGAATATTAAAATGAAAAAGGGGGGTGTCTGTTATAAAAAAAAAACTATATATGTGGCTATTATCACATCCACTACAAATAAATAGAATAGAATAGAATAGAATAGAATATAGAATAGAAATGACTTTATTGATCCCAAAGGGAAATTGATTTGTCTTTTAGCTCATCTTCCATTTGCATTAGAATTAAACAGTCTGATGGCTGTGGGTATGAAAGATCTACGGTATCTTTCTGTCCTGCACCCAAGAGATAGGAGCCGTCCACCACCGCTGCTTCTTTGATCCATCAAGGGTGTTATGAAGTGGATGATCCGTGTTGTTCAGTATGGCCTCCACCATCCTCATTGTGTATCTCTCCACCACCTCCTCCAGAGAGTCCATCTTTACTCCCATCACAGAGCCAGCCTTCTTGACAAGCTTATCCAGCCTCTTTGCCTGCTTTTTTTCCTAAACTTCCTCCCCAGCAGACTGCAGCATAATAAAACACTTGCCACCACAGACTGATAGAACATCTGTAGCATCTTATTACAGATGTTTAGAGATCTAAGCTTTCTAAGGAAAAAGAGGCGCCTCTGCCCTTTTTGTAGAGTGCATCTGTGTTAACAGACCAGTCCAACTTGTTATCAAGATGAACACCTAGATATTATAGTTTGTCACCACCTCAATGTCCACTCCACAAGTGTTGACTGGCTGAAGAGTGGGCTTGGACCTACGGAAATCCATGATCATTTCCTTTGTCTTTGAGGTGTTCAGCATGAGGCAGTATCATATATGTTTTTTCAAAAGTTCTATTCATTTTTCTGTTTTTTTCACATTATGCAAGTTATTAAAAAAATCCCTAATAACCACCCTAATGGTGCAAGAGGCTTTTTGTAGAGGACCATCAGGAGGACATGTGTGTAAAATTTCAAGTCAATAGCACACCAAACGTGGTGAAATTCTGTCTGCGGTCTTTGAGATATGCATGTGTGGCATTTATAGCGCCCCCTATGGGCTGAGCTCGAAACGCTTTGGTAGGCAGCTTCCCAGTCACCTTGTGACCCTACCACCAAGATTGGTGACGATAGGGCAATGGGTGTGGGAGTTATGGCCGATCATTTCTAAGCTCCGCCCATCGCGGAGATTCATTGGTCCGTGGCGGCCATGTTTTTTATCCGACCTGGCTCATTTATAATAGAAATTTGTATTTTCATCCCCCGAGGCCGTATACCAAATTTTGGTGTTGATAGAGTCAATCTTTCAAAAGTTCTATTCATTTTACTGTTTTTCACATTATGCAAATTATTGAAAAATCCGTCATAATCACCCTAATGGTCCCAGAGGCTTTTTTGTAGAGGACCATCAGGAGGACATGTGTGTAAAATTTCAAGTCAATAGCACTCATATCTGGGCGGGGAGAGCCATTTGAAGTTCACACGCCATGTAACAGCGCCCCCGTTAGGCCGAATGGGGTCAAATTTTTGACAAGCATTTGCATGTCATTTATAATCCATGTACCGATTTTCATGTCCCTAGTCCTTCCAGCTCATCATAAATTCAAAAAACGTAAACACACAGCAGTTAACGACCAACAGGCCACGCCCACTTTCACCAATCAACATGGCACTCAAGATATAAGTTAACAGTCCCCCCTAGAGTATGCATACCAAATTTGGTGAAATTCTGTTCAATGGTCTTTGAGATATGCATGTGTGGCATTTATAGCGCCCCCTATAGGCTGAGCTCAAAACGCTTTGGTAGGCAGCTTCCAGTCACCTTGTGACCCTACCCACCAAGATTGGTGACGATAGGGCAATGGGTGTGGGAGTTATGGCCAATCATTTCTAAGCTCCGCCCATCGCGGAGATTCATTGGTCCGTGGCGGCCATGTTTTTTATCCGATCTGCTCATTTATAATAGAAATTTGTATTTTCATCCCCGAGGCTGTATACCAATTTGGTGTTGATAGAGTCAATCTTTCAAAAGTTCTATTCATTTTACTGTTTTTCACATTATGCAAATTAGCAAAAATCTATCATGCGGACTTTAATGGTCCCAGAGGCTTTTTTGTAGAGCACATTGAGCTGGACCTGTGTGTCAAATTTCAAGTCAATCGGACTTACGGTGTGAGGGGCGTGGCCTTCCAAAAAAGTCATTTTTAAGCCTTAATTACAGCGCCACCATCTGGCCAACTGGGCTCATATTTTAATAGAAGTTGATGCACATCATTTCCAATCATTGGGCCAAGTTTCAGCTTTCTGGCCTATTCCAGCTCACGGGAATTTGAGCTCAGCGGCAGACGGAAAATAATAATAAAATAATAATAATAATAATAAACCGGTAGATTTAGAAGGGTTCACCCCTTCGGGTTAGACAATAAACCGGTATGATCTACCCCTTCGGGTTAGAACCCTAAATATAGCCGCAAGCGGCAATCCCCGGGTTCTAACCTGTTGGGCCCAAACCGGCCACCCCGACCCTCGCCGGCCACGGTCGACGACAGCGCCCGCTCCGTTCCTAAAGGCTCCACGCGATACACACCCATTACCAGCCCAGATATCTCCAAACCGGGTTTTCGGTCACACATTTGTGACACCCCATATTGGCCCAGTTCAAAATGTTTTGCGAGTCACATACTTTCAGAACATGCGCTTCAACTGGGAGAAGCAAAGTCTAGTGGCTGTGATATGAAATGAAACATGAAACGATGAAACAACAAATGAATAGAATATGTTACCGGCGCCAGAGCTAGGGGTCCCTGGCCGGCAGCATAAACCGCTCAGGCGGCGGGCACTGAGCGGCTGAGCTACGGTGTGACTGAGCAACCAATCAATCTGTGGATCCAAACATAGGACACGGTCCCTCGTTAGCTACTGTTGCTTCCGCTAAGCGCCTTTATCGTCTGCGCCCGCTCTTCAAAGTTCACATTCCATATAATCAACATTACAACATACCGTACCAACTACTAGTACGCTCAAGCACACACACACACATTCTTGTTCAACCGACCTCATGGGGACGTGAACGTCCGATCACGAACCACGACAATATAGTAAGTGTTTCACAACTTAAAGCATTCATCTTAACTTCAGTGCTTTAACACATGCTGTTACTCATTTCAACTTAACAAAACTGTATCAACCATACACTTTACCAACCTGTGGATCCAAACATAGGACACGTTCCCTCGTTAGCTGCTGTCGCTTCCGCTAAGCGCCTCTATTGTCTGCGCCCGCACAGAGCAAGCAGAGCAGAGCAGAGAATGCTTGGATCCACTGGTCTTGGAGCACCCTCTGCTGGTGCAAACGGTTATTACAAAATGTAAAAAATAAAAGGTTCGAATATTAAAATGAAAAAGGGGGGGGTGTCTGTTAATAAAAAAAACTATATATGTGGCTATTATCACATCCACTACAAATAGAATGGAATAGAATAGAATAGAATAGAATAGAATAGAAATTACTTTACTGATCCCAAAGGGAAATTGATTTGTCTTTTAGCTCATCTTCCATTTGCATTAGAATTAAACAGTCTGATGGCTGTGGGTATGAAAGATCTACGGTATCTTTCTGTCCTGCACCCAGAGCCGGCCACGGTCGACGACAGCGCCCGCTCCGTTCCTAAAGGCTCCACGCCATACACACCCATTACCAGGCCCAGATATCTCCAAACCAGGTTTTCGGTCACACATTTGTGACACCCCATATTGGCCCAGTTCAAAATGTTTTGGTAGTCACATACTTTCAGAACATGCGCTTCAACTGGGAGAAGCAAAGTCTAGTGGCTGTGAGTTTTTACTCAACCTTTGCTTTATTTTGTTGTGTCAATGTATGTTTTTCTCAACTACTGATGGATACTTCTGTGGGGAGAGGAGATTCTTCAGGAGGATGACACCCTGTTCCATCTGGGATGAGGAGGTGTTTTGGTGGTTGCTATGCTGGTGGTGCAGAGGTTAAAGGCTTGGAAGTGGAGATGAAGTGAAGGTCCTTTCTGCCGTCAGTCATCATGCAAAATATCAACTCTCTGCCCAACAAGAATAATGAGGAGCTGGAGATATAGATGAAGACTCAGGCAGTAGACATTTTTCAAATCAAAACAATACTTGTATACATCCCACCAACGGCTACTGCCAAAGTTCCATGTGAAATTCTCCATGAAGTCGTTGCTAGGATACAGACTAAACATCCTGAGGCACTTGGCTTCAGTCATGTCTCCCTGATGGACTCACTGAGGATGTGGTGGAGAGATACACGCTGGTAGAGGCCATTCTGAACAACTCAGATCATCCTCTTCATGAACAATGAAATGCAATGATATGAAATAAAACCATGAAACAACAAATGAATAGAATAGAATAGAATAGAACAATGAAATGCAATAATATGAAATGATATGAAATATGAAATGAAACGATGAAACAACAAATGAATAGAATAGAATAGAATAGAAATAGAATACAATAGAATAGAATAGAATAGAATAAAATAGAAATTACTTTATTGATCCCAAAGGGAAATTGATTTGTCTTTTAGCTCATCTTCCATTTGCATTAGAATTAAACAGTCTGATGGCTGTGGGTATGAAAGATCTACGGTATCTTTCTGTCCTGCACCCAAGAGATAGGAGCCGTCCACCACCGCTGCTTCTTTGATCCATCAAGGTGTTATGAAGTGGATGATCCGTGTTGTTCAGTATGGCCTCCACCATCCTCATTGTGTATCTCTCCACCACCTCCTCCAGAGAGTCCATCTTTACTCCCATCACAGAGCCAGCCTTCTTGACAAGCTTATCCAGCCTCTTTGCCTGCTTTTTTCCTAAACTTCCTCCCCAGCAGACTGCAGCATAAAATAAAACACTTGCCACCACAGACTGATAGAACATCTGCAGCATCTTATTACAGATGTTTAGAGATCTAAGCTTTCTAAGGAAAAAGAGGCGGCTCTGCCCTTTTTTGTAGAGTGCATCTGTGTTAACAGACCAGTCCAACTTGTTATCAAGATGAACACCTAGATATTTCTAGGTTGTCACCACCTCAATGTCCACTCCACAAGTGTTGACTGGCTGAAGAGTGGGCTTGGACCTACGGAAATCCATGATCATTTCCTTTGTCTTTGAGGTGTTCAGCATGAGGCAGTTCTGGTGACTCCAGTCACTGAAGGCTTTTATCAAATCCCTATATTCACATTCATACTGTTTTTCACATTATGCAAGTTATTAAAAAAATCCGTCATAACCACCCTAATGGTGCAAGAGGCTTTTTTGTAGAGGACCATCAGGAGGACATGTGTGTAAATTTCAAGTCAATAGCACACCAAACGTGGTGAAATTCTGTCCGACGGTCTTTGAGATATGCATGTGTGGCATTTATAGCGCCCCCTATGGGCTGAGCTCGAAACGCTTTGGTAGGCAGCTTCCCAGTCACCTTGTGACCCTACCCACCAAGATTGGTGACGATAGGGCAATGGGTGTGGGAGTTATGGCCGATCATTTCTAAGCTCCGCCCATCGCGGAGATTCATTGGTCCGTGGCGGCCATGTTTTTTATCCGACCTGGCTCATTTATAATAGAAATTTGTATTTTCATCCCCCGAGGCCGTATACCAAATTTGGTGTTGATAGAGTCAATCTTTCAAAAGTTCTATTCATTTTACTGTTTTTCACATTATGCAAATTATTGAAAAATCCGTCATAATCACCCTAATGGTCCCAGAGGCTTTTTTGTAGAGGACCATCAGGAGGACATGTGTGTAAAATTTCAAGTCAATAGCCCTCATATCTGGGCGGGGAGAGCCATTTGAAGTTCACACGCCATGTAACAGCGCCCCCGTTAGGCCGAATGGGGTCAAATTTTTTGACAAGCATTTGCATGTCATTTATAATCCATGTACCGATTTTCATGTCCCTAGGTCCTTCCAGCTCATCATAAATTCAAAAAAACTAAACAACAGCAGTTAACGACCAACAGGCCACGCCCACTTTCACCAATCAACATGGCACTCAAGATATAAGTTAACAGTCCCCCCTAGAGTATGCATACCAAATTTGGTGAAATTCTGTTCAATGGTCTTTGAGATATGCATGTGTGGCATTTATAGCGCCCCCTATAGGCTGAGCTCAAAACGCTTTGGTAGGCAGCTTCCCAGTCCGTTGTGAACCTACCCACCAAGATTGGTGATGATAGGGCAAGGGGTGTGGGAGTTATGGCCAATCATTTCTAAGCTCCGCCCATCGCGGAGATTCATTGGTCCGTGGCGGCCATATTTTTGATCCGATCTGGCTCATTTATAATAGAAATTTGTATTTTCATCCCCCGAGGCTGTATACCAAATTTGGTGTTGATAGAGTCAATCTTTAACAAGTTCTATTCATTTTACTGTTTTTCACATTATGCAAATTAGCAAAAAATCTATCATGGCGGACTTTAATGGTTCCAGAGGCTTTTTTGTAGAGCACATTGAGCTGGACCTGTGTGTCAAATTTCAAGTCAATCGGACTTACGGCCTGAGGGGCGTGGCCTTCCAAAAAAGTCATTTTTAAGCCTTAATTACAGCGCCACCATCTGGCCAACTGGGCTCATATTTTAATAGAAGTTGATGCACATCATTTCCAATCATTAGGCCAAGTTTCAGCTTTCTGGCCTATTCCAGCTCACGGGAATTTGAGCTCAAGCGGCAGACGACAAATAATAATAATAATAATAATAAACCGGTAGGATTTTAGAAGGGTTCTACCCCTTCGGGGTTAGAACCCTAATAATAATAAACCGGTAGGATTTTAGAAGGGTTCTACCCCTTCGGGGTTAGAACCCTAAATACTACTAGTAATGGCACTTTTTATTTGAATGATAACGACTGACTCTTTGCCTTTGAAAATTGATCCATTAATCTTGTTAATTGTGTATATTAAACGTACAGAGCTAAAGAAATGCAATTAACATGTTGTACTTCTTACAACACGCACAGTAATGAACAGTGGAGAGTTACAATAAACATAAATAAGACATGTAAATATGTAGAAGTAGACAATGTTGGAGAACAAAGCGTATATGCAGTTGGTTGAATGTACAGTAATAAAAAAACATGGCTATATAGTTTATGTCTATAGATTTTTCTTAGCAAAGTTACAAAGGAGAGAGAAAAGGAAGGAATTGAAGCAGTTAAACACGTCATAAAAACTGCGATAATTTACACAAGAATATAAATTGTCTGTGTAATAGGGGAAAAAGAAAAAGACAGCACCGTATCAAACATTCATAAAAGCTTTCCTATGAAAGGTTGCTTTAAGAAGAGACACTAATGATCTTGCATTTATTAGCTCAATAGGAACAATGTTCTATAGTCTGGGGGCTCAGAAAACATTAAAGACCAGCTATTGATCTAAAGCAACGAAGGGGTCTGGCTGGTAATTACATAAAAAGTTCCTATCATTGGTCTTAGAACAATAAAAGAAAGACAGGAAAATTTGGGGCCAATTTTCTTTTCCTTTTTTTGGCCATTTTTGCCCAAAAAAAGAGACGAACACAATCAATCCACCCTCGTCCCAATGAATCTTTCCTGAACATTTCCTTTTGCACTTTTTCCTTTGCTCCTGCCATTATCGCCAACGGCCACTGGATGTCATCTAACAACAAAATAAAACCCATACACAGTCTGAAGTTGTACTTGGAAAAGATTTACCAGCCCGATTCTACTACCTTGATGAGAACCACTGATCGAAAGGAAAGGACAGGGCCAAAAAAGATGCGTTTGGACTATAATTGTGTTAAGTCCCATTGAATTAATTGCTTGAATGGTCCTTTTAAAGCTTCTAATTGAGTCTTTGTCGGTCCTGATGATGTCCATCTCCTCCATGCAGCCAATTGGAGTACGTTATGCATGGGGAACATTAACTGTAAGTGACTTTTTGAATTCTATCTGAAGATGCAGTCCAACTTCCACCTTCCTTAGCTGTCTTCATTTTCATTGTTAGGCATCAAGACGCTTGAGTGAGTTCTCCTTGAACGCCCACTTGGCTATAAGCCACATTGTGTTTATGATGAGAACCCGAGGTACAAGTGCGGCCTCTGTATGTCCGTCGCCTGCAGAGAACAGCGAGTTGAGTTGATGTGTTGTGAGCTGAAGTCAATGGTCGGAGCGAGCCAGTCCCTGAATGTGAGCCAGTGTGGAAATAAAAAGGCTTTGGACGTGTCGGGGTGTTGGCTGGATTATCACAGAAGCGTCTGTGTGCTCAAGGCCAGAGCAAACCGCTAAAGGGGAGGCTTGGGCTAAAATAAGCTGTGTGCCACTGGTGACCCCCACCTCCTACTCTTTGTACATTATATATGTGTACTGTGGCCTTCAATTACTCTGCTAGAACAGTGCACACATGCTATAGGCGGCAGTTTAATTACATTTTGCACAGAGGCTCCGAAACTATGTTGAAACAGTACATGGCCTCGGGTGTTTCTGTCGTTACTCGGCCTTTCTCTGTGGAGTAAGTGTTTCTCTGCCGAGGAAGATCGCGACATGCACTTGAAAGCTGTGGAAAAACGCCAAAATATGGGAACCAAGAGGTGAAATTGTTAAATAGAGGGGGCGCTTTCACGTTTAACCTTTTGAGTTCTCCTCACGTGGGCCCACGTGGCGGTTGGGGGTCAGGGTTCGGGGTCAACTCCAGTAAGAGTTCTGCAGCATGCTCCACTGTGCTTAACTGCACAAATGCAATATCAAGCTATGGTCCAAAAGACATTTCTAAAAACGCAGGGTATGTCCCAATCAATGAATTTAAAGAACATCACAGGACTGCAGCCCTGCATGGATAAGCAGTAGAGACAAAGTTTTCTCTTTTCCTTAACAAAAGTTGGTCTCAGCAGCTTTGGGAATGGGACTCTGGAGAAAACTTTTAGTTCCAAACTTGCCCGTAGCGCCAAGATAAAATGCTTTGTGAATATGCGCCTTGTATCTTCAGCACGTCCACAACTTTGGCACGCAACCAGCAGCACATTTGTATTACCTCCCCATTTTTCTTTTTCGCTTTCGCTATTTTGGGAAGCACAACAGGAGTCGGCTTACTGTAAACCGAGCAGTGTCCTCTAGCAACAACAAACAGTACAACCTCCTCATGCGGAATGAGACAGTCGAGAGTAAAATGAAACCGCTGTGATCCTTTAGAATCATCAGGTGATCACGAATCCCGACTATTTAGTCTTGGTGTGCAGTTTTCTGCCTCATGATTACACCTCTGTCTACTAGCCTCTGTAATGTATTCATGATTGGAGGACCAGCCTCTGCTCTGGACTGTTGAAGGTCATTTGAATATCATCGGTCGTACAACATGCAAATCGCACGCACTCAGTCAAATTACTTTTAAGAGCCGTCCTCTTCCCTGCTCTCTGAAAGACCACTCTGTAGAGCCGTGTTTTACTTTGAAGCAAAGATTTCTAACATCGAATCTTTGTACAAGTTTTCTTTGACAAACTATTCTGAAATCTGCCTATTAAACTGCAAGCCTCGGCCCCTCTCAGCAGATCTTGTTTTAGATGTATCCTGACAATGTCACTTCTTGTTTAGCTGGATTTAATTGCTGTTTTTGATACAGAAGATCATCATAATTTAATGCTGAGCCTTAAAACATTGTCGGTCTCATAGGACGTGCGTTAGATTGGTTTAAATCTTTTATGTCCTGAAGGCCAGTCTCAGTCTAGGGAGTGTGTGTGTGTGTGTGTTTCTTATGCTATTAATAACATATGAGGATCCCATCAGGTCCCCTGCTGGCTTCACAGCTCCTTTCTTGATGCTTACTGGCATCAGGGATAATATCATGAAGAATCACAGTGTGTAGATTAGTATGGACTGGTGACAACTCCTCAGAGTGAAGACAAACAATCAAAATCAAAACCCAGTGTAAGTGGTCAGCTTTTGGGAAATGTTGCTTTGTAACATATCCACAGGAAACTGATGGATTATTCTTACTTATGAAATAGATTAAGAAAATATTCAATTTCATCCACTAATCAAGTTAAATGAATCCTGTAATCTTACATATCTAATGCCAACTTTGGTTTTGTTGTAACCACATGAGACATAGTGTCCCAAAGCTCTATTCAAGCTGATTAAGTGAGGCTGGAGTTGTGCATGGTTAAGTTTTATTTGAGATCACCAAACATGAAGCAATCATGATTATAGGTTTTCTGAAAATATTAAAATATAAGACCTGACATTGACTGATGAAACAGCTGAGATGTACAGTAGAGCAAAATCTGGCCTTGAAATCTTAAGGAGGCAGCTGAATATATCGCAGAAGTTTGTGGAGGATTGAAACTTAGACAATTATGTAAAATAATGATAAAGAAGAAAGAGAAGAAAACTTGTTATCAAGCTGAAAAGCTTAATTGTCTAAACTGGTTGTTGAAACTGCTGAATGTTAAAGCAAAATCTGGACAATTGCTGAAAAATGTTGACAAAAAGTGTTTGAAATTACTTTTGAAGTAAGAGATGTAGGAGTTCTGTGTGAGATATAAAAGATGAGCATAATCTAAAGATGTTCAGAAAGAACGGTGGCTAAATTTGTATTCAACCAAGTGTAACATTTAAAGAAATCAATCAAAAATATCAAAGATATAAACAAAAAAGAAACAAAAACTGAACACAAAGTTAATAGCTGAAAGTCTTGTGACCAGCTTGGAGTTGAAATATCAAATTATTATTATTAATCCTCAAAACTTTCGGTCTCTATCATTTCAATGATAGCTTTTTTAGGGAAAGTTGCATATTCCAAAAAATTCTGAACTATAGCACAAATAATAATGTCCCTAAAAAGCTGAACATTTTTGATGCTTTGATGCTCAACAAACAGAATCACAGAAATGTCAATCAAGCGCTGAGAGAATGTCTCTTCAGGCACAAGAAGTGAAAGCATGAGTGCGCTGGGCCTTTAATCAACTTGTTTTTGTGCCTTAATCTAAGATCAGAAAAGACTTTTATTCTTGTAACAGTGATTTGTGACAGCTTTGGAAGGCACAGGCAGATAATGACAAACTGCTGATAGGGCCCCCAGATCAGAAAACGCTGTTTCTGTGTCAGTCACAAAGACCTTTTGTTTTGAAATTCAGAGGACTTGTCATTTAATAAACTTTCAGAAAGGTGTTATCTCCATAATGAGTTCCATGATTTTTTTTTTTGGAACATGCTCTGACACTTCATTTTATTATTCTTTGTAAATACACCCATGTAAGCATTTATCGGTGGAGTTTATTCCCGGCCTCCGTTATTTATAACCTGTGGGATTTCTTATCAGCCTATTTCATGTGATGGATTTACCTGTGACAGCAAGTCCTCCAAATTAAATGTGAAAATACGTTGTTTGTCCGTGCCCTGTGGAATGACACATTCCATCAGCGGGACCACATCATCTGTCAGTGCTTTCAAAACCGTTGCAAATCATTTTTTAATGTTGTGACAACACTCTGTGAGCGCCGTAGTGTCCTGGGATGGTTGAATGTGTTTGATGGCTTCAACCTTTCTTTGTTCTGGCCTTTTGCCATATGTTCATCAACCTGTGCCCAAGAATCTGAGCTGCATTTAGCTTCAAGGTTCTCCAGGACCCTCTGAGGACATTTCTCATGCACCTCAGGAGTCTCATTTATGATTATGCAGTCTATAAATGCAGCTGTGCCCTCTTGGTCTTTTAAGGAGATTGCTCATTTCTCTCTAAAAGATCACTGGCTCACTTGTGATGCCAAACGAAAGCTGCTGATAAAATTGTACTTTGTATTTGTGTCCCTACCTTTCATAGATAATATCCTTATTACGTGTTCAGCCTCTTTTCCCATGTGTACTTTGCTACTTTAGCTGTACCTCAGGGAGCCTGAATCCCATCCAACTTCTGAGAGAATGAGAAATAAACAGGAAATAAACAGTTGGAACGTGTCTTTAGGACTGGTAATATTTCATTAAAGGTGCCATGTTGTAAAATGGTTGATGAAGATTCCATGTCGTTCTCATTAGAAAGCAGGTCAAGGTTCTATATTAATACTAGCAAAGAATCAAAGCTTCAGTCCACAGAGAAATACATGCAGTTTGAGTTCTCAAAGTGAGCCATTTGGACTTCCTGAACTTTGTGATGTCATAACAAAGCCACTACTCTCAACCATGCCTTAAAGAGGAACTATGCTACATTTTTACCTTAATTAAACAGCTTTGGAGTAATTGTGATGGAATGGAGGCTCTCTGCCTTCCACTTAGCGTCTCTTTGACGAAAACCAACCTTGCAAGATCAGTCCTGCCGACCCGGCATCCTAGATCTTGTCTCTATGGCACCACAACACAAGCACGCCCTGTAATGTCTTGTTTATGACAGATGAGATTACACAAATGTACACAACCTAATGCATATATGATATATAATGTTATCCACAGCTCCATGGATTGCTTTCTTGCTGGCTTTGTTGAAAACAAATGCACATGGCTGGGAGGAGGATTAGCAAAACAATGGAAAAGCGATCAGACTTGCAGAGTTCCTCTTTAAGCCACGCCCACCTGGGCTCACCGCTCAAACTTGCAGGACTTTGTGTCTTTGAACATTTCTATACTTTTGTCGGATCACTCTCATAACAGTAAAGCCAATCAGATAAGATCCTTAGTGCTAACTCTCTTCTGATTGGCTCATTGGACCTGAGATGCCTAACTGCATTGAGATTTTTGGTTCTTAAAACTACAAACGTATCATCTTATGCATCAATGCTTCAAATAAAACCAAGGAAAAGTCTAAAATATGGGATCTGTAAGTAGTTCTACATCAACAACACCTGGCTCCTTGAAAATTCTCTCGCTTGATCTAAAGTGGATGAAAGGGGATTTCTCCTTGACAGTGGAATACAAGTGCGGAGATGATGAGGCTTGGCGGCAAAACCTTAAAAAAAAAAACTATTATTTTAAGGATATTCTTTGAAACGATTCACCTGTTTTTAATGTATTGTCTGTGATGCTGTCATCCGTCTGTGCTTTCAAATTGTTATTATTATCTCTTGCCACATGGGACTTCCCAAAGATCAATTTGTGCTCTGGTGTATTCTCCTTGTTAAGCATTGTAAGGTAGACATTTTCATGGACATAGAAAAAGTAATGTTAAGCATTATCATCATAATGGGAGATTAATTATAAACCTCTTCAGCAAATGGCCTGACGTCACTGACTTTTTAAATGAGAATGAATTAATTCTGGCAAACAGTAAGCAGATCCAATTGAACTTAATTGGGCTTCATAAATTGGTTTCATTAGTGAGTGGAGTGTGATGGTGCAAAAACATATTTTCTGCTACAGTCGAAATGAGCATGCATGCTTCAGTTTTATTTAACAAAGCTCGGAAGGGCAATCTTAGGATAATTTGAGTGCGATTGTTGGGAGGCAGCGATAATAAAACATTTCTGACATTTAAATCTGTGTCAGCTCTGATTAATTATCACGCATTGTCTGGATGTTGCCAAGCAACGCGGATCGTTCCACGGCAAATTGACCTTTGACCAAAAAAGAAAGTTGATCCGAAAGCTGCAGTCAGGGTGGCACAGGGTGGGGAGGGATGCGAAGCGGGGCGGGCGGGTTTGTCACTCCAGCTATCACGCCATCGAAAAGACGCACGAGCGGGAGAGAAGCCGGGGCGGAAGCAGCCTTGAAAACTCTTTGTGACATTTTGATTTGATTTCTTTGCCGCCGCGCCGCGCTGATAAGTCGACATTATTCCTTCGCTTTCTTTAGTGGCGTCAAAAGAGGCTGGCAGAGAACTGGCTGACAAGGAGGAAGCCGTGTAGAGAGGGGAGGGAGGTGGGGGGTGTGATACTGTGAACATGAAAACTTTATTTGGGCTATAAAAGCGATGAATCATAGTCCTCTGCCCGCATAAAGGACACTGAGGAGCCTCACCGCTGTATTGTGCCTCTACACAGGGCTGAATGGTGAGTGAACAGAATGGGCCTCACTGAGGATGTTAAAGTCCCACATTGAAATAAGGTGGATTTCCATGTCATTTTTTGACTATAAAGCAGGTCTAGGTTCTACTGTATATTATTACTGTGAAGGTATCAGAGCCCAGTCCACAGGGAATTGCACACACTGTATTCAAAGCCTTAAAACAACCTGGCAGCACTTCCTGAACTTTGTGATGTCACAGCAACACAATAGATAGATTGACTGATTAGTTTAGAGGTCCTTGATATGAAAATGTTTGAGTAACTCTGTCCTAGAGAGTTCCTCATGGTCTGACACAGTGGTCCAGTGGTTAACACTGTTGCTGAACAGAAAGAAGATACTGGGTTTGATCCCCTGGGGGCCTTTCTGTGTGGATTTTACATTTTCTTTCTGTGCCTGTGTTGTCCCTAGGTTCTTTGTCTCTATATGTTGGCTCTGTGATAGACTGGTGACCTGTCCAAGGTGTACCTCGCCTTCGCCCTATGTCAGCTGGGATTGGCTCCAACCCTGATAAGTGCTATAGCCAATAGATGGATGGAAAGATACCCATATGCTATTACGTTTATCAGGAGATTGAAAAAATACAAGTGCGGTATGATGATGTAATATTCAAGGAGGCGGCTTTTAGCTCCAGCAGGGTCTGGCCTGGTTTAAACTGTAAGGTCTTCCAATCAACACCGTTCACAGGATCTTTGGACTGGTTTTTCCTTTTGCCCTGTGTTTCCCTGTGTGTCCCCCTGCCTGTGCTCAATCTACTCATCACTCACGTCTCAATCATTCCAGTCCTCCCACTCATCCTCAGATTGCTCAGCCAGTAGAAACACTCCACTCCAAGGCCACTCACTTATACTGCTCCACTTCTTCTTTGTCTATTTTCTTGGAGATGCTTCAGGTCTCTACCATCCTCCCCACAGTTCCCACCCCAAAGCCTTGACTCCAGAGTCACTGCTAACTTGTTTGTCAGCTGTTTGGCGCATGATGTAATAGGTCAACAGAGAAAAAGCCCAATAGCTGAAAGGTGGCATATCGCCACCTGTTGTCACAAGGCGGACATAGTAATCGATTGCCCTCTTGTCCTTGTATCCTGGGACAAGGACAGTCATCCAATTAAATGTTTCCATAGCGCAACTTCGCTGTGTGAAAATACTGAGTGTGAAGCACCCAGAGAGGTTAAAATACCAAGAAACAGTCAGTTCAGCAGTAATTTTACTTCTTATTCCGACTATTTTTTATGTAATTATCATGTTACCCCAAGAGCCTCTAGTCACTGCGGGCTCTTTGTAAGAATCAAGTCATTAAAGGTTCTGTAGAACTGCCAAGTGCACTGACAAAATAGATGTCTTTTTTCCTTCAGTATGACACAAACAGGCTGAGCTAAGTGCAACCTGATGAGTTTTTCAAACATCAGTTCATCAGTGCCAAATTAATTACAATATCCACACTGATGTAAACAGTTTCAGACATTTTTCTATTTGTTTCGTGCCAAACGCTTTAACCGCTGCTGGTCTGGTCAAGATCTGGACAGTGGAGCTCTGGTCATCAGTAAAGCTGCAGAGCTGATGTTTCGTCATTTGCATTTATTTCATAAAATACCAGTGATGAACTGAGAAGAGCGTGTGGTAGACCTGTGCTTGGGGTCCACTGCTTTATTGACATAGAAAAAACCCATCTAGTTTCATGCTTGTGATCCTGAAGGACATCTCAAAGTACATCTGCGGTTTTTGCACGGCTTCCACCTCCACTGCTTGTCTGGCCTCCTCTGCTCCACCTTCCTCTTCTTTTTTTGCTGATCTCCAGCTCTGCTTACCCAGTAGCTGCCAGAAGTGGAGTGCATGTTATTGGTCAGCTGACCAATTACATTTCAAGGCGCGTCAGGGTTTTAGAACTTGAGGGGAGGCTGCCCATTTTACCCCCTGTCAGCCTCTCAGAGGGGGGTAAATGGGCTCTAGGAAAGAGGCTCTGGGCCGAAGCCAGAGGCTCAGACCGTCTTTAATGATTGGCTGACTATTTTCTGACCGACAGAATCAAAAAATTGAATTTTCGGGTAAGCACTCATAGAAGCCCAATCCTTCAGTTCTCCAGTCCTAGTTAATCCAAAATTAGTCAAATGTGTGGGTTTTCTGTGAAGCTGATTTATATCACAACTGCATCACAGTACAGTTGGGAATTTTAACTTGGGAGTCTATAGGGATTGACTCATTGTTGGAGTCTACCTGGAGTAGTCAGTCAGGGAACTGTATCTTCAGCATTAGCTTCATTTTTCAACCCAGAGGTAACTAGTGATTTAAGATGACAGATTTAAATTTGATAGGTAGAAACATCCCATAAATACACTCACTATAGAGCTGGAAGAATTGGTGTCTTGCTTAAAAGTCTCATCTGAAGGTTGAAGGTGAACATTTGGTATATTTGGCATCATGTGAGAATCGTTCCTCGAAACAGGTACCGTTTGATGGATGCAGTTCTGAAGTGTTTTAAATATAGTGTTGCCCCAAGGGTTGCCTTATATTTGAGTGCAAGACAACATCAGATTTTTTTTCTTTCTTTTTTTTTCTGAGAGGACCAGTGCGACACAGTCGTCTACAGAAATGGAAGCAAATCTGTCAAACAGCCAAGAATTACAGCTGTCAGGGCCGATGAGCTCAGAAAGACTGAGGTCTGAGAAACCCAGACTGTCAGACAAAATGATTCTGATGCTTCAAGAGTCTGACAAAGGGAATGTGACTCTATAACTGATAGACAAGATACACTCATGTGGGTTTTGCGTATTACTGATTTCCATGTTCCGCTTCCACGAGGCCTCGGTGATGAGGCCTCTCTTCACATTGGATTAATGAGATCCCGACAGGACAAGTGTCAAGGCGTCCTCTCCTCAAAATGTCAAGCCCTTGCTCTTTAAGCTTGTGTGGGAGTCACTGCCAAGATGTTAATGCATGTCATATGACATGGCTTGAAATTGCTTGACTGTTAAATATCATATGCTTCAATAAACTCTTATAGAATGTGTTTGAACTTTGTGTAAAAGTGGCACCTGGTGGCTAATATACACCAAATGTTGAACAGGAGCTCATTGTTGTGCAGCTGCTGGCATAAGTTTGGCATTGCTTGAGAAGAATTATGTAGAGAATTTTGTATTTGGAAAGTTGTTGTTGGCCCAAAGTCAAAAGCAGTGGTGATATTATGACGTACTGAACCAATAAACAATAAATCAACCCAAAAACCAGAGGCCATGACCTCAGTGTGTGAGTGTTTGGCCCTCATGTAGCTGAAGAACACACATTTTTTCACACAGTTTTGTTGACTGACTTGTAGTTATAATCATTGTGACGCACCAGCCACTCCCACACATCACTCACACACACTGGCGCCGAATGCCAGGGGCTAATGTAGTGTTAGGGAGTATCAGTTCAGTGTTTACTTGTGTTTCCTGGTCAGGGGTGAGAGGATTAGAGGCACCCTAGGGGTGGGAGGCGCTGCGTGAGTTAATGTTTCACATCCAACAGATTAAAGCGCAAGCTGCCAAACGTCCGAGCAGACGCAGGGGACCGAGGGGCAATGGATCAGAGAAATGACTCCATGTGCAGTTAGGGAAGGAAAGACACGATAACCACAAAAGCCTTCATTAGCGGCTAGCTGCTTCACTTCCAATGTCCTGGAAGGGTTACTGAGGAGACCCCGGGTCTGAAAAAAATCCATCAGCAGTGGCTTTCACTTAGATTTGCTCACTGGAAATGTTTAGCTCCTTAGGCAGGGGTCAAATATGGAAGACCATTGGTGCTTAAGTTTAAGTTAGAGTCTGTAGGTGTATTGGTTGGAGTTTGTAAACACAACATTCAAACTGGGCCCTTCCTCTTGGGCTCAACTGTGCACACCCCCTGCGCCTGACAGCAGCAACCAGCAGTTGTCAGGATTGCAAAGACAGTCCAATACAGTCCAGGTGAAGTGCTAGCGGGCACTAGCGGCAAATGCTAGCCGCCACTTCTAGCAAGTGCTAGCGGTGGCAGCAAGCGTCCACTGCTAGCTTGTCATTAGCACTTGTGGCAGCTAGTGGAGCTAGTCCAGAAATGTCCCGTCCACACCAAAACATCAAAAGAGAGGGGGGGGGCTCAGACACAGTCACCACCACACATGAGTAGCAGCCATAGGTGATGATTAAGCAGGATTTCTTTTATATAAGTCTATATTTAGTTTTTAAGAAAATCCTGCAGACTCTACCTTTAAGAAATTCTAACTATATTCATTTAAAATGCATTGAAGTTTTTCTTGACCTTTACCCCTAAGAGGAAAATTTGTGTTTTTCTTTTTTCCTCCCTTCTTTCTCCCTAGAAAAACTATCCTGGCATGATCCTTTTACTTGCCTTTCAGGGCTTCTGTAATTCAAACTGTTTTTTAATCGGCACTATTTTGCAAATGTTTTGCTGGCCCACTTGCAATACCCAACCTGTTGCCCTGGAATAACTGGTGAAGGATGTTAGGTTGTATTACTACACGTTCCACTCTGTTGTGTTGTAATATAATGACTTAAGGCATTAGCATCAGGATTCTTTTTGGCTTGCTCCTCTGTCCTTTCCAAAATACATATTTATTGTATGTCAAAACTCACTCTGCTCTCATCCTCACGATATTCCTTTCAGTGGTAGAATCTGAAAGAGGCCTGGAGTCGCTGCACAGAACCAGGGGGCAGATCAGGCAGCCTTATGCAGATGTTGACCCAGATGTGGGAGAATGCAGATGCAGTCAGAAACATGAGGATGTTTTTTTGATGGCACCTGGCAAGAAGGAGGCTTTAGCTCATGCGCTGACCTCCTTTACGGGAGCGGTGATAGACGACGAAGCCCCTGCACTCGTGTTGTCACGCTTGTACCCTGAAGGAAAATGCTAAGCAACAGAGAAATATAACAGAGTGGGAGTTTGACAGCTGGAAAGAGACACACTATGACTGTGCAGAAAACTTTGCAGGATCAAGTGAGGCAATGGAGCAGGAGTCAGCCAAGGGGAAATGGGCCAGGTCTCTGAATTGCCACCAGGTGCAGTACACAGAGATACTATCAGAGTGGGATGGTGAAGGTTGTTTCACTGATCTCATGCCCTGGACATGATGTTGCGAAATTGGAGTGCATCAATCACCTGTTGCCATAAAGATCATACTGGAAACTGGAATTGTATGAGGTGGGGAGGAGGCTTATCCCTCCAGGATCCAGCATTGATCCTCGGGGAACTCATTTGGACAGTAACCAACTCTTGGTGTAAGGTCCAGTCCAACATTTCAAGAACGCCAATTCAAAACACAGTCCAGAAAATGTTGGATTACTGTCAGTTGTAGCTTTTTACAATATGTGTCCACGGCAACTAACCGATAAAAGCTCTGAGAAAGAGTCAGCTTAAGGTTTAGACTTTTTGATGTGTAACCTATGAGCTTAATAGACGTAAGAAAAGTCCAACTTTAATTAGCTTACTCTGCTGCTAATTGCTGGTCACTGCCTCCCTGGAAGCAGCGTGTGACTGCGCTGAAGGGACTCTGCTTCCTTTCAAGACCAAGATAGCAATTGTTTAGTGATGTGAGAGCAGTGGCTGGAATGGGCCTCAGGCTGGACACACTCTGAGGATTCACCCTTTTTTTTTTTTTTTTTGGTTTCAGGACTCTGGGTTATTACTGAGAGGAAGGAAGCACTGCACTCACTTCAGAGAGGGTGGGGGGAAAAAAAAGCAACAGGCAATGAGCAGCACTGAAAGAAGAGGGGTGTATTTTGGAAGATTTGACCGCAGCCACCAAATACCATCATCACCCAGGGGGCTCCACGTGAACAGGAGATCAAACACACTCAATGAACACAAAAGTGTGAGGCTTAGGGAGATTAGCCTCTTGGTCAACTTGAGTATTAAGTGGAAAGTTTAATCTTAGCCTTGAATCTGTCACTAAACATCCCGATCATATATATGCAAAGGCAAATAAAGGTGCTATTTAGATATGTAGGTTGCACTTTACTGTGCAGCTCAATGATTGCTGGACCAATCATACAGAGTGCATTGGCAATGCTAGAGGTGTTTTGTTGGTTGGGCTCATTTGAGCCTCAGTTAGGTTATAGATTTGTTATATTTCATGGTCTCTCTTGTGGCTGTCAGTTGACAAATGTTTCTAACTGCTTTAAACCCATAGTGCCCACAGGCCCGTCCAGGGTCTGCCGGACCCAGTGTTAATCAAAAGCAACACGATCCACAGGCTGGTTGGTGTAAGAGGCCTCTTAATGGCCTGATCCTCTAGATCATTCTATTTTATCATAATATTTGGTTTTCTACTGTTTATTCAGAGCCTTTCCAGCGTCCCCTAAGATGTCCTTGATGGATTTATTCATGGACTGTCCTCGTATCCCTGGGAGTTTAAAGGTTGAGTGGAAAAAACAGTCCCGCACCTTTGCTCATCGTCCACTGCCGTGTTCGATCAGCTCCCCGAACCTCCACTATCCGGTCTTTTCTTTTAAGTCAAAGAACAAATGAGCAGCTCTGCTCATGTTAGACCAGGGAACCCCACAGTGGACCTCAAACACTGCATTCACTTTAGCGAATTTAACTACTTGAGGCAAGTTGTCAGAATTAGACCACAAATTCATCTTCTCCTCATTGTGAATCTGAAAGGTTTAGAACTTTATAAACTTAATTAAATTCTCTCTTTTCAACTCTGCAAATATTGCTTCTTCTTTTTCTTCAAATACCTTTCTAAAATATCCCCCACTATGGCAGCAAGCATTCCAGACCTCCATTTTTATGATCATACACCATACCTACCCTAATTGCCATGGTCACTAAAATAATGGCCCAAGCTTGATTAGATCACTAGTCCTCAACATGAACCTTTGCTTCTAGGAATCGAACACAGTTTTCCTGCGTCACAATACTGGGTTTTGTTTGACCCATCAATCCACCGCAGCGTCCTTCCGATAGGGACTTTGCCGCTTTATGCGTTTTTTGCTCAGAAACTGCTGTCCCTTCAGAAACTGTCAGCCAATCGGACGAAAAGGTCTGGACTGAGGTAAGGCCTCCTACCCAATAACAGACATTTAGCAACCAGAACCATTAAATAGATGAATAAATAACATGTTTCAATCTAATTTCCTTCAAAGAAACAAATGCATACTTTACTTTTTTAAGTTAGTTGAACAGTTTTGCACTGTGGACATCTGCTAAGTCCATATGTATGAATCAGTCTATACATACATTGACCCCAGAAACTCTAAGGAGTGGCTTTTGAGCTATTACCCCCATAATCCCGCTCCCCTTCCAGAGTAATGGCGCCCCCGCCAGCTGATGATTCACTAATGGATGTCTCCGGGGGCACAAATGAAGCAGAGACTTAATATTCCAAATATTAGCATGTTGCAGTGATGGACTGTAAATAATGATGCAGTTGAAACTGAGCGCTCTGTGCGGACCTGTCACCCAGTTGACATTCCCTCATGTGTAGTCATGCTGAGAAATGATTTTCCAGCTTTATCTGTAGTCATGCAGTAAGGAACATTATAATCATGAGCCTGTGCTCAACTGAATACTAATATGAGGCAATTGCATCCCACTGTCTCAGAGTTACATTAAAAGTCAAGTGTAAAATCTCATACCGATTTGCATATTATTTAATCAACTTTCTGTTCTCCTGCCTCTGAGCTCTTCTAAAGCAGTGTGAGGCATATTAGTGTGTGCCTGCATGTGTGTGTGTGATATAATATTCCCTGCATTTCCTTCTTAGAACGATCAGCCGAAGCTATTTGAAGAAGCCCTTTAATGTCTGTTTCAGTGCAATAATTTAAAGCACACAGTGCTCCCATAGAAGCTAATGCATACTGTTCCAAAGGGCTGTAAAAAGTCAGTATGTGTTAAAAGTTAGTCAGACACTCAGATGCCTGGACCCTTTAGTGGATAGTTCCATCTGCGTACCAGATGATGGTGGTCGAAAGCTCTAGGTTAGCAAAATGGACCAAGTTGGACTTAGTGATATGATTATGCACGAGTCTACCTTTACATCTCTTCTCAGTCAACTTAAGACTATGCGATTTGGTTGAAAGCTCCAGATAGGAAAAGGAAGAAGTTAACCGAAGTAAATTTGACATTGAAATGACACATTGGCATCACGAAAAGAAAAAAAAAAAGGCAGTCTTGAAGGGCCTCGAGTGAGCAGCATGACGATCTGGTTATTTAAAGCAGACTGTTGTTTAAAGGTGCTAATGCATCAACCGACAGGTGCCGGCTGCACCCTGGGGCTCCTTCTGCAGAACCAGAGCCTCGGAAAACAAAGGCAGCCACTCTGCAGGGCCCTTCTGGAGCCTGTTTATCCCATGTTGATTTCAGAAATAACCCATTTGAGGTTTTGGTAATAGCTGCAATCAATAACTGATGTGTCTCTCTGTCAGTGAGAAAGTCCCAGCTCGGAGGCAAACAACATGACTCCGCCGCTGCATTGTTTACTACCTGCTACATTGAAAGTAGGGAGAAAACGAATGCACAAATTCACATCCCAGAATTGATGTTGGATATCTTGCATGTTTTGTCTGTTTTTTATGATGTGGTGCTATAGCTGTGGCTGTGGGGCCCGAGATAAAAAAGATGCAAGGAACACAATGTGGGAAAACAAGATGGTAACATTTTTATACCCAACGTACTTTTACATTTACATGTACTTGTTTGGTAGATGCTCTTAACCCAAAGCACCTTAGAGGTGAGGAACATCAAGATCAGGTTAAGTAGTGGACTGAAACTTATCCATGTCTGGGTGTTGAAGGAGAAGAGGAGACTTCGGAGATGTCCTTCAGAAAATCTTGAACATGATGATGTTGTAGATGTTCCTGCGCTTGTTTGGTAGCTTGTTCCGCAATCCTAGAACGACCAATGAGAAGACACTGTCTTGTGTCTTGTTTGCAGGGACCATGGGGCAAAAAGCTGAATCATTTAGTTCATGTAGATTGAGAAGATCCAGATCTTACTTGTTGTGTTGAATGTGTTGGGAGAAGAGAAGCTCTTGGTGCAGATGTCCTTAAGAGATTCTTGAATTTTGATATTGACATTCTTTAATGCTTTAAGGGATGTCACTGTCTATATTCAAGTGAGGAAGATTACTGAAGCTTCCATTCAGCAGGAAGCCTTAGGAAGGAGTTAACCTCAGTACACTGAAAGTTAGCCATGTTAGGTTGTCGAAGGTGTCGGAGCAGATGTCCTCAAGAGATTCTTGAACTTAGACAGTGATGTCCTTGCTCTGATATTGTTTGGTAGAACTTGGAACTTCTTAGAACTTAGATCTTAGAACTTCAGAAGAGCAAAGTTTGGACTGAGATGGTTTTGTGTGTAAGGAGGATGAAGCATAAAGTTGAAGGATCTGGCAGAAGACCTAGATGTTTCTCTAATGGTGGCGATGGGGACTTGAATAACCATGGGTTAGTGTACAAATTGTCATCATTGCTATTGCGTCATCAGGTTTATTAGGGATTCGGCACACAAATGCATGTTTAGGTTTAGAAAAACATCATGATTTAAAATAAGTACTTTTCAACATTTGAGTTTGTTGTCATGGTTACTATGATAGTGACGCTGTAACCTACAAAACAAACTATTCTGTGTTAAGGCCCTGGGTTTCAATGACTCATCCATACACCCCCAGCATGACTTAAAGTGGATTTCATCTCTCTCTCTCTCTTAATTACTATGACCACCAGGTGTCACATAGCAACAAAACTAGCTTCAGTTTGGACATTGCTATATGTGTGTTTAGGCCTTGAGGTGATAAAACAGCACCTGAGTGAAGAAAATATAGCTGATGAAATGTGATGGTGGCAAAATAAGACCAAGAAGAGATGCAATCGATCATCTGAGCAAGTGAAATTTAAAAAGAGAAAAAAAACAATAACAAACATCTTCAGCTGAAAACAAAGAAAGAAGAAATCTGGATGACAGGCTGAGACAGATGCATCTGCAGCGGAATCCAAATGATGGCAACAAACAGCATGGTGAGAAACTGAAGCAGAGGAGATCACACGGGAAATAAAAATATACTGGATAAAATTAGCTCCAGTGCAGTGAAGAAATCAGTGAGTGTGATAATGACTAGAGAGTACGTCTCACAATGTGTGTGTGAGAGAGAAAGATGCCTGAATTAACTTAATTATACACAGTGTTAATGTAATTCATCTGCTTTCCATATACATTCAAGTGTTTTCTACATAACAATGAACATACTATTGCTATTCTGTGCGATTTGCCCAGGAGCAGTATCCACAACTTGTTGCCAACCATCCCCGTCCTTTCAGCCATGACAGAACATCATGCGCACATGGGCTGCAAATTAGTTGAACGTAACATTATTTCCAAGCGACGTGGTTGAGATTGAGGCGCCCGCCTTGTCATCATCACCGCCGTTCTCAGAGCAGAAGAAATGAAGAGTAGGCGTTGCAAGCAAGGCCAAGGTTCAGCATTGTTTCCTGAGTATTGTTTTTTTTCCCCGCTAGAAAAACTTTATTGATCTCCCCAGGGAAACTGCTTTGTTTACGGTTGCACAACATGCAGCATGGAATAATATTAATAGAAGGTAAGTGTATAAAAAGAGGTAGACTAATGCATGTGCACACAAAGCCTCTTGAATACACATTAGCCAATCAAAACTAATGTATCCAAATTTAAGATAACAACCCTAACCTTAAACAGAGGTCAACTAAAGTTAAAATAACAGCTTAACCTAACCTAAACCCAGGCTAACTTAATATAACAACATAATGTAACCCAACCTAACCCAGGCTAACATAACTCAACCTGACCTAATCTAACCAATATAATCCTAATCCTAATTTAATCCAATTTAACCTACGATAACAACCTAACCTAACCTGACATAACCTAATCTAACTTCACCAAATGTAATCCTAACCCTAATTTAATTTAACCCAACCTAACCTACAATAACTCAACCTGACCTAACCAAAGTTAACATAACACCAACTTAATCTAACATAACTCAACCTGACCTAAGTTAACACCACTTAACCCGACCTAACCTAACATAAACCAATTTAAGATAAAATGGCATAACCCAGTCTAACTTTATTTAATCTGAACCCTAACTTAATCCAGCTCGATTGAACCTAACATAAAATAACAAATATTTGCGATTATACCCATGTATCAATAAAATTGGATTATTTTTAAGTCATGTTTCATTTTTCTATACGTTCTTTATCTCAAATACCTATAAGTATGTGTTCAAGATCCTACCTTCTACCTTCTTGTGCATCACATTGAGAAAACAGCAGATCCTTCAGATTTCTCAACAAGTTGGAGTTTGCACTTCAGGCGCTGAACAAACCCTGTGACAGACAGCTGATGTCTGAGATGTGCAGCATTCCAGCTCCAAAGCAGCACGCTCTAAGTGCTATAGAGATAATAACGCGCTGTATAGGAAATGACAGGCGCTTTAACGTGATGCGTGTGTGATGTTGGCTACAATGGCCTGATCATCAGTGCAGCATCTTGAGGTACTAATAGCATGTCATTGTTCTCATCTGCATCCTCGCAACATTAATAAGCTTTTTCTGACAAAACAGGTGACAGAAACCGTCAAAAACCATAAAGACGGCAACGATGTATAGTATAAACTTTGACTTCATGGATGTGTATCTGCGTTCAGAGGGTACACAAGAGAGACAGTAACAATGTCTCGCCTCAGGGCATGCAGTCAGGTATTAAACACCCTGCACAGAAATTTCAAACAAGACTATTTTTAAACTCTCCTGCCAATTTACAGTCTCTCTGGGTGATTACCACCAGAATAACTATGCTAATTGTTTAATAAGCGCACTTTGCTCTGCATCAAAGGAGAGATTTTTGCATAATATTTCCCGCAAGTTCAAAGCTGTCGTTATGCTGAACAAATGGCCCCGACTGTGGAGGCTTCTTTTAAATGCACCAAAGAGAGTGGGGTTAGAAGACGGCCATGTAATTGCGTAATTAAAACAAGGTTATCAAAGTCATAGCATAGCACTTTTGTCATATATTTGCCATTAAAACGCTATAGGCTCCTTCTGTGCTCCATGCCCCCAGGTCTTACAGATCTTAATTGGGCACCGGTGTCAAGTACTTAGGCACTATCTAATGTGATTTAATTTATTCACTTTCTTCTAGACACAAAAACCTCTGGCTACACAAAGAGAAAATCACTTTTTTTGTTTGTGTCTTTGAATAAGTCCTCCAATTGTCCCTGGCAGATTTCTTAATTCAGAGAGAAAAGGAAAATACCATCCAATGTCGACTGGGTTGGATCTCTAATGTCGCTCTGTTTTCAGTGTGGGTGGGTGGGTGGGGGGGGTGCTCGGAGTTCACACAGAAAAAGCAGTCTTTCCATACTGCTGCCTACCTGCCATGTGGCGTCTCCGGGGGGGCGCCGGGGAGGAGGATTTTTGGTGTGACAGACATGGCCTCAGCCTCGGCTAAGGAAGCAGAAACCCCCTCGGAGGTCTGAGTTGACTGGCAGTCAGTCGACAAGGTCGTGATAGCAAAACTGGTTGCATGGCTCACAGCCACTGCATTAATCCCCTCACTCGGCCTGCCTGCGCCCACTTTTGACATCTCGGCCACTCGATTACATCACATCTGGTCCTCAAATGGAGAAGAGAGCTTTAACATTACTGCACCATTTTCAGATTAACACTTAACTTTCAGAAAATCCCGCACGACCACAACCTGCCAATCAAAAAATATCCCATACTGTACAGTATGAAATAGTGTGTGGTTTTTATTATCAATACTCGGGATACAATTGAGCCCTAAAACAATGTCAGGACTTCCTGAACTTGTGATGTCATAAAGTCACACAAAGTCTTTGAGATAGATCGGTTCTTTAAACCTCAATTAGATCCTCTTAAGGATTGTGTGTCTTTTTTGTCATCTAGGTGCTATAATAATAATTATAGTAAATTTCAAAGTGTTAGGTCCAAAAGAAAATGAAGTCATAAAACAAGACATCAGGACTTCCTGAATTTGTGATGTCACAATGATCACGCAAAATCATTCAGAAAACCTGTGGCTATAGAGCTCCAGAGAAAAGCCTGACAGGGGAGATGTAGAATTGAGATACATTTAAACCTGAAGTAGATCTTCTTATGACTCTACATTTCGAATAAAACACCAGAAAAGCGCAATATATGGGACCTTTAATGTGATAAAAATTCCAAAATAAAACTACCGTTTTACACCATCACCAAAAAGCAAATCACAATCCAACATTTCAACCCCAACCCAAACCCACTCAGTGTTTAATGTCTTCTCTGGTAACTTATCTGTGTTTTAAATCAGTCCCTAGGGACTTCATATATTATGATACAACCGAGGTTGTTAGTGAAAGGTCTCAAGGCGCCAAAATATTCTTCCTTTGCTGAAATAGATCGTCCCTCATGAGCAATGAATCATCCACCCACCGTGTTATGTCAGATTTTGCAAAGAAAGAATGTAGACATTTCATGAATAGAATCTCTCTCTCTCTCTCTCTCCATCTCTCCATTCCTGTCATCCTCCCATTCCCCTCTTCTCATTTTCCTCAGTGTTTAATGTTTAATTTAAACCTCCAGTGCAGAACAGAATCAACAAGAGTGTGTCCCACCTGCCAGCAGGCGAAGTTCCACAGCACCCCCACATGGACGTGAACGGGACTGCCCCTGCCCCCGTGGCCAGACATGGAAAAGAGACAAGCCTCCTGTTTGCTAAGGAGGTGTAAGGCGCAGCAGGCGCAGTTCAGCCATAGCCAGAGGGGCTTTGCTATGTTTAGTCAGGAAACCATTATGTAAGTTGTCATTACGTTCTTTCCAATCCCCCCCCCCCAGTTCTCGTCCGGTGATAGACAGCTGGCATGAATGTGTGTGGACTGAGGGAAGAGGGGAGGGGAGCATCAGAGGTATGATTATAGACATCCCTACTGGGCAGACAGATAGTGAGGCCTGTGTAGGCTGAGGCTGACAGGGACCCCACACAGCCCCGTGCAGCCTAAATCCTAGGTGGATGTGAAGCTGCTTTCATCCTCTCCCCCTGACAACATCATCATTAGTGCGGTGTCAGTCTCCCCAAGCGGAGCTGCACCAATCAATATTCCTCATTTAACCATTAACCAAACGCGGACTGTTGATGGTATCGCTTAGATTATCTGCAGTCAGTGTTTTTTTTACTGTTTCTTCATCGTACAAACATGTAATGTTACATTTATGTCTCACTGTAAGAGTGATGTGACGTATATGTTAAATATAAAGGCATATATTATGACCGTATGGAGGACAGGGTCTATACCTGTACATAATGCTGGGGAAGCTTCAGTGCTAGGTCTATAAAGAAAAGCACACAGTTGTGCCTTAAAACAAGACGTCAGGACTTCCTGCACTTGTGATGTCACAAAGGTCACACGAGGTCATTCAGAGAAACTTGTTGCCTGGGAGAAGATATGTAAAAACACATTAAAATTGGTTCTTTAAGCCTCAGAACAGGTTCTAAAAGCCCTGCGAACATCTCCGCCCTCAAAGTGGCTACTGCCGGCTGGCACAAAGAGGTGTTTATAAAAGCGAACGTCACACTGACAAGCCAAACTCAAACCGGCAGCAATTCATCCAGAAACAACTGGAGAACCATTTTCAGACGGGAAAACACACACTCAGCTGTGGGAATGATTGCGGCCCGGTGTTTTCAGAAGTACCGTGATCACTCTGCTTCGGTTCCTGCCTGGAATGTCTCGCCTCTGTCACTTCCTGTCACATCTTCTCTCCACCTAAGGCCATACAAGTCCCAAAATGATACTAAAAGCCAAATAACTCATCAGATCCTCACAGCAAGATCATTTAGTCTTATATTATAATCCCATATAATGAGTCGGTATTGTACAATAAAAAGGGACAAAAGGGAACCCAGTACAGTAGAGGTGCATGCTTCAGTGAACTTAAGCATTACAGTCCTTACCATATTCTGCATAGTTCACAAAAGGTACTGAATAAATGTAGTGGAGCAGAAAGTTCAATATTTCTCTCTGAAATGTACTCCATTGGAAGAATTGAGTGTAAAATGTAAATACTCACTCAGAACTATACCACACTGTTAATGTACATAATTACTTTCAAAGACTTTGCATATATAAATGCATATAAGAAATAATTGCCGTCTAACCTGATGTCTTTAATTGCCTCGTTGGTCATGATGGTTTCATTGGAAACTCGCACTTGAATTTAAATATACTTCTATAGGTTGATTCTAGAAAAAAAAAAAAAGTGATTCATTGAGATTAATTACAGCAAATTGTGCGATTAATTAGTTTTTTTTTTTTTTTAATCAAGCAATGGCCCTAATTAGAATACTTATTCAAAACGTCTGTCACGATGTGTAGCAGTGTCCTTCATGTAAGGGGTGACGACACCGAATGAAGTAGGTCGAAGCTGAGTTTGTACCGATGCTGACCAGAGAACTGTTTCATTTTTGCACTTGTAAACCAGACATTTTGCCCCCCCTCCACCCCCCAGTGACTGGTAACTTGGCTTTAATGTTTACTCAGTTGTTTGCCCTCTAACCTCAACTCCATTCCCTTCCTCGTGGGGAGTGATTTCATATACTCAGAGCCCTGTGTTGTTTTCTTTTTCATGCTATGGCCTATGCTGTTAGTCCAGACTGGGCCACCAGATGCTCTCCACCATGATGTAGCCGGGGGAAGGACATATGGAAGACCAGTGGCAGACAGGCTATCAGGAGTGGCGGGACAGTTCCTGGGTCATTTTGGCACCGTGAACGGTCAACTTAGCCAGATATGATAATGAATTGTCTGTATATGACGGCTGCCTTGCTGGATTGTGAGTTTGCCTTTTGATGCAAGTCATCTATAAGACAATATGACACACAAGCTCCATTTCCTCTTGTAATAATTGAAAAAATACCAAAAAATCAAATGTAAATATCAGAATATCACATTTATTGATTTAGATTTGCAATCTGGATAACCCTCCTCCTGGATGAAGCCAACTTTTCTAGTCCAGTACCTCTTGAATCAATAAAGTGAGCTGCCAAGGCCTCAATCATGCAAAACTTTAAACCTTAAACAGGTGAGTTGTATCAAAATTCACCTTTCTTAAAGTTTTCATGACGGACCAAACTGGCTTTAAAGATGTTTATCTCTGCTGTAAAGTTGGGCATTTTAACCTGGGCGTCTATAGAGATTGGTTAAGGTTAGGCCTCCTTTTAGAGAACTTGTAGTTGGCTTCAGTCAAGTGAGTGTCATTTGAACACACCAGAACAGTCTGCTTTTGTAGAGGATTGTTTTTGTTCCCTGGATCTAACATCATTACTGAAACCAAATTAGCATTCACGTGCTAACAACATTGCTGAAATGTGTTATCCAGGACCATGTTTCCGACACTGGTACAGAAGCCAGTCTCATTCAGTGTTTTCTTGAATGCCTTTGACCTCTGTGGTTCTCTCCCATTTTATCTTCGCGAACCGCAAGCCTGCACAATATGTCTTTCACACAACTCTGGGCTCTCCACACCTTATCAGTTAGAGCGCAGAATAATGGTGCAAAAAAAAAAAAAAAAGCTCTCTGTTTGAGATTGATAAAGGGAGGGTGACAGTTTTTCCCATCAAACACTCGGAGCTTATCTGAAACGCTCGTCTCGAGAGGTGGTGGGATAGCGGGTACGCTCTGGAGAGCGCGCCTGGCCCTGGAGCCATCCTGGCTGTTCAGGAGGGAGGGGATGCATTCAGCAGGGCTTAAAGATCCGGGCTTATTCATTAAACATCACGGGCACTGCCTCAGCACTGGCCCCGTAGTAGCGACAGATGGTCAGACGATGGCTGTGTAACTGAAACAATGTCCACTTTGCAACTCGGCAACCAAGTGGCGCTTGTCAGAAATAGGCCAACTCAAATTGCCCTTAAAATGACATAGATGGCTCTTTTTGTGCGACGCCGGAGTCGTGTGGGTGAAATGCAGCCGTGTGTTCACACAAAGATTACAGCTTTGAAACAAAAGTAGCTGCAGTGCTGAAGTGCAGACTGAGAGCAGGTATTGCATTATATGCCAACTTTTTTTTTATCCCCGCCCATCTTGTCATTTTCCGATAGCGAGTCACTGAAGCCTTCAATCTGTTTTGAAGACATAGCAATGCTTAGATGACTTATTACACCCTCTTGTATCATAAAGGCCACCAACACCAATAGAAAAATGTTTGTTACCTAGGTATCCACTTCCAATCTGCATTGGGAATTATCCCCTTTTTTATGCCATTGCTATGTCTCTAGAGATCAACACTGCTCTCTTCAGAGAAAATAACAAAGTATTAAAGACATCTTTTTCTTTTCTGGATCTCCCGTGTGGCTCCTCCGCAGCTCATCTTTTGTGTTATCTCTCTATATTTGATAAGAGAATAAGAATTTTTATCTGTGTTCACCTCATTGCTGTATGCTGCAGGCCACAATATGGGACTGGTGCTACTGCTGCTGCTCCTCCAGTTTGTTGTTTGCAGTGGCAGCGAAAAAGAGCTTAGTGAAGCAGTTTGGGGCCAAATTGTTTTCTGAGTGCAGAAAGCTCTCCAAGTGCCAAATCGCAGGAAAATTGAAAATTTCCAATTGGGTGATAGAAAATGAGCCGGGTAGTCTCGGAAAAGCAAGCCATTCTGATCTAGAGCAAGAACAAGCAGATGTAGAATCACCAGACCATCTCAATCCAGGATGTATGTGTTTGCAAACTGTTCAAGATTCAAAGCTTGTTACAGTGCGCCGGCATATAAACAGTTATTCATGATGCAAAAAACAAACTCCAGTGAAATGGTGAAGCCACAGTATGCTCAGTACCTTAAAACCATGAATTCTCATCTGTTGACACACCTCAGCAGGTAAATACAGAGCCAGGCACCACTATGTAATGAATAACATAGGTACTGTGCTAAGCTAGCTATTTGTAGGCTAACTATCATCTCTTATTAAGCTAGCATGCTAACCAGCTAGCAACTCACTATATCTGGCAAATCATATATACAACAACGACCAAACCTCCTGGAAAGTCTGGTAAGAAAGATGCAGACCAAATCAGTGTTGTGACATCACAAAGTTACAAAAGTCATAACACATAACACATAACACATAACAGCTCATTTTAAAGCTCTGAATAGAGACTTTGCATTTCTCTGCGGACTGAGCGCTTTGATACTTTCACAGTATCAATATAGAACCTAGAGGTGCTTTATGATAAGTATATATCTACCTTTATCCAATATGGGACCTTTAAGATAGGAAGTTTGTATATGGCCCTCGGAGCTGTGACCTTTAGATCATTACCTGGCGCAATATAAAGCACAGTAGCCTCGAATGGTATGTAAGCACAAATATCCTGGCAAATGTCATCTATTATTATCTTCAGGTTAAAAAGTTGCTTTTTTTCTGGATTCCAAAAGTTAGCAAACACGGTACTCAGCCTGGATTAGAATACATCTCTAATGTCTGCTCCTCTTGTAAAATGAGGGTACAGCGCAACAGAAACGTTGAGTTTTCATCCAAATTGAGGCAGATGGATAATGAGAATGGCTGGCTGGCCTCGGGCTTTGTCAGTCTGGATCCCTCAGTTGTCAGGACTGCTCTATTTTTCCACAGCCCTGACAACTCTGTCCTGCTGCGTTCACTGGTTGGAGATGTGAGAGCGGGAGAACATCGAATCAGTTTGTGGGGAGATCAAGCACAGTCTGTCGAATTCAAGTAAACTGGGGGCACCAGTTACTATTATGGATGTATACTTTCTGATGGTGCTGATAACACTGGAGTCATTCTTGCTCTGTCTCATTTTAACTGACATTATTAGCAGTGTTGCCCTCACAAATCTACATGTTGTCGATATAAATGAGAATTACTGTGCACCAAAATAGGCACAGAGCAGTTCGACGCCCACGTTAAAGGAATCAGAATCACACTGACTTTCTCCAACAGTAGGCCAGTGGACGGCAGCCAAAGCTTCATCCTTTAATACCGGAGCGTAACCCAGGCCTTGTTTCTTGACATTTTATCAGAGGCCATAAAGTCAATATCTGGATCTCATGCAAACATGAAGTCCATCCAGCTTTAATTAACCTCACTCAAAGACCTAATGTGCATGGTTGCCTCCCTGCTTTACTCACACGTCGATTTATCACCATGGGTGTTTCCTGTATTGGCAGCTGAAAGATTCAATATTATGGGATGAAAAGTTGATGTTTTAATTATGACTTTTATCTCATCATTTTCAGCTTTAATCTCGTAATTATAACTTTTTTGTCAGTTGTTTTCAACATCATCTCGGTATGACTTTCAAAATTATGACTGGCTGTTATGACTTTTCTCATGATTTAGGAAATCACATTATGGGGTCGCTTTAATTTCATCTCGGCCAAGATTTTATCATTTAAATTCTTAGTTCTCAAGTTTATCTTAACTAGTGCTTGAATCGGGGC
The DNA here is from genome assembly GCA_021432705.1 of Caranx ignobilis. Lineage (NCBI taxonomy): Eukaryota > Metazoa > Chordata > Actinopteri > Carangiformes > Carangidae > Caranx > Caranx ignobilis. The sequence goes on along the minus strand of MU269989.1, from coordinate 29,509,052 downwards.
GGTACTCTAGGGTGAAGAGCAAGAGCAAACACTATCCTCTGTTCTGTAGTTCAGAGATCCTAGGTCCCTTAATGCTCTGTACAGGCCCAGAGGTCAATATTTGTTCATTTAAAACTACCAATTAAAAACTTCAGCTCAATAATTCTTGTGCATTATATGTTCCCCCGAAGACACGTGTGTGCAAACAGGTACCATCACCTTTTTTTGCGGAGGTCACTCAGAGCTTCCAGCTGATCTCCGACCTGGCTTAACCCCAGGAGGCTCCAGTTGTTGAGAGAGAGATTGATTCCATATGTTAAGCCCTTATTTTATAGAAATTGAAATTCGGAAAGGATCAAGCCAAGTCCGTGTTTAATGTGATCAAAGGCCTCACGTGGGTTGTGATAAAATTCTACAGTTATGGAAATACCACATTCCTCTGGTGAAAACACGTTCATGTTCCTACTTTCTCACATTTGTTATTAACAGCTCCACTTAGAATATTCTTCTAAAACCCCGATTAAAGCTGTAGTCCGTTCCACATCCCCTTCCTCTCTTTGATTCCTCCTTGAATACAGGAAAAGGCTTTGTTAAGACAGGGACGATGAGAATTCATTTGAAAAAAAGAGCCAACTTTAATTATGACCACTGGGCAGATTTGTGAGGAGACCATTATGATATCAAGCAGCTTAAGCCTGACACTTTCTACACTCCACCATCCTGATAGCGCTACAGCTAAAACGCTGGCCAGGAGGCAACATTAAGAGCAGGAGGGAAAACTTCAAGAGACATGAAATCTGGTGGGGATGTATGAGTGGGGGGGGTCAGAGAGGAACAGTTTGCAAAGGCAAATTACACAGTCGGATGGTCATATTACAGTATGACTGACTTCAGCAGATGGGAGAAGCACTTATGAGATTGATAATGGTGGTGGCAGCACACTGAGACGCCCACAGAGAGGAGCAGCACTCATGCATTACATGCTAGAGAAATACTTTTTGATCAAGAACACACTGTGACTTTAGAGGAGCCATTACATTTTACTGTTGCTAGGATGTCAGTGTCAACAGCTGTTAGCCTACCCGTCTAGAGGAAACATGGGAAATTTAGCATTAGCAGTTATAGTTTGACATGCCAAGAGCTGTCCCCAGCTGTGAAAATTAGCATGCTAACCAGCTAGCCCCTTTGAGGACTGAGAGAAACACTGTTTTGCTTCAGATTTTATCACATCTTTTGTTGTATGGAAGTTAACATGCTAACCAGCTAGCCCTTGTACTTTACTTATTAACACCTATCCCTATTTTTGTGTATGGACGTTAGCATGCTAATCAGCTATCCCTTCTGGTTTTGCCCCTGGTTCTATGACTTTCTTGTATGGAAGTTAGCATGCTAACCAGCTAGCTGTGGTGTTGATAGTGTTGACATTATGTTATTCAATAGGCCTTATACAACACCCTCTCAGCAGCGCCATCTCCAGTCAGAGACAGAAGTTGAGCTACTGCTCAGGCTGCAGTGAAACCTGACATGATATCCGTGGCCACCAGAGAACAACTCCCGATCAATCCAGTGATCAAACCGCTTCACCTCCAGGGCCACCACTGCTCTCTGTCAGCACAAAATGTTCATACCAAACATACCTGAAGAAATACTCTCTACAAATGTATTTCCTTTCTTTATGTACCTGATGACTAAAACATGATGAATGTTTGCATAGCTCTGTGTCAGCAGCTCTGTACACTTGGTAAAGCTCAGGGAAAGATTGTGGTCTTGTTTAAAGAGGCTTTGGCAAAAGTTCAGCAAAGGATAATTCTCTTTCTCTCCGATTTTGCCTGTCTGCATGAATGTCTTATATTTCTTTCAGCTATGACCTTCATTGCCTCCGCTTTCCCCTTATGACATCTTTGTGCCAGAAAGCTTAGGCAGTGTGACCCTAGCAGCGACGCATGCTAAACCATCATTCATGCAATTATTGACGCCTTTCATGCTGTCACACTTTAAAATTGTGAAGGAAGAAAAGCGCTACTCTAACAACATACCTGGAACCAATTTTGCATTCAAGCTGTGTTCATAGTGAGGCTTTAAATTGGCCTCCAATTTGTTTGCCCTTACCCTTTGATTTGACCTGCACGAGTGTTTTCTACAGGAACACTTAAAGAGGAAATGACTAACCATGGGATATGTTCACAGTATTATTGTAGGATCTAGACCTGCTTTATAATCAAACAACACATGGACATCTACCTGTATGGGATGTTTAAACAGATGGTTTAATGGACATTTCAGAAGCCATACATCTAGTGCAATTCCAAATTTGACAAAGTGAGCGACCTATTTGCCGGTACTGGACCATATCAACCCAAAAACACTCAATATACTCGTCTTCTGGTCAGTTATCGGTCATTTCTGATGGTAGTTTTGTTGTCTGAATGTCAAGCTTCTCAATTGTGGACAAAGTCGTCCGCAGTTGTAGAATCAAACAAGCTTGTGTCCTTCCTGGAACTGATCAAAATCGTGATCAGTATCGTCTGAGAGCTGTTGTCCAGCTGTTTTGGACAAATCTTCAAAGCGTCCTACTCTATATCTGCACTGGACATCTGTCTTTAACTTGCTCTCATTCATCACGTACGTCAACGTCTGTTTGTTTTGCGATCTTCTGATCTTGATGTCGGTACGTCCCACGCCAATGTCGAACTCACATTTGGGGATTTGTGTTCTGTCTTGCCACTTTTTTCTCTCTTGTGTTGAAAACTCTAGAAATAAATCCCTACAAACATTTGTCACATTATTCTTGAAGTGGTCCGGTGCTTTGTGGACCCAACCATCCACTCGATCTCCTGCTTGAATCCATCTCGGAGCGTTGAACCTGCAGACAGTAAAGAAGGTATCTTACCTGGATGACAAAGATAAGATTCAAACTCTTCAGTCAAGGACGAGTCATTCATTTCAAAATGTCATATCAGAAAGTCCTTCTTCTTCTCTCCTGATCATTGGAGTCATTTTAATGAACTCTATGAAAGCAGATCGTTAGTAGATATCTCTTTGTTAATATAATTACTTAAAGCCTCACCCATCAAGACAACTCAAGCAGAGGCTCCTCACACAAAAACCTCCTTATCTTTCCGTGTGAAATCTTCCTTTTCTCTGTTTGACAGGCAGCTTCAGAGGAGCTCTGTCGGTATCATAGCGGAGTTCCAAATAGTTTCACAGCTTGAGGACACAAGTGCAAATGTTAGGCCACCTCTGTCTAAATCAAACGCATCTTTATTCCATTCACGCTGCAGACAGTCTGAAAAAAAAAAAAGAGAAAGAAACAGGCTGCGGCCTGAATACCAACAGCAGCCCCCTCTGCTTTGCATTGCTAATGTGGTCCGAAAACTTTAAAGCTGTGAAATAACTCCAAGTGCAAATCAGGAAATCTGAATTATGATTTATTATAATTATCATGTTATACACTGTATACGCTTTAAGTAGCTGCGATATGGAGAATTACAGTGATTTATTTAGTCCAGGAGAGGCTAATGTCACACCGAAGGGGAGTTATGCCAGTGTAAAATACACATTTGTAGGTCTAAAAGGACTTCAAAGCGAGCAGAGCTGCTCCACCTCGAGCCATGTTTAAATTAATAACTCTCAAGCAGTGACAGCATCGGGACCTTCTCAGTCTGACAGGAGGGAGTAAACCGCACGCCGAGGGTGTCGGGACTCCTGCAACTTTCCCATCAGCCACCACTTTCCTCCCCGTTCCCAGTCATGTGATCTTATCTATTCTAATTTCACTTTATGACTGTTATTATATCACTTCATTAAGTGTGAGAAAGTGACCATTAGTGCTTAAGTCAGGGTCATCCTGTTATATCTGCACCCCTTTGTTAATTTACTAGTGGTTCTGTGTGTGTAGACTTTTGATACATTATAAAAAAAAAAACTCATTTCGGAAGAGGCAATCTTAGTTGAAATATATTTGTTGCAGCTTGTTAGACCGAGAATGAGTGTAAAAATACATGCTTTGCTGTACTTTAGAGACGCTCATATTTCTGGTCCTGCTGGGTTAAAACCGAGGCTCTGCTTTTTATTTACCCGTTGCCATGGTGAATAGTGGGAGAGGAGCTCTGTTGACAGTGATTTTTATTTTATTTTAATGGGACTGAAATCTTAGTTTCCGTCTCAGGATTCATCAACTTGGAGATCAAGATTAGAGTCACAATTAGTTAAAGTAGTTCTGGTTATCTAGGGTGGTTAATGTAGGGATCAATTAATCTAGATAACTAACACTTATCCTGATAACTAAAACTAACTAACTAAAAATACTAATTTCCATTTCAGAGACACTTATCATTTTAATTTTGTCCTCAGTGCACTAGTCTTTAACTAAAATGTATGTATTTATGTCGTTGTTTATGTCCTGGTAGTTGAGGTCGTCATACCTGCCTTGATTGCCACGCCCTTCCTGACACATTATTGGTTAATGTAGCCCAGCGTGGCTTTGTAAACATACAGCCCCTCAGCTTCCAGACTTGTCAAGGTGTCTGCAGTCAGGTAGACAAAAACAGGAAGTTGGCCACTTTTACATCTAAACTGCATTTGTATTTTATTTTAATTTTACGAATTATCCGCCGGTTAAAGTGTTTTTCTTAATAATAGTACTAATTTATTTTCGATCGTAATGACAGTAAACGAAGAGAATCTCTCGTGGGCTTTGTTTCACGCAACCGCTCTGCTTTTATTTTGAAACGGGGTACTGACTACCGGATCGCTTCCTGGTTGATGTGGACAGGAGGAAGAGCCGCTGGGTGAGGTCTGTTGTTGTGGCTGGGCAAATAATGGAGAAAGTCTGCAAAGTTGAGAACGAGAAGCGGTGGGATTTATGGAGTTAGAGAGGTTTTAAAACTCTATTTTGTTCCGGACTGGCGGAGCTTGATTCTGGAGCTTGCTTTCCTACCCACCATGCTCCGGCGCTCTCCCCATTGGCTGTCAATGGACTGCTAGCTGCTAACGCTACATGTCAGAGCACCTGTCTCCAGCCTCTTTGTCTCACTTAACGTAAGCTGACTGACTTTAGGTCCTGTTGTCTCTCACTTCTCTCAACTTAGTACGATATTTAGTTTCTGTTCCTCCTCGCGACGTTACTGCTCGTGCTATTCGACCCTCGCGAACAGAACCGGACAAAGAAGATGGACTGAAACAGAAATGTTCCTGCACGAACTGTGTCTGCGTCCCGCTGGATATTTATAAAGCCAAGATATTCTAGACACTAAAGACATGGCGTCCTCCAAAGCAAAGGTTGGAGTCAGTGAGACGAACTCCCTGAAAGAAAGTAAGAGCAGTGGCAGCGGTTCGTCTGGAGAAGCGGCTCCGAACCACCGGATATACAGCCTGGATGACCTGGAGACCGTTGCCACCGTTGGTGAGTTGTCAAACATGTCCAAAATTAACTTGTATCTATTTTTAACACCACAGCACAGCTCAAGAGTCCTCCTTCAAATCTATTTAAAGTCTGCAAATTCTTCCACAAACTCCATTAACTCTTTTTCTAGCTTGTCAAAGACTGTAAAGTAAAGTCTCAGATTTTTATGTAAGATTTTGTTGCTCAAAATCTCCAATGCAGAACAATGTGTGATGCTAAAGAAGCTGCGTTTAAAGGTCCAGATTGTATAAAAGTAGATACAGTTTAGGTTCTCTATTAATACTATGTAAATATCAAAGTATTCAATCTTGAATCAAGCCAACTTCCTGGACTTTGTGATGTCACAGCGAAGCAGCCAGGGCTCCAGCACCCACCCTTCCATGATTCCCTGAGTATTTACTTGAAGTTTGCTATATTTTAGGAGATATCTACTGACTTGTTGTCTGAGGTTTTTTTTTTTTTTGATTTTCTTCTAATGGATCTACACCTTAGATAAAAACGGGACAAGTTTCAGAATGGGACCTTTAAGTTTAAATTGGTGAGCCTGGATTAAGTTTAAGGCCTGGAGAACCTGCTGTACAACTGCAAATAATGATCTGCAAAACATCAAGATGTTAAAGATCCCCGTGTTTACATACCCATTGGCAAAGTTGCGTAATTGTGACTTCATGCCACGTCATTAACGACTAAAGCAGTGGCCCCATTGGCGAAATTCTTGTTTTTGCTCTACCATAAGTCCACCACCCAAAAAAACTGGATGTTTGGCATTTTTGCTTGAGAAATCAATCAAAATACTTGTATGTTTTTTTTGCCACTCAACTAATAGACTAATTAATTAATTAATTCACTAATTGTTTATGCTTCCCTGAAGTCTTCATCTTGTTTATATAAAGCATTTTTTAATGAAGTCAGGAAACTCAGTAAAGTGTAGAGTGTGTTTCAGTTATCATACAGTGTGGAGTCCAGGCTCCTGAACTAGGTCATGTACAGACACATTCAAAATGTTTTCACAAGTAGAGATAAATATGATGTCGATTTTACATGGTATCTTTAAACTCCTTCTGCCGGAGCAAAAATCAGAAATTATCTGTCGGCACCTAATCAATGTCACCCAGTTCCACCTGACCTACTTAATCCGTTATCATTCTGCTTTATACTGTTTGTTTAACTGAGGTCGTTCCAAAACAATCTGCACTTGCGTTGTTCTCTGAAAAACTGGAAGTTCTGTGCTCTGATCCAAACACTGTCAGGCAAAAAGAGAAGAAGGCGTTCCTCAGCTCAAATATACAATGTGCCCCAGGGTAGTTATTGTGATTCCAGATCATATTGCACATATTTGAACTCTCCCATCTGCACTGTCATTATTGCAGGAGGAAACCATGATATTGTTGGTATATTTAGCCTATTAGAATCACTATAAATAGATGACGGTGATGTGTACTGATCATGTTAATTGTATATGGCACGATTGTTTAGCTGAGAGTGAATGTGAAGATGAAGTATTTTGTTTCTGAAGGGTGAATCCAAACCACATAACAACTCATCAACCACAGTTTGTATACAAGCTGTGTTCGTCATAATGAGTGTGCAGCTCGTAAAACAGCGAGTCACAGACGTCTCGCTTTAGCCACCAGCGCTAAAACCACTTCATATTCTTTTAGAAACGCGGTGCTTGATGGATCACTTATTAGCCAAATCCAGGGAAAGACAGTGACTCCTCAGAAATGGCCTAAAGTCATGTTCCATAAAACAGAGGTGTGGAAACCGGCCAGTCACTGAGTGTTCAGTGTTTGGAGGACTTCACATGCCAAGGTTTGTCCCTGATCAGGCACCAACCTGCCCTTCAGGGAGGGTTAGGGTTAGTCATCGCTGTCTAACTCATCTACATAATAAAACTCTGTGTCACGCCTGCATCATGGGATTACTCAAGACCTTTCTCCAAAACAACCTTTTAGAACTCCTTTAGAAGAACAGAAATCATCTGTGCTGGAGTTTTTATAGTGAAATACATAGGATGCTGCATTGGGGCTATTGTAGGTTTAAAAAAACTAAATTCTACATAAAAGTCTCCAAGACCTTAAGCTAACTGTGGATGCATCTATCCCTTAGCTTTAGTCTTGACAATTGAACAGTAGTAAGGACTAACCAAAAGGCCAGATGGTTCTGGGACGAGCAAGATGACACTGCGTCCCTCAAACCTTTTTCATTAATTGTAGATTTGCAGGTTTAACATACATTCCGGTCCATCATCACATGCTGCTCGCTTTTCTGGCCAACATCGAGCTCAGTAGTTTGCATTAAGCTACATGCAAGGCAACAAAGCTTGAGCTTAATGTCTGTCAGGGAGGTGTGCATCAGGGAACAGTATTCATCCTGTGCTGGGGAGAGCTCCAAGCTTATGAGCCCCGCATAAAAATCCAATTTGCCAAGCCATTTTGTCTGATGAGAGGGATTTGCTGCCTAAAACAAATCAGCTAAAGCTCTTTATCTGCCCGCTGTTGTTTAATTGTCATTGAAATCATGAGGCAACTCTCTTGCGCCATTAGATTTATTTGCTGCCGTCACATGCCTTGGTAGCCTATATGACCTGGAGAATATCACTCGCAAAGGCAACGCCAACTCCAGTCCTGTCAGAGTGAAGGAATTTTCTAGCCATTACTGTCCCAAACCTGGGATTTAGTTGGATTTTGTTGGTGTGGCTTGTGAGAATCCGTCGGTCCCGTTAAGTCCTGCCAGTACAACAGGAATTTGTAGAGTTGCAGGAGTGCAGTTGTTTTTCCTGAGCTTTAGGAAGGGCAGGTGGAAGAGGAGTCCGGGATGACCCAGTTTCCACAGGGGTAAATATCAGTTACAGTACATTACCCTCTGAAATCAGCCAGCCTTAGCATGCCTCTGTCTCACTTGTCAGTTCCTGCTTGGTTTTTGATAACAACTTTGACTCAGGAAATAGCAAAGCAGCAGCTCTGTGATGTATCACACTCAATGTGTGAAGAGAATAGCTTGTTTTAGCCCCTTTTTATTGCATGTTTCCAGAATTCAATATCTTCATCATCCATCCCAAATTTTGCAATATATGATATATTATATATATATAGATAGATATTATACATTTTATGACAATATGACAACGTACAGCAAAAGGAGACTGTGAACATTGATTGTGATAAGTAGAAATTATCGCGATATTTGATATTATCAAATATCTTTACAAACCTAGCTCAAGCACTCATACAAAACAGGTCTGTAGTGCCCTACATCCCATTATTAGCTGCTACAGGGAAAACACACTGACTGTCAGTGGTTAGGTTGCATTGTGGGGAATGTAGTTGTTGAGGCAGAAGGGGAATAGCCATACCAATAATATCAGGTTTGATTCCTCTCTTAGGTCTAGTTTCTGATTGGGACACTCCAGAGGCTGAATTCCACTTCAACAGGTGGATTTTCTTTCTGTAGTCGATTTACTTTGCTGTGCTGGGCCTTTGTTATGCTGCATCACCAGCCTCAGCCACCTTGACATTATCCTGCGAGAGCCCTTGATTAACGGTTTAATGGTGGCAACTTATCCAAGTCCAGAAGCTGCAAAGCTCCAAACCGTAACGCTCCCTCCACCCTGCTTCACCACGGCCATATGTGGTGCTGCATGTTCTCATTGATTAAGATTCTGTAAAGCAGCCAGAGAAACCGTCTCCTACGAGGGTGGATAGTTGAGGTGAGGTGGGCCCAGGATCGTTTTGTTGTGACATCACAAAGTCCTGTCAGCTCATATTAAGCCTGCGTTTGTGAAAACCGGCAGTGTGCATTTCTTTGCAGACTCAGCACTTTGATACTTTCACAGTATTAATATAGAACCCAGACCTGCTTTACAATCACAAAAGACATGTATATATGTATGTATATATATACACACACACACACACACCTCAGTACTATATGGGACCTTTAAGTCAGAATCCAAAAAGAGGAACCCAGATTTTCAAAATCCTAGTAAAGAACATGGAGCTGCACTTAAAAAGGCTTTCTGTGTGACATTATGGAGATATGAGGTGTTCACTTGACAGAAACTGAGAACTGCTGTTTCGCCGTTGCCATGGAAACACCCACCGGCCCCGAGACAAAGGTTCATTGTAGGTAAAAGCAGGGGAACGAGACAGCCGGCATTTCATTAGGAAGTTGCAGCAGCTACACGTCTGACTCAGAGTGGCTGTTATATCACACGTTGTCATCAGCCATTTATCGTCTCCCTCGCCGCTCATCAGCTCGGCAGGAATGAAATGCCAAACGCTAACTCCTCGGCTCTGGGAAGAAAACAACAACACGCAGCTCAGGGTGATGTGAGGCTGCGGAAAGTGTCCACAGTCTGGTTTTCTGTCGTCGACCTGCTCCGCTTCTGGCACCATCTCGCAATCCCACTGCACACAGAAATAGAACATCAGGTTTTTTTTAAAGGACATCAGAACAGAACCAGAATCATCACTTATGATCATTGTGTGGCGGTGTTACAGCGCCACTACAGGCCTGGCATATGTACTACAGCGTATGGAGTCGTGACTATATGCTTATTTATCACAAGTCGTATCGTGATCGCGATATTAAACAGCGTCATTGCACATTTTACTTTCATGATCAATACATGCAAAGTGTTTGATGATTTGTTCTGGTCTGGTTCCTCTGTGCACTGTGGGTTTCTGCCACCGTGATTAACTGTCCTCTCACACACACCCCCCCCCCTCCTCCTCAGGCACGGGGACCTTTGGCCGAGTCTTCCTGGTCAAGGACAAGAAGAGCCGGGCCTTCTTCGCCCTGAAGCAAATGAAGATCCCCGACGTGATCCGACTGAAGCAGGAGCAGCACGTCCACAACGAGAAGGAGGTGCTGACAGAGGTCAACCACCCCTTCCTCATCCGCCTGTGAGTCCACTCGCCAGTCTAACCCTCGCGCACACTTGGGAGGAGGGAGGGGGTGAACATTTCTAATGAAGAAGGGCAGAGTTCAGCGTCTGTACTGAATCTTGACGTGTTGATTTCAATACTAAACAAGGGTCTGTTGGGAGATCATACACTTTGATTCATAGTCCTGAATATATTTACATGTCTGAAATGTATATACACATATAGCGTGTCTTGTGTTATGGGGCTATTGGAGGTTAAGAAATATAGCTGGAAGAGAGGGGGCAGTTTGAAGCGAATTTAAAGCCAGTTTTTAAGGATAAGATGAAAATTCTCTAGCATTATAAAATAACAAATTTGCAACATAAAAACTCCTAAAAACTACATTTCCTAGAATCATAGATCACAAATTTGTGATGGTTTTCATAGAAAACACATCTATACTATATAAGGTTAAAAGAGCACAGGCACCATAATAAAATGGTGACTCTTGTCTTACGTACAGTTCTTGTGAATTTGTGACTTTATGATGTCAGAAAGTATCAGATTTTTTTGTTTTAAAGGAGTAGTTTAATGTTTTAGAGCAGTAATCAATGTGTGTTTATCCTATCTTAGCGTAAAGACTGAGAACTGCTGTTTTGGTGTCACCATGGAAACACCTAGCTTAGCATAAAGACTGAGAACCGCTGTTTCGGCGTGGAACACCAGCTCTAAACTCGCTAACATGTTACATTATGACCTCACATCATATGGGACCTTTAATAAAACGCCCCTTTTGTCCACCGTCTCAGTCAATATTATACAATTCACCTCAGCCTTGTATTAAACAACACAGTGTAATATGATGTTAGGTTACACTCAGTTATTAAGTGAGCCCTCCTGCACATGTGAGGTCGCATCGCTGTGAGAAAGTGTCCCAGTCTAATGAGAAGCTCTAGATATATTCCATCAAATTAAACATCTCAATTAAATGAAGCAAACACAAAGTCTGTTGTGTGCTGAAGATTGTAATTTAACTTCACATGTCGCCGTAGCCTCAGCATTAGTTTGCAGTCACTGTGTGTGTTACTTTTGCTGCTGCTGTATTTTATTTCCAGCCTCACAGTTTCTGACGTGGAAGCCTGCTGCGCCTAAGGCATCGCCGACTGTGTGTGATTGATTGATAGCTCATTAATCAGCTCGGTAGTGTTGACAGAAAGGTGACTTAATATCTCTGGCTTGTGCAGTGGTGAACAGTAAAATGTCTTCAACTCCAGGAACATTACAAGAATATAACAACAACGTTGGCCTTGCATGCAAAGATAATTAAATACACCTATTAATAAGCTTACAAACACACACATTAAAAAAGAGATGATGGGAAATCTTCCCGCCCTTAGCATCCATTTTCTATGAGAAAGAGAAAAAGAACAGGAAATGGGAAGACAATAGTAGTGAAGGAGAGAGTGGCCAACAGCCAGGACCCATGGAAACCACTGGGGCCTCCTCCATCTTCATCAGTGACAGTGGCCTCTTGTTTTTATTCCTCTGAAGTGCCTTCCAGCTGAAATAGTACTTTACACACCGCTCCAAACCACACCAGGAGATAAAACACCCTGCGACTGATCCAGTATCTCATTTCATCCGATTTCCCACTGTCCTTTTTAAAACCCATATCCTCCAGTGGACACGTCGAACAGTTGTCCCACTTGCATGTCTTTTCTGTCATATCTCAGGTTCTGGACTCACCATGACGAGCGCTTCCTCTACATGCTGATGGACTACGTGCCGGGCGGCGAGCTGTTCAGCTACCTGCGCAGCCGCGGGCGCTTCAGCAACGCCACGGGACTCTTCTACACCTCTGAGATTGTGTGCGCCATCGAGTACCTCCACTCTAAAGAGATCGTCTACCGCGACCTGAAGCCTGAGAACATCCTGCTCGACAGCGAGGGGCACATCCGCCTGACTGATTTCGGCTTCGCGAAGAAGCTCTCTGACAGGTATATAGAAACAGCATCAGGATCCACAACCACATATACTATGTCATTTATACTGGTAACTGCTTCATTGTGACATCACAAAGTTGAGGAAATCCTCACGGCTCTTTCTAAGGCACACTTTTTGAACACAGGCCTTGTGTGCAGATGTGAAAATAGCCGAAAAACAAAACCGACCAAGTCCTGTGAGATTGGATGTGGCTAAGGGTGGTAACTTTTTTTTTTTTTTTGTGACATCACAAAGTCGAAAGAGTCCTGATGGCTCATTTTAATACAGATTTTGTGCATATTTCAGTGGATGGAGCATTTAAATCACACTATGAAAGTATCATAGAACCTGGACCTGCTTTATAATGAAAATTAACATAATATACAATATGTGGCACCTTTAAATTCATTAACTCGAATGCTTCTTAGGTTTCAGTCATACTCTGAGCTGCCGTCTCCTGTTTGAGAGCAACTGTGTCATAGATAAAACACATGTGATGTATGGCATGCTTTACAGATCATCAGTACTTCTTTTAAGAAATACCACCTTAAAGTGGTGTCTCTTTGTCTTTCACACAGAGATGTTACATTACATAAAAGTTGTTCTTCAACTGAAACATGGCAGGACACTGGTTATTAGAGAGATCCTCTATTTAATAAAATCAATTCTGACAAGGGAACAAGCGTAGAAAGATATGAAGCCGGAGCTCTAAGAGTTGCTTTGCATACTATTTTTTTTTACTTCATGCACTGTTCTGTGAGAGGAAAAATCATTTTATACACGGAGCAGATTCATTGACAGCGCAGTTATATCATTTTTCTTCGTGCGTAGCATCCTCAGCTTCCTTCCAACCCGGTGTGAGTGCGTGTTTGTGAGCGTGCGGCTGCTGCAGAATGCCAATTGGGAATACTCCGCTCGCAGCTCTCGGTGTTTGATGCGTGATCGATTGTCAGTAGAAAGTGAATGACAAAGCAGCTGTCACCGCACACTGTACGTCTGATCCCCCACTGTACATCCCCTCAGAGGACTGACTCAGCTAGCTGCGCTGAGATGTAGCTTAGCATCAGTCTCAGGGCCACAGCCACACTCCATGAGATTTAGCCATTTTTCCTTACTGACTGACTGAGTGATAAAGTTACTCTATTGGTCGGCTGCTGTTGGAGTTTTCACATCAAAATCATTTATCTATCGCAAACAAGCAGCGCTGACAACTTAACAACAACCATAATGACCTTTTAGCTGGAGCACAACAGCAGGGGCCAGCTCCATAATCACAAATGTCACTGACTGACTGAGTGATGGTAGTTCCGCCACTGGTCAATGGAGCGATGATGGGCTCTGGTTTCCAAGAGCCTCACCTCCATTACAGAGCCAAGACTCAGCGTAAAACTACTATTACTAAAGGAGGCAGAGGAAGAATTAAACATGAAACACACCGAGCAGGGAGAGTTAAAAGTGAACCAAAGCTAAGCTAAACTTTTGTGTGTCCCAGATATAGGTTGTGCTCCTTGTAAGAGACAATATAAAGGACTTTGTCAGACAATGTCACAGTTATAAAATCAGAAACCAGCCATATTGGTATTGTTTGTTTCACTGTTGTCTGAAAAAGCACAAACCATAGCCACTCCAGTATTAGCTTCTAACTTTAAATCACAGCTCAGCGTTTCACTGTTTTTAGAAGCTTGGAAGTGAGTGTGAATTCATAGGTAGCCTGAAAGAGAAAAAGAAAAACATGGACATGTCTGTACATTAAAACACTGTATAGGTGAACACTGTGCAGAGGAGTGAGGCGAACAGATAAAGAGCAGCAGGCTGAATATTAACATGACTAAGTCCTGACATTTTGAAAAACACTAGTCAAGTCAATTGTGTAGGAAAGAATGCAAATCTGTATAAAAGCTGTTCATACACAGTGTAACTATCTGATCTATTATGTCTTGACATGCAAGTCTAATTCATGTAAACAATGTTTGCAAGGCTCAGGGGTCATTCATTGTCATTTTAAATCTTTTACAGGGGAAGAATGACATTTTTCATTCAGGAAAGTGGCAGTAAAAAAACAAGTGCAATTTTTTTCACAATGCACAATTCATGACAAAATCCAACTGAATTTGGACTTCGTGAGTGGATTCAGGAAGTGAGCATTTGAGTGATGAAGAACCATCCTCTTTATGTCCTCTGTGTGTGTGTGCGTTCAGTGTCCTTGAAAGTCTTATCCCATCCTCAGAGAATTGGAGGGAATCCTCCCAACTCCAGCGGCAGCGCCACTGAAGGACAAACTTCCCCCCGGACGGATGTCAGCTCGTCTGAATTTGATCCGCAGAGATTCGGGGGCCCTCTCCCTCTCCCTCTCTCTCTCTCTCTCTCTCTCTCCCCAGTTCTGTGACCGCGGCAGAATTGGAAAGATGCACTGTAGAGACTGCAGTGTTTCTGCGTTGACCCCCACTGACATGTAAACATAACGGAGTAAGATTACATTTTCCCTCCGACTGGGAGAGCAAAGTAGATGGGGAGTAGATACCTCTGTGATGTGCAAGTGACCCACTTAAATAAATGGAGGGCAGCAAAATTGCCGGGGATAGGAAGACAACCGCCTCATTGCCACCAGCTCGCTTGTACTCTCCATGTTTGGGGAGTGATGGAGTGTCATCACACACACACAGGGCCTGCCCATGCTGCCACAGTGCCCCCTGCTGGCAGACACAGTGATTAGCACCTTTAAACACAAACAAATGTGTCTTGCTCCCTCCTTGGCCACGCCTCCTGGCCTTTATTCCCCCCAGACATCAACAGCCTCTCCTTCTGGTTCCCCACCGGGATCCACATCATTTCCATGCAAATTACCGTTGCCAGGGCAACCAAGGAAAAAAAAAAGGGGGTCATCACGCAGGTGATATCAGTGACAGGCCCGATGAAAGGCTGGCGCGGGGCCAAGTGCTCTTCATCAGAGTACAAGTGGCTTTCAGAGAGAACAACCGCGCGTGTTTGTTCCGCATGCAGAGCGTCAATCAGCTGCTCGGTCAGAGCCACAGGCAGATGATCCGCCGCAGGCCGCCTCTCATTGTTCCCCCCGCACTTATTGTCCAACACTTACAAGCACTTCATCATATCACTGGACCGTAACACGTGACACAGACACAGGCGGTTCAGGTGGCGCAGGCGGATCGCTTTACCCACGGGTGTCGTCTTCCCCTTCCCGCCCAACAAGTGTCCTCCACACACGGAATAAACACAGAGGTGATCACTTTTCACCTGTCAATGTGGAGGATGCTCATATTTTAACAGGGGCAGAAGGATTACATATTAATGTGGACAGCCGGTAGTACCTGTCCTACAAGTCATTTGAGACGGAGACCTTTAATCTCTGTCATTTCCTGTCTGAGAAGTGTCATGAATGTGAGAGAGAAGAAGACACATTAGCATTAGCCTAGTTAATCAGCCACTTTCTGATGAGCCTCTCATCTGATTGGCTGGCTTTTTGCTGATTGATGAAAAAAGAAAATGTAGCAGATTTCAAGCTAACACTTGGGTCATGGCTGAAGGTGGCCTGTTGTGACATCACAGAGTTACAGAAGTCCCAACGGCTGGTTTTAAGGCTCAGTTTCTGAACACGTGTCAGGGCTTTGATACTTTTTCCATATTAATATAGACACTTGACTGGTGTTAACATCAGAGAGGATATGGAAATATTACTTGGTACAATATGGGATCTTTAAAATATTTTCTTTTTAAGTGAAAATGACATGCAACGCAATAACAACATGTGTTTAAATAACTGTTTTTAACACATAATTCAGCCCTGATTTGGTTATTTGTGTAATCAGCATTTTTTATTTTAGAAATACATCATGCTTCTGACATATCCATGCATTGTTTGTGTTAAACTGTGAGAAAATACTGTGTTTTATCTGTTTGGATTCAAAATGAAAGTGGAGAAGCTGCAACCAGAAATAAAAGAAGTGTTTTATATATATATATATATATTTCAAGTACATATTTCTGCTTCTGTCTGACCAGGACCTGGACTCTGTGTGGCACTCCTGAGTACCTGGCTCCCGAAGTCATCCAAAGCAAAGGTCACGGCCGAGCGGTGGACTGGTGGGCCCTGGGCATCCTCATCTTTGAAATGCTGGCCGGGTAAGTGGTGCAGTGTAATACAGCGCAACACCGGGGGGCACTCTCCTCCATTGCAGCCAGCTCAGGTCCCATTGTGTTAAAGGTGGAGGGTGACAGGCTGCTGGGAAGTTAGTGCTGTATGAGAGATCAGAGAAGAGCCTTATGTTGCAACCACACACACACACACACACACCCGCATACACAGGTGGGGGGAAAAAATCCCCCTTTGAAGCACAGACACGACTGGAAAAAACTTGATGTTAATCTCTCAAAACAATCAGCTACACACACACAAACACAGGGGGTGGACACAATAAAGCGAACACCTGAGCTATAGTGATGCAATCCGCCATAACAGCCCTGCAAGAGGCGGCATGCGAGAGAGCAGAGCATCGGAGGAGCCTGTGTACATGGAGCAGAGGAATTATTCTATTAATCGTGTTGCTGTTATTGTCTCAGTGTGCTAAATCTATTCATTGTGTGCTTATTGGATACTGCAGAGCTGCGACAAATTAATCTGTGAATGGGAATCATTGTTGTAGATGAAGAACAATGGCGCTGATCCCCTTTAGAAAGCATTCTAATGTTCCACAGTGAATAGTAATGTCTGTGCCTTGTTGGCTCTTCAGAGAGAATTCCCCCTGAAGGTTTAGATTTACTTTAATGTTGTTTCAGGGATCCTATGTAATATCTTACCGCCCAACTAGCAGTTGAGCCAGATCTGGTATTCTAAACCCCCCCCCCATATTATTTAAAGGTAGACTTATAGGCAATGAATAAAGTATGTATCCATCTATCTATCCACTTGTCTATCTAGGTTGTACATTAGCATTGTAAAAGTATCAATTATCAGTTCACAGAGAAATGTACTCTGTATTCAGAAATTGAACCTTAAAATGAGCTGTCAGGACTTCCTGAACTTTGTGATGTCACAAACACCCATTTACGCCTAGCATTAACATGCATATGTATCCAGATTGTATCTGGATACAATTTGACCGGACAGCATTTGCACCTGGCATTAATATGCGTCTCCAGTGCCCACATTGAGGTCCAATCACATGAATTGAAGTATTCCCGCCTGCGTAGTTGTATGCGGATACCGGACGCTTTGCCGTGGTCACAATGGATCCCTGACCACCGTCGGAGGTGGTTTGGCCGATGGGATCACAATCCGTCCTCAATGTGTCTTAGGTGCGTTTACACCTGTACTTTCATGTGGTCAAGCACTATCCAATCTCAATCCCATCACTGAAAATGTCATATTCTGTGTCCTCACTTTGAACCTCACCAGGACAACGCGCACTCTGATGGGCACCCTGTTTGACAGGCACGGCAAGAATTTATGGATTTTCTTTTTGTACGTCCCACCAGTATTTGTCCTGATGGTCAGTCTGGACGTTAGCTCGGTCATCCGTCTCCGCTTTATCTGTCTTCTTAAATTAAAAGCCCTCCTCACAGTCATGTAATTGTGACTTCGGGACATCGCAGCAGCTGCAATAACTCGTGAATGCGGAGCAGCTTCCTTCACTCCTGCTGAAAGGTCACCTGTGTGTGAGCCCAGTCTACCCTCACCCCCACATCCATCTTCTTTATGCCCTGGTAGGAAAAGCTATGTGGTTTTGGATTAGTGGCAGGAATCTGACCTTTTCCCAGCGTTTTCATTACATCACCAGACGTGCCCAGGGAGGGGGCACTACTCTAAGACCCCCGCAGATAAAGAGCTCTGTCCGTCGTAATGTATTATCGTGCGGCTGTTCATCAGACGATGTGTCGGCTGGTTCTGAAAAGTTTGCGGCGGTAGATCATTGTCCTGTGGGGTGAAGCACAAGTTGTGAAAACATTGAGAGAAGGGTCACGGCCCCCCCCGAGGGAGGAAAAGAGAGAGTGAAAGAATGGCTTTTCTCTCTGTGATCCTGCCTCCAGGGCCAGGCTTCTGCTCTTAATGGAAACCAATCACCCCGCGTACACATGAAGTCTGACTTCTCTCACTCCAATTTTGGCTTCACCTCCCAGACGAAGACCTGCTTCTGTTTCCAGAGCCCCCCCCCTCCCGTCACTTTCATGTTAATTATTGCATTAAAAAGTATTTCAAATGAAAGATAGAACTTTAATCAAAGTATGTCTATTCCCAGGCTCGGCTTCGATTGCTTGCATTAAAATGAAATTGACCCCCTTTCCTGTATCCTCACCTCCCCTGGCTCTCCGGCTGGTCCTCGTCCACCTCCTCAGTTCATTGGAGCGTCATGCCGGCGATTAAAAATGGAGATCCTTGAGGGGAAATGTCACCCGCAAAGTCAAAGTGTCATAGAGCCTGAGTAGTTTTGACTTGAGGACGCTGCGGCTCCTTCCCTGAGCATCTGTAGAGCCCTTTACCATAAATCAAACAAAAGTCTAAACCTTCCAGTGGCTCCTAGATTCTGCAACAGTCATGATACATTGCTGGTAACAGGATTAAATGAAGCACTCATCATTTGTTATTTTTAGAGCTGTGACACTGAAGGTCACATATTGTGTAAACTTGAGATGTCCAAGTATTTTTTTATCGTAAAGCCAGTCTAGGTCCTTTATTAATCCTGTTAAAATACCAGAACGCTTAGCCCACTCAATCACTCAGCAGTCGGCCAATCAGATTAAACGACACTGAGATGGTTTTTTGGTGATTAAAACCACAGAAACATCTTGTTTCAGCTCAACACTTGCAGTACAACATATGGTATCTTTCAGAAACAAAACACCATCTCAATGAAGACATTTAAAGGTCACACAGTTGAAACTTATTCTGCTTTATTTTGAAGTTTCGATGCCTAAGAAGATATGTTTGTGACCCGCAACCGTCACTCAGGAGCTCCAATAACATAACAGTGAGCCAATCAGAAGAGAGCCTCAGCGCCTCCTTTCTTCTGATTGGCGTTCGCATGAAGACCAAATCCCGCAAGCTTTGATTGGATCCAGATGGGCGGGGCTCAAGACTTTGTGACATCACAAAGGTCAGGAAGTCCTGACGGCTCAACTAAACCAGCCTGTTAGAACGCTACAAAGGTGGTTGTGTGAACAGTTGTCTTTTATTTTATTTTTTTAGACAAATTGGAAGAGCTGCTTTCTGTAAGTAAAGCACACCGGGGACATTTTTGTCATCAAACAGTAAAGTCATTTACTCTGCACTGTGCCGTGTAAAACATAATTCATTATGCTCTACACTTAAGCTGCCAGTGTCATTGCCGCCCCCCCCCTCCCTGCCTTTCACATAACGCTTCTAAACCTGTCTCAGTCGATGAATTCAGACTGTGTCCAAGCAGTCAGACATCAACAACTAGTAAATTACGTCTCTGGCAAAAGACCAGAAGTTTCCCTGCATCCGAGCTGGAGACAGCTAAAGCTGGAGGCCGTGTGTTTTCAGCTTCTGCCCCATTCTTGGGAATACCATATACGTTTGGCACCATAATCTACCTGGACTTGAGGATGATGATCGTAATTATGACACTTAAACACAAATGTCCATAAAATCATCAAAGATCAACTCCGCTGAGATGTTATCATGTCATGGTTTTTATTAGATCAGAAGCCTCAAGGTGGTTTTTGGTTCTTAAAACCAAAGTTGTGTCTCAATTCAATACTTAGTGTTGTCTGAAATTGAATTCTGTTCCCAAAGGATCCCACCGCCGTCGCATCAGCTGGCTCCTCCTACCGGTGTAAAACATCGGCCTACAGGTATATTGATTTACATCTTTGAGTCTGGGAAGTGTTCATCGTCCCACACTCAACTTTTGGGCCGTTATTGTGCCATACTTGTCAGTGTGAACGCATTTACCATCAATTTCCACTGACTCCGATGTAGTTTAGCTCCGTTTGAAGTATCAAACCAGTCGCCCACTGGATGCGTTGCTTCTCTGATCCAATATTACAGTTCTCCACCTCCATGATTATTATTTTTTCATCCATGGCGTCCTGTTAGCTCGAGGTCCGTCTGATGATTTACTATTGAAAGTTTGTCCGTTGTGTTTTATTTTGAAATTGACTGGATGCTCTGTGCGTTTGACCTCCTGCGTGCGGAGATCTAATCGATGTGGATTGATGTGCGATGGGCGCGTGATCCGGCAAAAGTAGACCTGTAGAACCCCCTGAAACTGGGGGTCACATACTTAAAGTAGTTCCAGTGTAAGTATGGAAGTGTTCGAATTGAGACACAGCACAAAGATACATCAGCGCTTTCTATCCATTTGATAACAAACCCAAGGAATATCACTTCATTTGCATCAGTTCAAGTCAGAAAATTTGACGTCCCCTCCCCATTTCTGCTGAAATGACCCAGATTCTCCGGCTATGACAGCATCCAATCCTGGAAAGAGAAAAAGAAACGCACACGGGAGTGGAGTCTGCGGTGAGCGGCCCCTGCTGCCAGACGCCCCCCCCACCCCCCACCACCACCACCACCATCCCACCGTCTCCTGACTCTGGAGCTTTTCACCGGCGAGGCGAGCGGCATGTGACAAACTGGTGCGATTACGCGCCTGTCTGCTCCGTGCGTAATGCGTTTAGAGGCCTGCTCCCATTATGTAATTTGTGGGTAATGACTTGTCCAGGCCAAAGCAAAAGAGGGAAGAACAGGAGAGCTGGGAAAGCATTCAGCGGAGTGTAGCGGCAGAAGGCCCGTGGGTGGTAGAAACACACACACACACACACTTAGACACACAGAATTGCGAAAATAGCTTCAAACAAAGCCTGTTCTGTCCATAGCAGCAAGTTTTCATAACCTCCCCCTCCTCTAAATGTTGACCTCGCCACATGTCCACTCGCCACTTTGTTCAGCTGAGCAGCTCTTACCCGCTCTACCTGTTCCTTGCGTCATGCTGGGGCACAGATTGTGTTTGCATGCAGCGGGCTTCAGAGGGACGGCGCCGGAGATGACATTTTTTTTTTGCTCCTCTCCGCAGGTACCCGCCGTTCTTTGATGACAACCCCTTTGGGATCTACCAGAAGATCCTCGCCGGGAAACTGGAGTTCCCACGTCATCTGGATTTCTATGTCAAGTAAGTTCCGGACACCGGGTCATGGTCAGATAGCGACGAGCCAAGGATCTGTGTGTGTTTATCAGATTTAATCCTTTAAGGCCTTGCTTGCCACCTGGGTGTCCATTTATAAGGATGTCCCTACCTGTCATTTTAATCATAGTAACATGGTTTGTTCTTGTTATATCACCTTTGTCTGTTAGAAGCATCAACGTTGACTTCTTATTCAGTTCTTTCTCAGATACACTATGTAAGGCCTGGTGTTTTTTTA
Source organism: Caranx ignobilis (assembly GCA_021432705.1). Lineage (NCBI taxonomy): Eukaryota > Metazoa > Chordata > Actinopteri > Carangiformes > Carangidae > Caranx > Caranx ignobilis. The sequence goes on along the minus strand of MU269989.1, from coordinate 29,487,422 downwards.
ACTAAATATTGAAACCCTATCAAAATGTGTTATACAACACAGGGTTGTTAGAAGCATTTATCAGATCAGAGAAGATAGTCAAGCAAGCCTTGACTCCCAGACCCATCGAGACGTCCTCTGTCCCCCAGGCCGTGATGGAAAGACAGTGATTCTGAATGATTTCTAGCAGGGTTAATCACCGGGTTCTGGTTTTGGTTTTGGAGAGGAGGACCTCTGCTGGATTCAGCTCCTGGTGAAATCCTCCTGAACGCCTTGTTCATAATTGATCAGAGAAACGGCCCGAGGAGCTTGGCTGCTGCCGGACAGCATCGGAGAAGCACCTTCCTTAAAACGGCTTCGCTCAGTTTTTACTTGATCGCAAGGTCCATATATTTTGTAAAGGAGGAGATCTCTGTGATGATTCAACTCCCAGCTTTTTCTGTTTTGGAAATTATAAGATTTCTGTCATTTCTAAAATTCACTGTGCACTTGTTCACTGCGTGATAGTAGGAACAGATTAATGAGGGAAACTCGCATTAACCTTTTCCTGTGCAGTGACCAATAAGGAAAGGTTAACCCCCCCAAATCCAGGTCGCTGACCCTCCCCTCCGCCTTAAATGACAGTTTAAGCATCATAGTTGAAACATTTGTGGGGGCCATATGGGCTGTGGATGCGGCCCTTTAAGTGCCGCAGCATCCCTTTAACACAGGGGTCAGTGAGCTTCAGGTGGACCTGCGGTCGCTAATGGCACACCAGGCTGATTTGGACCGGTTCCCCAGCACTCACACCGGCCATTAGACCAGCTGGAGTGTGGAGGAATGTGCAAGATTACAGGCTCAGTGCACTTAGTGTGTGTGTGTGTGTGTTTTTGCCATAGGCTACCTTTGGGGACAAATGTCAGACGGCTTGTCCAAATGGGGACAGGACTCATGTAGAAGGGTTTGGCAGTTCGTTCATCTCTAAGAAATGTATGTGAGTCTGTGTGACGTCCTCAAAACTGACCCACGGCAACATGAGTGTGTGTTTTTGTGTGCACACACCCGCTCAGTCAGACCCCGTGACCCCGGAGATTCCACACACACACTCCCTCGATAGCTCGGTGAACGCACAGCCTCCCACTGTGAAGCCATCTGTCTTCACAGGGTGTTTTTTTTTTTTTTTTTTAATATTTCCAACACTTATATCACTCTTCCACGCTTCCACGTCACACACTCCCATCCATCGGGGGGTGAAAGGCCTGGGCGGAGGACCGCAGGCAGCGCCTCAGGCTGCAGCTGCTGCGGCGCATGGACAATCAGACGGACTTGGAGAGCTGTCCCGGGGTGACCCCGGCCGTTAAAGGCTTGTACGGCAATAAGGCACCGGCCATAAAATTAGCTACTAGTTACGGAGTAGTTACTGACACTGTGATGACCTGACCTGAAGCCCTCTGCACCAGCCCCATGTGTTCCTCTGATGTCCATATATGGTATGCATAGCACTAGATTAGCAGCAGTTGTTTAAAAAATGGCTAAAATCTTGCGAGAATACAGTTGATTTGAAGGAGTCAAACAGAATCAGCTATAGAGACCAAACCATTTTTGTGCCAGACTATAAACATGTAAAGTTGGACATGTCAACACTGGCATTGACTCACAGTTGGAGCCAGACTCGAGCAGCCTTTTTGGAGACCATTCACTCCTCAGCACTTTGCGTCGCCTCTCTATCCCAGCCTCCGAGGTTGGCACTTGACAGATGAGCCAGGGCTGACAGGTCAGTAATCCAGGTTCATGAAGGGAATTGAGCGTTTTCCCTTTGCGGCAAGTGTCACGGCGAGGACGTTGTCAGCCTCCAGCTGCTGCCGCAGAGCTGCCAAGAGTTAAACCCGGAGACAGGCGGCAGATCTGTGTAAGAATAGGAAACATACTGAGAAGAGAGTTGTGAGTAAAGTTTTAACAGGGGCTTTGAATGCAACACGATAAATGCTGCAAATGGAACACATATTTGGTGTTTTTGTCAAACGCCGTCGATGGTTATAAAATCAGGACTTTAGCAACAGCTTGGAAATGAAGTCTCACCTTAATGAGCCATGAAAGAAGCAATGAGATAAAGAAGTGAATCTATCTGATAGCAGGCTTTTGACCTTCTTTCTCGGATGAATCATCTTGCAGAAAAAAAGGTATTCTCCCCTCGGTCCTAATTAAAACATTTCTCTGTGACAAATCGCTCTGAAGGCCTGTCCTGATGCCAAGGATGGATTTAGACAAAAACGGAGAAATAGCTGACTTGTCACCATCCAGCTGTCGTATTTATGAGCCTGTCAGCGGCTCGCAGGATGTTGAGATACGGCACCTTTTTTTTTTTTTCCCCCCCTGAAAGCTCCCCTTGGTCGTCATCGGCGGTGGCGGCGGCGGCCGTTATCACATTTCATCAGAAAGCCCACACTCCATTTTAAGACCCCCGTGAATCACCCTCATCCTCCGCACTGATCCCGACATCGCATGCACAAGTTTATGGTCTCCAAAAGTTGCTGTCTGCAAGAAAAAGCGCTCCCTTTCCTCAATTAAGAGATTGTCAAGAAGGCACAAGTCACTCAGCCGGTTCCCCGTTACAGGCTGTCAGGTAGGACCTCCTGACAGCTCCCCTTGTGAGACAGGGGAAAGAGACATGCTGCACAACTGTGGATTCACTCTGACTTGTTTCTTTTTCCTCCTCCTCCCCCCCCCCAGAGACCTCATCAAGAAATTTCTGGTCATCGACCGAGCCAGACGGCTAGGCAACATGAAGGTGAGTTGGTTAGACTTCCTGTCTCCGTGAGCCACGTGGCAGCTGGCCATATTTCTTCTTCAGACGTCAGCGGTCGCAGGCCAGAACAGGACGGGACAGGGTCCACAGTGTGACCGAGGCTGCACATGGTTTCAGTTAAAGAGAAATTATATTGTCAGGCTGTGGACACTGATATTTATAATATGTCTTGCAGTCTAAATATTGTTATTCCCTAATGAAAACAGCATCCTCGTCCCTCCCAGTTCTCGCTGCAACTCGGGGGTTCTAGAAGTGAAGTCATGACTCAAGAACAAAACAACTTCCAGCTTTGTCCGATCTGTCCTCAGACGATTCAAACTGTATCAGACTGTTGGCTAGTGCAGGTGCCGGGTTCTGCTTTTTCAATTGTTAACGTTGAGATGCACAAACAGCTGCCAATTCTACTAATGCAGTCTAACACGGTGGATCATAACCTCTTCCAACTCATTTCCCTCTGGAGAATCTCCAAACTGTTGGTGGCCTCGTCTGACCCTGTAACAATAGGCCAAATAATGCTTCCTCAGCAGATTGTCTGTCTTAATGATAATGGGCGAGCGCTAAGGGCTGTATTTTTTTGTTTTTAAAGACTGAATACACCCAATGTTGGAAGCACCTCAAGGTTTAACGCAGTTCAGCAGACTACTTCATCCAAAATGACCTTTCTTGAAAAGATTTCCTGTACCTTTAGACAGAAGGCAGCGAAAAGTCAAAAAGACGGGAAGTCATTCATCTGGGGATCTGCAATGGCGCTTGGCGAACGTTTATAGGACCTTAATCAACCCCGCTAAAGCCAAACTGATTTGAGATTCGTGTCACCAGCTGTGCCTGCCTTGACCGTTGCGTTGCAAGGGTGCAGTCACCCAGCTACATTGACGACCAGCCTTCAGAACTGAAGGTTGGTCGGCTTTAACGAACCCCAGAATCACAGGCTTCTCTGTTGCTGCCATAGTAAGTTTTGGAAAGGTCGGGTCGCAGATGATCCACCTGCTGGAGCTTTTTGAAGGGGCCTTTGAAGTGCAACCTCTAAAGGATGCCGTCCCTGAACTGGGATAGAGCTTTGTTTGCTCTCAGAATGAGGTCTTAATGCGTAAATAAATCTGACCCCACCTCCTTGAGGATCAGCAATCGCTCACACAATCATTCTGCCTTTCACGCCTTCAGTCATTGGCAAACTTCTGTAAAGTTTGTCTTAACCAGAACAAGATTTACGAGCTCATATAACCTCCTTACCAAACTTTTAATGTTGTACAAGTCTTGCATGACTATTTCTCCATCAAATCATCAATTTAACAACAATAATTTTCTCAGCTAAGGAGTTTCACCTCAAACTGACCCCAATTGCCAGAAATCCGACTGCTGATTCATGTGCAGGGAGGCGTCTTCAGGACAGTGAGAAGTTTTTTTTCTGGAGTGAATGAACGTCCCTGATACCCTTGCACCGACTCTGCCCCCCGATTATAACAAAACACACAAATCTGCTTCATTTGGCTTCTCTTAAAGCTCCACTGTTTGAACCCAAACACAAAGGAAGCCCTGAAAACACAGCCTCAGGAACCTGACAGTTATTCCTTCAGTAATCTCTTAGAAGAATCAGAAGCCGAAAACCAACATGTACGTTTTACATTTAAACTGGGTGCCGCCCACTTTATCGCACAATTACTGCGCGTTGTGTAGATTCTCAGTCCAACTGCTGCGTGTCAATGAGCAGAGACTGAGAGCTGCTCTCAATAAAACAAATACTTCTTAAAGCCCAGTGATTAACTCCACATAATCCCAGACAAGATGATATTGATTTTTTTTTTTTTTTTTTGGCTGCCAATACTTATCTGCAGAGCAGTCACATCGCTCATTAACACAACACTGATGCTGCGTCGCACCCACGGGCTTTCTGTACGGAGGCTGAAGAGTGCCACCAAAAGACGCTGTTTAATTACAATCAACCGAGCTAACATTTGATACAATTCTGCATTTAGAAATTCACTGTACTTATCCTAGAGTGCTGTAGAACACGTACTACCAAAGGCTATGAAAAAGAAGGGTTTGAAAGACATTAAAGAGTTACATCTCATAAAGTGCTTCTGGTAATACGACATTACTTCCTCACTGACAGTTGTTTTTTTGTGAATGAAGAATTGCTTCAAGTGGAAGTTTGCTTACTTTTCATATAAAAGCAGCATCAGTTCTGATTTAATTGGATTTATAGATTGTCCATTGTGAATCTCAAACATTAGTTCATCTTTTAAAAGAAAGAGAAACAAACTTTTGTGCTTTATAAATGCATCCTGTGGTGGTGTTTACTTAATCCAATTAAGATATCTTTTACCTCATTTTATAAGTCTGGATTTATGTGCTTGGCAGACGTTCGACTCTGCAGGACCAGATGTTTTTTCCTTTTTTTTTTTGGTATTTGTTCAAATAAAGGAAACCGGTGGTAAACCGCTAAAGGGGAGAGAGGAATAATGTCAGCACTTTTCTTCTTCTCAGTGAATCTCTCCAAACAGGATGTCCAGCGTCATGCCACTGATGACGACCTGTTGAATTGCTTGTGTTGAAGCCGACTCCGTCGTTGCAGTCCGTGGCCTGTCTCTTGCCCCTCTGTTGTTCCAGTCTCACTCCTCTCTGTCATAAAATGCCAGAAAAATAAGAAATAAAAAAAAGAGTACCCCAGATGTTTATCGTTAGGGTGGGAGAAGTGCTGAAGCAGCGTTTAAACCATGTGAGGATAGGATGGTTTAAATGGATGATTCCCCTCTGAAGGGCAGACTGCTGACAGGCTTCCAGTCGCTCCCTCAGGCAGCGTTCACAGCAGCTTTTAGAAACCCCCTCCGTGCATCGCAACCAAAGAAACAGCAACAATAAGGACAATAAAAAACACTTTCTGCGGTCGCCACAGCTGGTTCTCACAGCCCCGACAAGCTGTTACGCAACCGTGCCCCCAACAACCTGATGCAACAACCCCACAGTGGTCCAGCCACCCAGTAACCATGTGTTGTGTTTCAGAACGGAGCAGATGACGTCAAGAAGCATCGCTGGTTCAAGACGATTGACTGGGACGCCGTTCCTCTGAGGAAACTGAAGGTGAGAGACTGACGATTGGTTTGCTTTCCATTCCAAAGATCTATAATGGTGAAATAGGTATGTGATGTGAGGTGATGGACTTATCAGTGCTCACGTGAACTCCAGCTTTACACCATTGAATCACTCCAGATCTAGATGTTTTTTTACGAGTACACATTGTTTAACCCAATTTCCACTTTACCAGTGTAATGGTTAGAACATATCAGGTTCAATATGTAAATAAAGGATTCAAATGTAATCAAAAATTACATTTTGTTCCTGAATTCCACCCAGAATCCACCCTGTTGGTGATTTTTGTTGTTGTACCAATTCTACTAAGAAGTTTACAAACTACGTGTTAATTTCAGGTTAAATCCAAGATTGGATTACATTTTAGGATTCAGATTTGATCCAACCCATTCTCTGAAATCTGAGCAGATTCGTTTTGAGTTACTGATCCACGAGCCACCAAGATGGCTGCGAATGACCGGAGACCATTTAATGTTCTTGTGTTGAGCACCTCCCAGCAGCGCTGGTTTTACAGTGGTAGTTTCAAACTGGAAGGTTTGCATTTGTAGTATTCCCTGCATTTTTGACTCCATGGAAATTCAGCTTTAGTTTGGCCAGGTAAAACACTTGAAGAAGACAAAGTCAGAGTCAGAAGAGAAATCTGCAGCCTGCCAGGAGAGTATGTTTCTGCAAACTGAAGAGGTGATCACACTTCCTCTGCTTTCATCTCCTGTTTTTGACTAATGCAGCATCAGCAATGAAAAACAATCGGATCAGTTTGCGTCCGGCTTTATATCTTTCACAGCTTGAGTTGTAATCCACTGTCTCCACAGCCTCCGATTGTCCCGAAGGTTTCCCACGAGGGCGACACGTCCAACTTTGACGTATACCCCGAGGACGACTGGAAGAAAGACCCTCCTGTGCCTCCGAAGGACTTGGAGATCTTCAAGAACTTCTGATCAGTCCACCCGGTTTATTTATTGATTAGAGTATCCTCAGAATTGATTCAGATGGTTTTAAATTTACTGTTACAGGTACTATCAAGGAGACGACACGTATTTATTGAAGCAGGGAGTGGCATCGTGTCTGTACTGATGCCCTCCCTCCAGATAAACTCCAGACGATCGATGCTGTGACATGTATCATAACTACAGAGATGATTTGCTTTTTATATGTTTATTTATCTGACTAAAGTCGACATTTTGCTGTTGTTGTTTTTAATCATTTGTTTCTCTGAGCCTCATATGCAAAAACAATGTGGTTCCTCTGAAACCCAAAGACTGTTACTTTCTAGGTTTAAAAAAAAAAAAAAAAGAGAACGATCAGGTCTTTTTTTATATTGTCATGTTTTATATTTTCTCTCTTTTTCAAATGATCATGTTTATCGTGACTCCAGACTGGTGCTGTGACTGTCAGCTGGCCAGCAGTCACTAAAGTGCAGTTTTTTCGACTTACTGTATACTGTAAGTAGTCATGAGTCAGACACTTTATTTGAAAAAATGTGTGACCGGTAGCGCTTGTAAAAAGGTGCCTTACGTCACAATTTGATGGGCATGATGTCTTGCGATTCCATGATTTTCCAGAGCTACTGGAAGCCGAATCATGGGACAGCCAAAGACACGTGAGGTGTCTTGTTATTTCCTGGTGCAGCTTTATTCTCAGCCGGGACCTTGTTATCACTGTTGACATTTATCTTTATCATCACCATCACTATCATTGTTGTCGTGCTTTCAAAACCAAGCCATGTGAGGAGAAAAATGGGATGTGAGGTCGTCGGTATCAGTATTCAAGCATTTTCAGCTCATTATGTAGTCGACAATATTGGCCTTCAAAATAAACTTCAAATTGATCTCTCCCTTTCATTGACTGCCTTTAAAAACATTGGAAGAGTACGTCACATTAAGTGCATCCCAAACCAGTCAGGTTACATTAATGTTGTATTGTGTTAGCTAGTTAGCCTCATATTAACATAAACAGCTCAAACTAAGAGTCATTTAAAGGTCCCATATTTTATGTTTTTTCCTGTCTTTTATTTTGAAGAGGTGTTTGAACTTTTGAGAACTTAAAACCATAGGCATTTAGTTTTATATCTCCTCCTCCCAGCTTCTGGAGCTCACGTAACAACCGGTCAAAGCGCCGATCTGAAGAGAAGTGGGAATTGCTTACTACCGCTTTGTTGTGACATCACAAAGTCCAGGAGGTCCAAAACACTCCTTTTTCCTTTGTTTCAAAACGCAGGCTGCGAGTTTTTCCTCGCTGGACTGATGTTTTGATACTTTCGCAGTATTAATATAGTAGCAGTACCTGCTGCTAAATGCAAAAAAAACATGGAAATCTCCCTTTATATCATATGGGACCTTTAATACTCTTGCCACCATAAAAGCTTTGATTTAGGAGTAACCATGGTTACAAAAAGGCGTGTTTCTGCCGGTGAGGCAGAAGGTTGTCCTGAAATTTGCAGCTTGCATTTAACTGAAAAAAAAAAAATACTTGAAGCACTTAAGGGCGACGCTGTAAGTGTCTAATGATCTTACTCTATGTTCTACAAATGATTGTCATACAGATGTTTTGGCGAGTTCGATATCAAATCTGAGCTTGCACGTCAAAGATTTGCGCTGATTGGCCAGTTCGGCACCTCACTGGATGATGTCATTGTGCATTTTAGCAGCAGTCTAAAACTGTTGTAGTTTTTTTTTACAGTTGTTTTTATTGGTCTTCTTTTCATTATCCAATGTCAGACTTTTGGGGACAGTTGTGTGCAGCATAGCAGTGATCTTTGTATCATCTGTGTTGTTCCACTTAATGAGTTACACTTGAAACACCAGTGTTTTGCATGTGAAGACCAAATATTTCGCAGACACCCGACATCCTCAACAGTCCATGTTCCTCCTCATCCTTTTGCATTTCATTTGGTGCAGCCTCACTCCCCAATGTTAACTAAAACCCAAAGTCTTGCCCCTTACTATGGACTCATGTGAAAGACATTATTGGGAAATTGAAAGACATTTAAAATATAAAAGCATGTTTGCTATTATATTAGTTGACAGAAACAATTTGAAACCCCAGAAGCTGATATTGGAAACTTTACCTCACCATTCGATTTGGTCTCACATGGACACTGGCTGTTAGATTGTGCAAGAAACACTATTGCTTCTTAAAAGTTGCCTCCAACAGCAACACAAACGTCTTTACACGTGATCTGCGTAAGTTTACTTGGTTGATTGCTGATGGTTGATGATGTTACTTCTGGAAATTGGTCACCGTTCAGTCCAAATCTCTTCCCATTGTTTTCAGCAGTACATATCTTGTAGTCAATGTGGGCATGCATGAGACATCAGTATGTATTCCCCTCATATTCAACTCTGTCTCCTGTTTGTATGTAGATTTTATCATGTGAAAAAAAAGAAAAGCATCATCACTCTACAATGCCTGTTATATCATACTCCACACTGTATTTAAAGCTTTTTCTGCTGAGTAGAAGAACCTGGACTGTTCTCAGTTAGCAGTTTTTGTACAATGCATGTGTCGTCTGTAACCTCCGACCCCCTCAGCAATATGTTTTTATAACCGTCAGCCTTTGCCTTGAAAATGTTTGTTTTGTTGGTGCAATCATTCATTGTTTTCTACCCAGTGCATTACAATGCCTTTTAGTAACACCCTTTATTCCTTTACCTATGGAACTGTAAGCAATGGCACATGTTTGTACGAAGACAAAAAGGTCTTTGAAAGTGTTTCAGAAACTTGAAATGAAAAAAAAAGAAAAAAAGAACATGTTCTCTTTCCTCCAGTGTCCTGCCTGGTCTTTTCCTGTCCTCCAGTCACTGAGCAGCTGCTGAAGGTCAGCGGCCGGCCTGCCCAGTCAAGCAAAGCCCTTATATTTACAAAATGGAAATCTGACATTTGGGGAAATGAACTCCTTCATTTCTGATGTTTAAAGCTTATGTGGTTCAGATTTCTTTCAGCCTGAAGCTCACCTGTAAGGCATCAATATGCACCGAGGCAGGCGGCATGGACTCAGACAACAGGACGCTATCATCTGCAGACAGTGAGCTCCACAAAGCCAGCCACAGCATCATATTCATAGTGAGTAACTCTTTTGCTTCCCTTTTATTTCCACTGATACCAATCAGATTGGTCTGAAAAAGTAAACATAACCCAAAAAACCCTTCAGACTGAAAGCTTATCTGCTGACTCATCAACTCTCGGTCTGCTTTTAAAGGGCCTGAGCAAAAAGTGCTCCACAGCTTCCAGTACTTTTGACTTCAAGAGCCAAAAAAAGAAATCAAAATGTAGTGTCTTTAGTGGTTGTCTGACTATTTTCGAAGTGATCTAATACGAAATAAATATATATTTGTATAGCAGATTTCAGATTTGAGCCAAGCAAAGGGCGGCGACAGCTTCATTGTGAAGTTCAGGAAGTTCTCACCACTCAGTTTCTGAATACAGACAATGTGACATAAGCACTTTTTAAAACTTCAGTGTATTAATATAGAAGCTACCTCTGCTTTACAATCAAAGAGTAAAAGAAAAAACAGTAAATGTGCAATATGTGACTTTTACATTATTAAATAAAGCACTTTTTATATGAATCCCAGTATGCCTTGGTCAGCAGCAAATAATGAATAGTGCAGCTTTAATTTTTCAACTGTTTACATTCTGTAAAACCACTGTGGATATGATATCGAATTATTTGGAAATATTGATTAGTGCAGCTTTAAGTTTTTCCCAGTGTGTTTTTAGCAGTTTTACATTCTCTAAAACCACTTATCTGATAAACATTCTGATGGCATTATGGCATTGGGGAGGGTCATGACTAAAGTTGCAGTGTCTGGACTCCAGGAGGTCGGTGTTTGTCTTCTCTTGTGTGACTAAGAAGATGCTTCATAAGTGATTTAGTTGTGCATGAATGGTTTTGACCACAGAGTTGATCTTCATGCGGCAGTGGGGGAAAATGAGTAACCAGGAAAATGCTTGTATGTGACACCTGATTCTGCAGAGACATGAACCATGTGGACCTTCTTTGCTTTTCCAGAGCTTTTTTCTCATGTTCACATGTTTGATATTAAGAAAGTTTGGCTTTTTTTGACAAAGGCAAGGTGTTAGTGGTTTTATTTTTTATCTTGCCTCATGAGGAACATATGTAAATGACGTAGCATTTCCAAGTCTTTGCCATATGTTTTCCAACAAAGGTGTGGCTGTTTCTCGGTAGCTGTAGCTCTTTAAATCTAATCAGTTGATTTTTTATCACTGAGTATTATGCTAAGTCCTATAAGCTTTAATTTCCTTGCTGTATGTCTGATTCCAAAGGAAGGCCTGGTGTTAACGTGCTGAACACGGTGTTTCATGGACGCTTATTATGTTTACAGTGGAAAAATGAGTCATGTTTTGTCTGGAGTTTCCTGCAAGTCTCGGTCTAAGTGATGACAGTCAGGACTCTAAAGCTGCACTGCTCTAATAGTCGGTTAATGAATGCCTTATGAAGTGCTTTCAAGGTGAATTTGGTGGAGTGACGGCAGAGGCTGTGGGAGTACAAGGTTACTTCCCAGAAGGTCTCAGAAAATGCTTGAAATTAGGAGGTAATGAAAAGTCATACCCGTCGAGCGTCAATTACGCAATCTGCACCTCCGACATTATCGAATTAATTTTCTCCATCAAAGCTCAACTCATCTTCGCTCAATCAAGCCACATGGTGATGACAGTCATGACGTAACCTGATGAAACAAATGAGAATGCCACCCTGACGCCCTGACATTTAAGGCTCCGTGTGCACATTAGCCGAGCGAAGCCGCACCCGTCAAACCACAGGGTTACGTGCCCTGTGATGTCGCCCTAATGACAAGTCGGCACTCAGTGGCCCAGCAGTCAGCAGCCCCCACCTGGGATTCCTGTCATCAGTACAGGCTTTGAATGCACCACATACCCCCTCCTCCAAAGTGGGAAAGAGATAACACCTTGACACGTCACCCCATCCCCCAACAAGGACGCCACACGCCCACCTGGACAGCGTGATCCAAGACGTGGTGTTTTCCATCAGGTGTTTCTTGCCTCGGTTACATTTGTTCTCGTGGTGAAATATTACGATGGGTCCTGATGGATCTGCCTTAATCTGCTTTAATTAGAGAGGACAAAGTGTGGTTCACTTTAATTAGAGAGGGAGGTAATTTTAGAACCTGTCTGGTCTAGGTCATTGATGCCCTAAGGTCATCCCTGGTCAGACCCCCACCCTGCTAGGAGTTGATGTACATGAAGACAAACTACATCTCTTTTGCACCTTCAGGCATCTTCAGTCCTTTTAATGACAACACCACCCAGGGTTCATTCGGCCAGGACCTGGTCTGACCCTGCCCCATTTGTTGAAGGTGGACTTAGCCCCCTGACGTATTGTGTGTCGCCTCCAAGGCCAAAGGCTGGGTGCTCCACAGCCTGACAGATCTCCATCCTGTGCTCCAGGGCTGACTTGTATGTCACTAAGACTTAAAAAAAAAAAAAAAGACACAAATATTTGACCAAATTTGCCACCAAAAAAATCTGCCGCACAGATGGAATCTCCAAAAAAAAGTTTCTTTTTATGTGGGAAAACCGATCTAGACAAAGATGTAGCTTGATGATGCTGTAAATAAAACCGTAAGTCTTTCAGATCCTCATTAGCATGACTCCGTGTCACTGCTTCTGCCAAAATATTTGAACCGACAGAACTTTTCTTCTGCTTTGACAGAGCGCAGAAACTTTCTGAAAGTTTTTTTTTTTTTCACTCCTCGTCAGACTTTGCCAAATTCTAGGATGGAGTGCAGAGCCAGGCTTTGTGCTTGTGTTTGCCTGACGCTTCCTAACCGTCGACATGAAGCTCAACAGCTGGATGTGATTGAGCATCTCTGCACCGTCCCTAAGTCCTCCGGAGACAGAGACGCACACTCAGCTTCTCACACAGTCTAGCCTTGCCGTCTCTCTTACATCAGACCAAACCTCTGGAGGAAGCCCATTTTCAAGGCACCAGCAGCAGCTCAATCACTCACGAACCTCCCAAGTGTTTTGACATTTTTCTGGAGTTTCTGGGGTTCTGTTGTCCCTGGAAACCTTTCATTTCATTGATGGATATTCATATTAGTTTATTTATATAACACAGACGCAGTCCAAAGTGCTGTACATAAAAATAGGAAGCACTATTAGCTTTCCCCTCCTCCCCCTTGACACTACTTAGCTGTTCGACCATGCTTGTTTGCACATTAAGCCCACTTAGCCTCATGACCCTCCCCTGACACGCAGACTGAGTGTTTTACCGGTGCCCTGGTGCTCGGCAGACACTCTGCTGTCGAGCACGATATGGGATTCAGTGCTATTGAAAACATCTTTTTGGCACCGCAAGAAGGAAACATTAAACACAAGCTGATGGCTGTGAGACAACAGAGAGGGGGGAGAGATTCAGAGATTCATCATCCTGCTGGCCAGGAACACATCCAGACACCGATGCCGAGCTCGCTTGGCCGAACGCGAGTCAATGAATCATTCTAATTCCTGACAGTTAATGTGTCTTCTTTACAAAACTGCAAACCTGGGCCATGTTGGAGCATGTGCAGAGCATCAGTCGGCCCGGCTGGGTAAGAACGTCACGAAAAAAAGCAGCCAAACTGCCGAGGAGTGTGTGCTGATTCTACCCTGTGTACGGGCCAGGAAAGAAACTTATGCCTCTGCCATCCCCCATTTATCCCTTCATGAATCATTATGAATCAGACACACAATCCACCTACGGTTAACATGGAGTCCTTTGTTATCTGTGGACGTATCTGGTGCTGGACAATTCCACATAAGGTCAGATGGTACCCAGCAATCTGTGTTGTGTTCAAGCCAAGTTCAGGAGTCAGGCTCGAGTCCAGCTGGTGTTCCAATTTTCAGGATTTGCGACGTGACCTGGACTTGAGTGCATGGACTCAGACTCTAAGAATTCAAATACTGAGCTCATAACCTACATCACCTCAAAACACTTCAGAACGAAAGCCCCTGCATTTCCCACGATGTGCAAGATCTTTGTGACAGTGGGGGAAAGTTTTCCTTCAGCTTCTCTATTGAGATTCCTGTTCGTTTCACGTGTGCTCGTTGGATTTGTAGTTCCAGACACTGCAGGTGTTTGGGATAAACGAACTGAGCTCTTACTTGTGACAGGAACAGCTTGTGAATTATATGCTAATTATTTAAATGTATAAAGACGGCAAACCTGATTGTGACACAACTGTGAGTGTGGAGTTTCCTACCTGAGGCAGGTGTTGCCGAGCTGTTGGAGCATGTTTCCTCCTCCATCCGTCTCCATGTCTCTGTCTGGCATCGGTCCCTGTGATCCCCTCTCCATATGCTCATCCACTGTTCACAACATGCTCATGCGTTTCTGTTTCAAAGATGCATCCGCTTAGCTCCCCATCTGCTTCCTCGCAAGCATCCCCCGTATTCTTTTACGGTGCACTGCCTGTATCAGTTTTTCATCGCAGGTATGCAAGTGTGTCTCCGCTGTAATCTTTAACTTTTCATCAGGGAGGGGGGAGAGTCTGGAGTCGTCTGCACTTCGCCTCTTGTATTTGGCTTTCTTTCTCCTCACAGCACAAAGAGTTTAATAATGGACTCTCTGAGCCAAGGCAGTAGGAACTTTACCTTAACCTAAGGCAGGATTAACAACCGGCCAACTGCCAAGGGGCCCCGGACTGTCAGAGGCCCCGAAAGGTTTATTCTCTATCAGTCGTTCCAGACTTTTTCTACCTCATGTCTCACTTGAAAATGTAAAAAATGTTGGCAGCCCACATCCAACGCCATAACAATACAGAGGGCAAATAATGCTACTTTGATCACTTTTTATTCTTATGATAGCGATGGCATTGAAAGTAGGGGAAACATGAAGAAAGCCCCACTGACTCCAAGGTATTTAGCGTTTGTGTTGGTGATCATCCTTTGTATGTTTGCAGTATGTTACATTGATCATAGTGATTTAAATATTGCTAAGTGCAGCTTTAAAGCGAAGTGGATTACAGTAGTTTGACGTGTCCTTAGGGAGACTTAGAACAAATCAGGTCTCCTGCGAATGTAACTCCAGCAACTAGTTGGAATAAAGTTCAGGGGAATGAATGATTTACTACATTTTTTAACAGCTGCAGTTTGCTAGTGGGTGGTTGCGGTTGAAAACTGTTGCAGCAAAGAATAGGGTTCGCCTCCAGAGTCCTGTTTGTGGTTTGAGTAACAAAAGAGCTTTGGTTATCATCACTGAAAGTAAGCGGTTATGGTCTAACGTGAACTTTTTCTGTAGCTCTTGTACCAGAACACAATATTTCCCTAACCATAACCAAGTGGTTCAAGAGTATTAACAGAGCAGTAAGACATATTTGATGTGGTATCTTAGTTGTATGGAAATGTAGCTCTCAGAGACGGGTCCTTTAACAGCAGAGGCTTTATTTTGTACCTTTGGCTGACTGCATTGTTTCCAGTGAGGTGGTCTCAGCTTGAATATAACTCCTCTTTCATTAGTCACTGCACAAACAGGCTTTTATCACCACAACTGTCAATAACAGTCTCACAGTCGGCCTGAGCTGAGCTTGTCTGCTCGTTCTCTGTATGTAAGGAGCTATTGGTTTTGCTGTTGCTGTCTTGCTACTGTTAGCATCAGCAGCTGTTTGCTTACCAGGATAAGAGCCATATTGCGAGTTCAGCATCAAACTGCATTCCTTTGCTAACCAAGAAGTGTCTTGAGAGGTTGGAAGCAACCCTACAAATCTAGTCTTGACTCAGAGTCTTCATTTTCCAAAACTGAGTCACTGCCCAGTCTGTCCAGATGAAGTAGCCCTGCCCAGAGGATGGATTATGATTTCTTAGTAACAAGTAAACAGTTAATGCAAGAATCGGAGCAGGAACTCTTATCTTGTCCTTATGGTGGGATCTCAGTTCACTGAAGTTTTTCTTTGTTTCTTACCTTGTGCTCATAGAGGAAGTTTGTTCATTTTCAGGTCAGGCACAGCCATGGGACATCACAGTAAGACATATAGCTTCACAGCTTTTCAATCTGGGATCTCACTAGCAGTCTTTATGTTTTCTTTACAAAGTCCATCTTTGTTTTTATCCCCCCCCCCTCCCAAAAGGCCTCCCATCTTTTCCTAACGAGGTCCTGCTGCTCATGGCCTTGTCAAATGTGGAGCCTGGGAATGAGAGTCACGCTTCAAAATGTGTATGCCGAGTTTGCTTTCATCAGCTCTGCTCAGGTGTGACTTCCCTCGCCCCGGCCCTGTTGATCCATTAGCAAAGAGAGACAACTGGGGAGCAAGGATGGAGGATGAGAGGGCACTCTTAAGTGCTGCACACACATCAAACGTGGAAGCATTAAGTGCAGCTTAATCAGGCTCTTTAATCCACATCTATTAGCAAGCAGCAGATATTGTTCACGCAACACATTAATGCAATATCCATCCTCTGTGCTACACTTCCCTGAAGAGCTGTGAGAGCAGTGGTGTAAACCAAGTTATTTCAGTTGTTTACTGAAAAACAAGTATCTCCAGATGTGGTGATTTTATTTCAAAAAGATAATCAGCTTTCCCCTTAAAATAGTGAAAAAAGCTTAGACCTCTAAAACCAGTAGGGCACTGCCAGCTGTATTGCCTGGACCCCTAAAACATAAGGGCCCCATCAGCTGTACTACTTGTGACCCTAAATCATTTGGGCTACAGCAGCACTGGTCCCCAAAGACCCTAAAGACTACAATGGGATTCCCAGTGCCACCACATCAGGAGGTATTTTGTATGTAAGGGGGATTTTACTAGGAGATAGTACAGGGAAGCTAATATGGGAGATGATATATTTATATATCATCATCCAAAAGTCATAAAATTCAATGGATCCTTCCGGATCTTTTCTTGGCATGGCAGGAAATCATACTTTAAAATGTTGCAGGTGACTCATTGGCTCCTTGAGCAAGAGTAAAATCTTCCCCCTGCATTCCTGGGTTGGCTCATTTCCATATTTTCTTCATAGATTTTGTAAAAAAAAAAAAAAAAAAACAGTGCAGGCATCTGATTGGTCTACTGGAGGAGCCTGGCCTGACTGAATCACAGTCTTTAACTTCCAACTGGTACATTCATTCACTAAAGTGGACAGCAAGAGTGTCAGTGATGTTCTCGTCCTGAAGCTCCCCATCATCTCTTCCATTATAACAATTTACTGACTGGTGTCCAATTTTTATTGCAAAGCCAATATTGGCAAACTAACACGTCACTTGAACAGCGCTGCGTTCTGCCCACAACAAGTGCTGCCTCTCAGCGAACCTTCAATCCAACACTCAAGCTACTGTATAATTGAACTAAACACTGGCTTTCAGTGTGAGCTGCTTTAAAACAGCCAGCAGCTCTGCAAAGTGTGTTATTTTGCAAACTCTGAGCTGGATGAGCCGTTCTGGATAGCTGAGCATTATTCTCTGGAGACAGATCACTCTGCTGATGGAGACAAATGGGCCTGGCTGAATTCCCCCATCCCCAGCTGAGGAAACAGAGTGGCTGGCTCGTGCCCAGGAGAGCAGACGCTGTCGAGAGGGAGACGCTCCAGGGAGAGGAGATTTGCCGTATGAGCGGACGTGCCTTAGATTTGAAATTACGCTCCCTGCTATCGATAGGTCCACAGGGACCATCAGGAGCAGGGATATCATCACGGCGTCTGGTTTATCTGTATGATCTGGCTCTACATGCCTGAAGCATTCAGGTCACAGGGACAACTTCTTTGTGACGTGAAAAGAAAATTCCCCCCCGTTAGCTCCTGTTGTCAAGCCATCGAGAACCACTGGGATGAGATCTCTCAACAATGGGACAACCTAACATCACAGAACACATGCAGCATCCTGTAAAAAAAAAAAAAAAAAAAAAAAAACAGGTGGCCACTAAAAAGCCCTGCTCTCTCATGAAACTCTAGCCTGCATGTCGTTCTTCCCATGCATAGCTTTCTCATGATCTAGCTGCCTTACTCATCGCAGTACACTGGAAAAGGGCTAATTTACGGTTGATCTGTTGCTCCCCTGAGTGTCGAAAGACCTCCCTCTGTGGAGCCACCCACCGTACATGTTAGACTTCAGCTCAGACCAGACCAGAAGTGGATGATGGTTAGTTGGAGCGAAACAAGGTAGCAAGACTTGTAGCTAAATCTGGGAGGTGCAACATATGACTAAAATCCTTCTTGGGCATTGATCTATAGATAAAACTTGAAAATTCAAGATGAGCAACAAGAATGTGCAGGTTTAGTACACTGTAAAAAAATATATATATATATATATATATATATATATATAAAAAAATATTAGCAAACGCAAAAAAAAACTTGCTAATAAAATCATGATTTGCGTTGATCTTTACATTTAGATTAAATCCCTTTTTTTTTCCCCAGAAAGTTTGATCTACTTTGCAGCTTTTTCCACTTAAAATGGAAATACAGTGACATCAATATCAAGTCCGCCATCTTGGAAATGAAGGTTCCGGGGTTGAGCCCAGGCCTGAGGTTTTTCTTGGTGGAGTTTGCATGTTCTTCTCATGCGTGTGTGGATTCTCCACAGGTTCTCCATCTGATGTCTGATCTGGCATTATTATCAGTTTTTGAAAGCATATATCTAATCACCATTTTTGAATGAAGGTCAGTTATTGGTTTGATACATCATAGCTTCCATATTTGGCTCTATGTTTGGATTATACTGTTGCATTCTGGGTGATTGCTGAGATCCAGGCACTTTTGAAACTACCATTACCAGCACCAAAGTGTTGCCAAGAGTTTGACCCTATGTGTTCATTTGTGCACGTCAGCATTCTTGTACATGTCTGTGGGCACATGGGCGTGGGTGTTGAATGCGTATTTCACATTCCTGTGATAAGTGTGTATGTTTAACGACAGCCGGGGCTCCCAGACACCTGGCAGCCAGTCGTGGGGGCCCCTCAGTCTGACCCGCTTGCTCCTCAGGTGCTGCCTCAGGTTGGTCTGCATGTTAGTGGCACTGCCATTCTCTTAAGCGATATGAGACGTGTGTGTGTGTGTGGGGGGGGGGGGGGGGGTGAGCACAGCTGCAGCACAGCAGGCGAGGAGGAGGCTGTTTATTCTCTGAAGTGAGGCTGCAGGCCAGCAGAATACAAAATGGTGAAAAGACTCAGAGTTGAGGGACTGACCTAGAAACCTGTGGCTGAGCAGACACAGCTACAGATACGGGAAGGGAAAGTAGCTGCCAGCAGCTTCCCTGCGGGCTACTGAGCGACATTTACTGATTGTATGTGGCCTTATTAAAAGATCATTCCACTTTACTACAGGGCAGACACTTCAGACAGGCCCAGAGGAGGAGCATCCGGACCATAAACATGTAGTATGGTTTTGACATATTAATGCAGTGGATATTTAGTTACAGTTGGGATGTGAGTGTTTGTGTTGGGTCTTGTGTGGTTATGTGGAGTGCGGCGTTTGTTTTTGTGCAGCTCTGTGCCTGCTAGGTGCATCTGAAGAACAGAGGAACAGATGTTATTCCTGGTCCTGGTCCCTCGGCGTGTGTTTGTGCATGTGTTTGTGTGTGCTTAGAAACTTCAGTGCTGAGGGGAGATCAAGAGCTGTAAGGATGATACCTTCAGACAGTCCTTCAGTGAGGACACTGTCTCTGTGAGCTTGGCTGGTTGCTGACAGTTGCTATGACACATTTAAACTATTTATAGATGAAAATTTGTGTGCTACACAGTTTTCTGTGATTGGTACTATACCATACAATATCATAACATATCCCCTAATATGCTATACTATACTGGAATATATTGCACTATACTATGCTATGCTATTCTGTGCTACATTATCCTATGGTGTGCTATGCTGTTATTCTGTGCTTTGCTGTGCTATATTATGCTATGCTGTGCAATGCTATGTTTTACAATTATGCTGTGCTATTCTACATTATGCTATTCTATGCTATGCTATACAATTGCATGCTGTGCTATGCTATATTATGCTATGCTGTGCTGTGCTATACCATTGCATGCTGTGCTCTGCTATGCTATTCTACATTATGCTATGCTATGCTATGCTATACAATTGCATGCTGTGCTCTGCTATGCTATTCTACATTATGCTATGCTATGTATGCTATACATTGCATGCTGTGCTCCGCTATGCTATTCTACATTATGCTATGCTATGCTATACAATTGCATGCTGTGCTCTGCTATGCTATGCTCTATACATTTTGTGCTATGCTATGCTATGCTATGCTATACAATTGCATGCAGTGCTATTCTACATTATGCTATACTATGCTATGCTATACAATTGCATGCTGTGCTCTGCTATATTATGCTATGCTGCGCTATATTATTCTGTGCTGTACTATGCTACGCTACATTATGCTATGCTCTATGCTACACTGTGCTGTGTTATGTTATATGCTATGCTATATATTATACTGCACTGACCCTTACTCTATGACGTTATGTTATTCCATATTGCATTATCCTACACTATACTACGATGTTGGGCTGGGTGATTTAGGCTTAGAATAAAATGCCAACATTGGTGTTCTGTGGCATTTTGTTGTTAGTTGTTGCCTAGTGACAGGGTTCATGTGAAGTATAACGCCAGCAGACTATGGTGTGTTCAAGGGCTGACAGTGCAAACCAGTGAACCAGCTCCAGACAGTTTGATTGAGCCTTTTTTTGGGGAACAAACTTTTCATTTAGCCGGAAGTCATGTCGTTGTTGTTGTGGGAGTCTCTGTAGGGGGTAAGCATGGGGGAGGGAGTGAACTACAGGAGCCCAAGGGAAGAGGCAGAGGAGGAGAGGAAAAAAGTCTTAAATTTCAATTCTTAAACACAAATAAGAATATGTCATGAGGGAGGAATCTAAAGCTTTGTGGGAGAAGTCTGAAGGTGGACAATCTAAGGAGCCTGGAAAAGTGAAGTAGTGATGTTTTGAAGTGATTTCTAAAAATCACAGGAGCCCAGTGCTACGAGGATAAGACGAGTGAAATATGTAACCAGCTGTCGGGCCGGCTTTGGAGCCTGGCAGCAGTTTTTTTGAACGGCTTGTAGGCAGAGTAATGAAGATTTGTTGAGTCCAGTGAGAGGGGGATAACAGTAGTCTGACTCTGAGGAGATGAATGCATGTATTAGCATTTCTATTCAGTTTCTTGACACGACAGACCGAAGTTTGGCTTTGTTCCTCTGAGCAAAGAAAAGCACGAACAGGTCAGCGCCTGGTGTATCTGTTAAAGCTCATCAAGCTTCCGAAAATTACACCTACAAAACTACTATACTATGCTGTTTTATGTTACTGTAAACTATCTGGGTCTTTAAGTAGCCAATGTTGTCTGCTGATTGCTGCAGAGCAGGTAATGGACAGTGACTTTTATTAGCTGTTCCCCTATAAACAACGCTGCTCTGGCTGAAAAGGACCCTCCGAGAGTCCTGAGTCCTCGGAGTGAACCAGAATAGCAAAGTTGCGTCTGGGCAGATGAACAATGACCTGAAACCGCTGACATCTGCTGTGGGTCAGACTCATACATGAGGTCATGTTTTCCCAGCGAGGAGGACACGGGGGTCGGGCTGCACAGACTGACACATAATGACGCTTTTAAGCTTTTCCCCCCCTCTGTGAAACTTCCTTTGCCGTACGTTATAACTTCCCTGTTTCTGGCTTGGCTGTCGGCGGGTGAAGCAATACGGGTGTGTGATTAAATCTTGAGGGAGCCTGCTTCACCTCGCGCTGCCTCTCTCACTGAAAAGAGTCTGGAAGGAAGAAGGATGAAGTGCTAATCCTTTTACCTTCTGCTGCCTCATCACCCTTGAACCCAGCGGCCCGGGACGCATCCACAGATGTTGAGAATTTCATCTTTCGAACTTTCCAGGCGTTAGGCTTCCCTTGGTGTTTACGTAATGTCAGAGCTGTATCCCAGCGTTTTTTGGCTTGAGCTCTGCTGACTTTTTTCTTCTTCTTTTTTTTTTTTTTTTCCAAGCACATCGTCATTAGTTCGCAGAGAGTCACCCTGAGCACATACGAAAGCCATATGTGTGACTGAGAGAGATTTAGTGTAAAAACTCTCACTGATATTTTTTTTTTTCAGATCTTTTATAGCCCTTTTCACTCGCTCTGTCTCTCCCTCACACAGAGACTCATTCAGACTTTAAACTCCGTTTATTTTCAGATATGTTACGGTGGCTGGCTGGATACAGAGCGTCTACTCATCCACAGCCCTTCTCATCTGACAGAGACAATACTGCACTGGTGGAGGCTTCTGATGGCTGAAATACAGAATATATCATCTTTACAATCCCTTTTTCAACACATCTGTCCATTTGTAACTCTTACCATTGATCTTGATTGCAATTTGTAAAAAAGAAAGTGTTAGAAACCTCTACACATACTTCCTTAATGACAAATTCTGAGGCGGGTCTCGTAAGGTTCCCCGTGGATTATACAAAAAGAAACTGGAAGCCATTGAACAATTTTTGACTCATGGAAAATCCAAATGTTCTGGAAAATTATTACAACATTGGGCTATTTTTGGTAACGTTCAGGACCATGGTGACATTCAAAAACTCAAATTGAAACTCAGCGATGTTCTAATCTCAACGCAATGAAACGAGTCCTTTCTTAAGGAGACATGAGCAACTCCTGTGATTCATTCTCTTCTATTAAAGTGACCACTCTTCCGTTGGTGAGATAAATTCACTGCCATCAGAATTTTCCAGCTCCAGTGTTGCTCTCTTGGTTTTTTTATAGATTGGGTCTCAGGCTGTGAGCACTTTAAGCAATTGAAGCAGATGCCTGTGGTCCATGACCCCCTCATTAGAGACCCAGCATCACGGAAGGAATCCCTCACTTTGTAAATGCTGAAACGCAGAGAGCTCAGCAAAACTAATAGCGTTTTGATTAGAAGGCTTTAATCAAATCAAGCTTTTACTCTCAAACAAAAGCTGTTAAGGTTAACCGAGCTGTTTGTCAAAGCCTCCTTCCCTCTGATTGGCTGATTGACCAGAGAAGCCTGAAAGAGGAAATGTAAAACAACAGTGAGATGAGTTTTTGTTGGCCTTAAAACCACAGATATATCTTCTTTGTATGACTCAATATGTCAAATAAAACACCACTAAAGTGTCTAATATGGAAACTGTAAAGAAAAAAAAGTGCTTAAAGTCATGTGTCAAATGTTTTAGAAGGCAATCACTTTCTGATCTTCTTCTCAGGCAAGAGTTCCTGTGAAATGTTGAAGTCTTGGTTTATTGGATTAGAATTTGGAAAGTGGCCAGTTTTGCACTGAATGGTACAGTTCGGCTCATAATCCATTTAGGACGTCACAGCTTTTATAATGTGTTTTGACACTTCTTTGCTTCCTTTCTCATCACTTACTGAGAGATGAGGATCTATACACTCAGACTGACCACCAACCAACTGAACGTGCATCGATGCTTGACATTTATAATCTATGTCAGGTGGCAGGGAATGGACAGGAGCATCAACGGTACCTCAAACTACCCACAAAAGTTGGGTTTTACTCTTGTACCTCTGTCTGTACAATCAAACAATGAATAGGATAAACCTGGGATAGCAAAAGAAATAAGTCTTCAGGAGATCTCGAGGAAAAAGAGAGATGCCCCTGGTCTGATAGCACTCAGCAGCATGTTCCAGGAAACTCCAGACAAAAACAGTCTCGACTGAGGTTGACTTATGCACGGGGATGGCAATGCCAGATGACATTCTTTGGAGGAACTCATGGCCAAGATGGAGCATAAGACTGATTGAGCTCCAGTAGATGGTGCAGACCAACAAGTACTGAGTCTGGTACCTGATTTTCCTGATGCTGGGTAGGGCAAAGCAGCATGATTGAGAGATGCCATAAAGTCAGAGAAGAATAGCATGATGCTCAGGTTTGTTCTGGCCTTGGTTGGGGAAGCACCTGAAACTGCAATGGTGATGGAGAGACCTATTGGAATTTAGCCTTAGAGAGACGTAGCTGAAGTCGGAGTTCCATTACCCATGTGGAAATGTCAGAGATCCGTCACAGTTTATAATACTTACCACAGTCAGGTGCCTTTGTGGCTTAGGTTTGCAATGAGGGTTTATCGTGACTTCCAAGTAAAATACTTCAGATCAGCTGGATAAACAGCCGACAGAAGGATCCCATTCACATTTAATATCACCCATGTGAGCAGATTCTGGATCAGAAGGAAAGCGTGTCCATGTAGGTGTAAATACAAACAGAGTGGATCAGGATCAGTGCAGCCAGAGATGCCAGACCACATCTGGAGGTGGTCAGACCACATCTGGAGGTGGTCTGGCTTACACTGCGATCTGATCTCAGCCAGGTGTGAATAACATCTATACAATGTGACCACACTCTTAAAATCTGACCACTACACACATTCTTTTTCCCCTTCTTCCCCCCGCCTTCTCTTCCTCTCTCCTTTGTGAACCAAAACAGTCTGTGAACTGGAAGGCTCGTTGTTGGGGATACATCGGTTTATGATGACCTCTTGTACGTTACACATTGCATGGCATGGTGAAAACGACTGTCCAGGATATTCTTAAAGGGACGACAATAACATTTAAGGTGTGGGCCATGTGATTGACAGCTGTGAGCTGAAATTGCACTAGTGCTTGCAAGCATCTTCATTGGCGCTGTCCTTTTTAGCCAGAGGTGAGGCTTGTTGTCATGGAGAACCTCCTCTTCAGGTATGCACCAATGACAGATTGTTTTGGAACTTGCAGCACTGATGATATCCATCTTTTTGGTGTTAGAAGAGTTAGTGATTGTGTGTGTGTGTGTGTGTGTGTGTAGTTCCTGTTGGGATGAAGTAGTTTAACCATACTGGCTGTCTCATCGTGGTCACCATGGCAACATTACCTCATCACAGTCTTCCCATCAGATTATCACACATTTTACCCCTTGATCTGGGATACTTTGGCAAGCCAGTGACTCCGCCTACCTAATCTGCATATTGAAATTCATTCACTAGGTCAGTAGATATAATAACAGCAAGCCACAGTGCAGTTAGTGGAGGCAAACCTGGGAATTGTTTGGGGTTGCCGAGGGGAAAAAGCGGCCCCCAATTTTGAAGCAATAACTCTAAATCCCCTTAAACCTCTCAAAGACATGTCGCCCCAAAAGCCCCTCAAGTGCAGCCCCTTATGATGTGTGGTGTAGCTAGCTTCTACATAATGCCTGCATATTGAGGTGTTTTGTGAATTACAGCAAGAAAGAATGAATGATATAAAGGGAGGCTGTAGTTTGAATTGACTGTGTGACTTTAACATCTGTATGTGGATTGTTTCAGTTGATCAATCTTCACTTAAAGTGACTCATGCTGCTCTGATAATGCACAGGGGTTTTCCTCGGAGCCAACCGCAGGCCACATAGCTGCGCTGACCTTTCCTTTATGTGGTTTTGGTGCAGTAGTGCGACGGGCCCGCAGTGACACCATGACAGATGGAGGTTCTCACTACAGCAGCGAGAACAGGAGGCCCTCGGCTCGCCACGCCTCCGTGACCTCCGACCTCTGCCTCGATCCAAATTAAACAACCGTCACAAAGCCGGGACTCAGCCAACGGCAGCATCCGGACCGCAGCACATAGGTGACGGAGGCCTCCAGAGATGAGGAGCCAAAGCCGACACGGTAGGTCATGTTTCAAGAACTGGGACGAGAAGAAGTTCAACATCAACATCGATGAGAACTAATTTCCTGCAACTGGTATCACGTCAGGATATGAAGACCGTGATTTAACGATAATAACTGACAATTAACCGTCCCATCTGATCTGTTGCATCTAATATGCAATGCCTTCCCAACTGAGTTTACAATGAGTACCATGACTTTGGCTTGTTATTTGTGTGTTATTTGTTTGGCCTAAGGATCCAGGCATTAGGAGCACCTCGTATCTTTTTTGTTCTGTTTAATAGTTCACCAGTTAAACTTTAACTGCCTCGTTTAGGAGAGTTGTTGTTGGACTTTGATTTCACGACTTCTTGGAGTGAAGTTTTCATTGAGGAAGAACACGCTTTTTATTAGTATATTTTGCCAAAGGCTTCTTTTGTATAAAAATGAATAATGAATTAATTGAATTAACGAGCGTTCATTAATTTTCCCAAAAATGGAACAAGGACCTTTCGTCACGTCGCTCCTGTGAAAGCATCAGAGGGCTCAGTCCACGGGGAATGGACACAACAGTCGAGTCGTCAGGACTTCCTGCATTTTGTGATGTCATGCCGATATCAGCCCCGCCCACTTGTTTTTCTGTGAGTGTTTTACCTGAAATCTGCCATATTTTTGTTAGATCACTCGCCCAATCACAAGATAAAGAAAAAAAAGATGCAGAAATGTATCTTCCTACAATATGGGACCTTTAAATAGCTACTTTAACAACCTTCCAATTAATCCATTTAATTCCATTTAAAAGTCACATGTAGCCATCAGATTGGCTCCACTCTGTAGGATGGCAAAAGAAATCCAAACCATACTTTGGCTAAATGCTTGTTTTTTTTTATGCCCAGTTGAACAGTCCAGATGTGTCTCTATCTTCCAGCTCTCAGCCAGTACTGGAGGATAACAGCTGGAATCAGTCCAGATGTGGAAGGCCATGGATCCCCACATTTGTTTAGCTGTAAGTTTCATTTTTGCTGTTTAGGCTGGTTCACTTCAGGGTCCCTAAACACCCCCCAGCACCCCCCCCCCCCGGATGCCACAAGTCTATTCAGCTTCAGATTACCTCCAGCCTCTCCCATCCTCTGACTGTCAGCTATTGAGGTTAATCTAATTTCTAGCGGTTTCAGTGTGTGTGACTCACTGAATGTATCCCAGCGACATCAACATTCACTCAGCGGCATGAGAGTGTGTTTGGCTCTGTTACAGTATCATATTCTCAGTCAAGTCCCACTAGAGAAGAAAAAAAGCAGAACTCCCACTGAAAGCCTCTTCACCCTCTCATGTCCTCGTGGCTCCTCCTGTTGCGTCTCCACAGCGCGCGCTGCGCAGACCGCCTCAGTCCTAAGTGGAGATCCACAGCGCGCACTGACATTTAGGATTTTACTTTAACCCTGAGATCATCTCCTTTTTTTTTTCTTTCTTTTCTTTTCTTTTCTTTCATTTTTTGCAATTCCTACTCCATTTCCTTCGTCTTTGAAGTTGAACTTTTTCCCTCCACTTCTCCTCCAACCGTGCGGTTTCCTGATTTAATCCATGTTGAAATGGAGTATGAGGAGTTCCCTGGAGAAAGGCTATCAAGGGTTTGAGGTAAGAGCATCTATATTTCATCGCAATGAAATAAGCCCCAAGTTGGAATTAAATATTTAGAGAGCACTTTTGGCTGAAACCCCGCTGCGCCGAGCCGCGTGCGCGTTTACCGGAGTTCACCGGTGATGGAGGCGGAGAGTCCCCCCAGAAAGCGCAGCCCGGCTCCCGTCACCTCTCCCAGCGTTTACCTGTCACGTGGGACTGTTTGTCATTGTTACTACCCAAGATGCATGTGTACAAATGATGATTGTTGTTACTCGGGACAGCTGCTGTGAGTGCTCCCCCCCTCCTCCTCCTCCTCCTCCTCCTCCCGAGGATGAAGATGCCGTGCGTCCTCCTGGTGCTGGCGCTGGCGCTCGCGGCTCCTGCTGCCTCTGTCCCCTGCCCCCGGCCCTGCTCCTGCCCCCAGCCCACAGAGCTCCACTGCACCTTCCGCTCTCTCTTCACCGTCCCGGCTGCTGTGTCTAAACACGTGGAACGCATTAACCTAGGGTCTGTAAAACAAAGTTATATACAGTGATTTACACATATACATGCATGCATGTCTGTTTGTATTTTGCATGCATGCACATATGAATGCATGTTTGCATATGTGTGTATTATATATGCATGCATATATGTTTGTATGTATGTATATGCATGCATGCATACATGTGTGTATGTAGTCTATGTAGCAAATTCAGGTTCATGTAATGAGTTTAATGTTGATGCTGCTTTGTTGTTTCAGGTTCAACAGCATTAATAAAATCACAGACAAATCACTGGCCGGTCTCAGGAAGCTGGAGCTGCTGATGATTCATGGAAATGACATCCACACTGTACCCGATGGAGCGTTCAGGGACCTCGTTTCACTGCAGGTACACTGACTCATCACGCCTTAAAAACATAGCCTGTGATTGATTGATTGATTGATTGATTGAATGGATGGTTCATTAAGTCAATCCAGAATCACCTTATCTGGACAAGTGGTCCAACTATAGCTCTGTTTTGTTTCTAGACAGACCACATCCTCCACATCCAGTTAACTTTAAGAATAATGAATATATTAAAGATCTCATATTTTACAGCCCCCCTGTGTTTTATTTTGAAGTGCTGTCCATAAGATGATATATTTGTGGTTTTAAGAAGCAAAACCCATCTCAGAGTAGTTCTGTGGTTTTATCCACTGTCTCAGGTTTCTCTCTGGAGCTCTAGTAACAACAGGTCTGTGGGCTGTGCTTGGCTGACGGTTGTCTGGGTGATTTAGTGAGAATATAGCAGATTTTCAGTAAGAACCAAAAAACGAGGTCCTGGGTCCAGGTAGGAGAGGCTTGAGGCATGGTTGAGGATGGTGACTGCTTTGTTGTGACATCACGAAGTTCAAGAAGTTCCAACAGCTCATTTTAAAGCTCTGTTTCTGAATACAGGCTGATTAATGATGATTAAAGAAGAACCTTAAGAAAAAAACAAATAAGTGAATGTAGAAATTGTGACAGAGTTTTGATCACTAAGAGTGACTTCCTGTTTCCTTGCTGCTCTTTAGATGTTAAAGATGAGCTACAACAAGCTGAAGGAGATCAACAGACACACCCTGCAGG
Organism: Caranx ignobilis; assembly: GCA_021432705.1. Classification (NCBI taxonomy): domain Eukaryota; kingdom Metazoa; phylum Chordata; class Actinopteri; order Carangiformes; family Carangidae; genus Caranx; species Caranx ignobilis. Next base: position 29,458,774 of record MU269989.1, on the reverse strand, counting down.
GTCTGTGGTCTTTGGCCAGGTTACATCTTGACCACAACCAACTGGAGTTCATCCACCCGGACGCCTTCCAGGGCCTCACCTCCCTGCGGCTGCTGCAGCTGGAAGGCAACCAGCTCCAGCAGCTGCACCCAGAAACATTCACTACCTTCACGCTGATGAGCCACTTCCACGTCTCCACGCTGAGGCACCTGTACCTGTCAGACAACGGACTGACGTCACTGCCCTCCAGGCTGATGGCAACCATGCCTCAGCTGGAGAATCTGTACCTCCATGGCAATCCATGGACCTGTGACTGCAACATGAGGTGGCTCCATAACTGGGATAAAACCTCACCAGGTGAGAACTTTATTCCTACACTACAGTTTCTTCTTCTTTTTTTTTCTGATGAGTGAACTAAGACTTGTTTTGCCTTCTTTTGCCCCAGGTGTGTTGAAATGTAAAAAGGACAGGGCCCTTCCTGGTGGTCAGCTGTGCCCCATGTGCTCCTCTCCCAGGCACCTCCAGAAGAAGGACCTCCAGGCTGTGGAGAACCTGGTGTGCAGCAGTCCCACCATCAGCTCCCCTAACAGGACTTCAGCACCTGAGGAAAACGAAAGCGAAGTCATGACTGCAGACAACTTCAGGGAACCTTTTGGAAACATCTCACTGGGCCTGTCTGATGAACATGGCAATGAGGTGGCTCTGGATTGTAGTATTGGCGAGCCAAACAAGATTACCAAGATCAACTGGGAGCAGGTCGACCAGCAGCAGCTGGCCTCCAACATCACTTTGTCAGTGGATCTCGAATGTCCCGTTGATAGAGAAAAATATGAACAACTGTGGAGGCTGATTGCTTACTACAGCAATGTCCCCGCCCACTTAAAAAGGGAGACAATGCTCAGTAAAGAGCCTCATCCAACCTATGTGTATCGACAAGACTCTGATAAAGATGCCCTCTACTACACAGGTGTTAAAGCTAACATCATGGCCCAGCCGGCTTGGTTGATGCAGACATCTGCAGACCTCCAACTGAACAGACTTCAGTCATCGGCCAAGGTGGTGAAACTGATCCTGAGCACAGAGCTGTCCGAGATTGCGGAGGCAGAGATGGTGCGGAGACAAAGAAGGACTTGGGTCTTAATCGAGTCGACAAACAAAACTCAAAAGGTATTGAGCGCTATCCTGGGGAGCCAGAGTCAAATTGACTGTACTGTGCACAGCTCTGAACAAGCAGTAGTTCACTGGATGCTGCCAGATGGCTCCAAGGTGCAGGTACCGTATAGCAGCCCAGACAACAGGGTGTCTGTATCCAGTGATGGACGGCTGGTCATTAAATCTGCCAGCCACAAAGACGCAGGAATTTACTACTGCGTCGCTAAGGTTCAAGGAGACCTGGATGTGCTGCCGTTCCATCTGACGGTTCAGGAATCCTCCAGTCCCCTCCCAGGAGAGGATACCTCAATTACACCTATTGAGGGATTTTCTGGGAACCCCATCTCCCTCCCCTGCCTTGCCTCTGGCTCCCCTGATGCTGAGATTAACTGGATTCTACCAAGCAACAATATAGTTAGTCCTCAAGCCAAATCCTCCAGAGCTGTGGTCTACTCCAATGGGACTTTACATATCCAACAGACTCAGCCATTGGACAATGGTTATTATAAATGTATTGCTATAAATCAACATGGTGTGGATACACTGGCTGCAAAAGTGACTGTTATCAGGCGCAAAGGGCTGGTGAGGCCTTTGAGGAAGGTTCTACCGAGACCTCAGTCCGCTTCAGGCGTGAACACTCAGATTAAAGTCCCCACAGAGGATATGGAGGAGGCATCAGGGGAAGTTGAAGTAACCCAGGAGGCATCTCCCCTGAATCCTTTGAGAAGGAGAATCCCGGAGGGTGTGGTCCCAGGAAGGAGGGGCATCCATCCATCCAGGACTATACGGCGGAGGCCGCCGGTTCAACGAAAACCCACCACATCCCGCGTTGAAGAGAGGAAGAATATAGCGGACAGCAGGCGGAGGATTAACATGACAAAGAGTAAAATAGATCCAGAGAAATGGGCTGACATTCTGGCAAAGATAAGGGATAAAAATACTCAGAATACTGTGACCCCAACCCCAGTTCAACCCACAACAGAGCAGACAACACCGTCACAGGAAACCATTGAAGGATCATCAGATGGCGTGACTGCACTGGAGAGAGAAGGCCAGGATTACCTAACAACACCACAGACTCCAATTCAACACACACAAATGGAGACTAATAAACAAAATACACAAGGCCAGGGGAGCGATGTGACATCAAACCAGATCTACACCACAGATAATACAGTAGAACCTCAACACACACACACAATACATGCTACAACAGAGCCACACACAATGCAGGCTGCATATGATCTACAACACACAACCCACGATGCAAACTTGGATCTATATACAACTCCAAATAGTGTACTTTTCTTCCCACAGACCACATCTGTTCCCCTCCATGTTGTCACTTTCTGGCAAGCGAACACAAACAGCGCAAGCAGCAGCAGCAGTACATTTTCTCTACAAGAGAACCACAGCACAAACACAGATGTTGATGGAGTCAAAACAGCTGATTCGTCCAAGGCGTCAGAGAGGAGCGAGAATACTGCAAGACCCACCGTCGTTGCCAGCACTAATAATGACAGAGAGTTTTCTTCAAGTGGAAGTAAAATTATCCCTTTGGTTGACCCAAATGATTCAGAGACAGGCCAAGAAGAAAATGGAAAATATCTTAGTGAGACTGCAACAACACCGCAGCTCCACACTCAGCCAAAGGATACAGCACTTGATTATTTGGAGCCTCAAGCAATGCTAACAACGACATCCCCGACAACGGCGACGCTTTTGCCCCCCACTACAAGGAGAGCCTCGCGCCTCCGACCGCCGAACTCCAGAAGAAGGAAAGGAAATCGCAAGACAAGACCGAACAGAAGGAAACAAAAGCAGGATGAGCCGACCCAGATTGCTGCCACCGCACCTACAGAAGCCCCCAAGACCACTGCGTCCACGCGGCTAAAAATAGAACCAGTCCAAGTTACAATGGCCAAATTCAATACCACTGTTCCATTCAGCAGCAGCCAGGCGGCGTCATCAGGCAGACTGAGTCATACAGAAAGCACAGTCTCCAGGCACGACAGCGAGGCGGCCACCAAACCCTCTTCACTGCCAGCCAAAACTAAGGACAGCCTTTTTACCCCGGCCAAACCACTATTCAGAAGCACATCAGAGGCACCGTCGTTTCCAACAGCCCTTCCAGGGGCGGGTCACGGAAAGACAAGTTCTCAAACAACCTTGAGAACTGTAGAGAATTCATCTTCTCCAGACATCTTGGAAACGGATGCATCGACCGTTCAGCAGAGGTCAACAGACAGCCCTCCTCCACCTGTAGGACCTCTGGAGACGCCGAGGCCAAGCGTTACTCCAACAGCGCCAACGGACGTTGAAGACAACTTATCAGACTATGAATACACACCCAACCAAAACAATGGAGAGACCTCATTCGCACCTGGTTCACTGCTTCTCCAGAGGAGCATGAAATCAATGTGACTTTTGCAGATGCTCCAAATGGTTCAATTACGACCCCAAGTAGAGCTTTTGAGGGTGATCTGGAGACCGAACAGGTTACCATGACGACATCTACTCAAGATGACAAATATCAAAGCTCTGATCAATATAATACCACAAGCACTGAGTCAGAAGTAGACAGAGATCTTGATGAAGCTGCAAATATGGGAGTAACTGTTGATTATCCCATCATGGAGGAGATCATGACAACACCTCCACCTGCTGGATCATCTGGGCCTGATCCTGAGGTCCCATCCAAAGAGGCATCACATGTCACACTATCCACAACACCTTCTCCAGGAACTACAGTGGGACCATTTTTGAGGGCCACCACCCAGGAGGTTTCCAGGATTACTGATAATCAAGACCAACAAGTTGTACCAGTCAACACCACGCCGGAGCCTAGGAGAGCATCAGACTTCCAGCCCACACCTCACAACACAGAAACCCCCCCAGCCTTAACGCCAACTAGCAGGCAGACGACGAAGCAGACGGCCACCCCTGCCCCGGCGCTCGCTCCGATCCAAACTAATCCGTCCACGGAGACGCCACTAACAAGCACTCAGGAAGTCTCCCCAGTGCTCCAGCTACCTGGACAAGGATCTCTTCCAAGAGAAAGGCCAAGGATAACTAAGAGCAATTTCCAGACTTTCACTGTGAAAGCTGAAACAGATGCTCAGCTTCCCTGTGAGGCCAAAGGCGAGCCAAAGCCCTTCCTGTCATGGACTAAAGTTGCCAGTGGTATGTATGGCTCAAAGTCAAATATTAAGCTTCAAACACACGATTGTAGAAAATGAAATAGTCTAATAAGTCAAACATTTAAATAATAGCAATTTCTTCAAATCCACAGTGAATAATCTGACACTGATACAACAGAATAATACAAAACATTGAATTTCTTACCTCAATGTCATTGTGAAATATAAATAATCATATAATCAGACTTCACTTATATAAGCATTATGCATTTGGAGGATCTATTTATAACAAATCTTTCCTGCCACAATCAAATATGGAACATTTCTAAGTAAGATAAGTGTATGGAAGCTCTGAAGGGTCAATATTTTTCTTAAAAACAAACAAACTAAAACATTCACTTGCCTTTCATGGCTTCCATATATGGGTAAGTTGTAAATACTACAGGAATTTGACTTAACTGCAGTGCTTCTCAAAGTTTTCCAACTGAACTTTGTCTAAAACTGAAATGTTTTATGCTTTTGTCAGTTATAAATCACAGTTTGACTTTCTTTCAATGTGAAATGTCTGTCTTTTCATTCACACAGGTGCAAGTATAGCTCAGAACACGAGGGTCCAGAGGTTGGAGGTCCATCCCAATGGTACATTAATCATCAGGAAAACACAACCCATGGACGAGGGCCAGTACCTGTGCATGGCCCAGAATCAGTATGGAGCAGACCAACTGCTGCTCAACCTCGTGGTCATGTCTCAGCATCCAAAGGTGATCCAGCCTCGGAATAGAGATGTCACAGTGCCTTTGGGGGGGAAAGTGGATTTGGACTGTAAAGTAGAGGGGTATCCTACACCTAGAGTGACGTGGATGCTCCCGAACCAGGTCCACATGGCTGCCGCGCCGATTGGTGTGTCACTTCAGCAGCGTGTAGTGGTCCTGAGCAACGGTACGCTCCGGATCACCCAGGCCAGCTCCGCAGACCGAGGGACTTATAAGTGCACTGGCAGCAGTGCAGCTGGAGCTGACAGTGTTTCAGTCCACCTCTCCGTGTCAGGGCTGCCACCTGTGATTCAACAGACTCAACAAGAAAACACCACCGTCCCGGAGGGCAGCAACGCCTACATTCACTGCACTGCCACGGGCTCCCCTCCACCTGTCATCCACTGGGTTACACCCGACGGTGTACAGCTCGCTGCCTCCCAGGTCTTTACTCAACGCAACCTCATCGTCTTCCCCAATGGGACCCTCTACATACGTGGACTGGGCCCAGGGAACGTAGGCCGATATGAGTGCGTAGCCAGTAATGCAGCGGCATCCAGCAAGAGAACTGTGTTCTTGACCACGAGGAAGCAGCTACGCTCATCCAAATCCAGTATCATCTCATCATCCCCTCAGAGAACAGATGTGACGTATGGGAGTAAACTGCTGCTCAACTGTGTGGCGACAGGACAGCCAGATCCCTGGATCATCTGGAGGACACCCTCGAAGAAACTGGTTGATGCTCAGTACAGGTAAAACAAAAATCGTTGAAGTTGTTCAGCAATTGATTTTTTAATAGATGCCTTGGTGTAATGACTGATTGTTTCTTTTATTCTCATAGTTTTGACCCCAGGATTAAAGTGTACCTGAACGGCACCATAACCATTCAGTCCGTGAGCGTTGAGGACAGCGGCGACTACATGTGCGTGGCACGTAACAAGATCGGCGACGACTACGTCCAGCTGCGGGTCAACGTGCTGACCAGGCCGGCCAAAATTGAACAGAAGCACCAGAGATCCAGCCAGGAGGTGGTGTATGGCGGAGACCTGAAGGTGGACTGCGTAGCTTCTGGGTTCCCCAACCCTGAGATCAGCTGGGCGCTGCCGGATGGCACCATGGTCAACACCGTCAAGCAGAAAGACCGCGTCAGTGGAGGACGCAGTCGCAGGTAGGCCGGTATTTTATCACAGATATTAAAGGGTCAAGGCAAATGTCCATATCTAAAAAAAAAAAGTGCATGTTCTATATAAATACTACAGCCATCAGCATTTCCTGAACTTTGTGATGCCACAACCTCACTCCCCACTTTCAGCCATGAGTTTCAGAGCATTTATTTTCCTGATATTCAAAAAGGACATGGAAATGTACACTCAGAGTATGGAACCCTTAAAAACACAGATCCTTTAAGTTATTTAATAGCAGCCCAGCAATTTATCAATCAAGACATTTAAAGACCATTAGAAATATCCATGTGTTATTACTTCATCAAATTAAAGCCAAGTTGATTATTATCACTGGAAAGTACCTCCTGACTCTGTGCTGCACAATGGCAGCACACAGCCCTGAGATTAATGACTCTCAACTTCCACAGAAAATTACTTCATGAACCAACTCTGGCGTGTGCTGCTACAGTACAAAAACCCCTTCGTATTTCAGCTGTATTTATTGCTTCCTGCTACGACACATGGAACAAACTGTAAATATGACTTGTCAGTCTATTGGGGTTGGGCAACCAAATATAAAGAGAGAGAGAGAGAGAGAGGCAGGGGGGGAAAGGGGGGAGGCAGCTGTGTTTCAGGGTGTTTTCACATACAGTAATGAAGCATATTCGGTTCTTTAAGAGGAGTCACACACTCACATCGTCATCCTGAAACAACCAGGTAGAGAATAAATCAATATGACATTGTTTTCTGAAATAGCTTTGGATTAAATTGGCCTGACATTTTCTTCTCCATTTTTTTTTTTTACTATTACAATCACAATGGCTTCAATTGTTCCAATGTTCGATGGCAAATAAGCTTAAAAGTACAGAATAGCAAAAGTAAACGGGTACAAACAGAGTAGCAAAACAACACAGAGGAACTCAGAAACACCAACAACCAGAAATTAGATGATATACTTACCACAGCAAGACACCACCACCCCTAAAGAAAACATACTGCACGCCATCTTGAAATACATAACTGTATATAAAACTAACAATTTGTATCTGTCTCCACTTTGCTTCCTGGAGGTACCTTGTCTTTGACAATGGGACGCTGATTTTCAATGACGTGGGCACACCGGAAGAAGGTGACTACACCTGCTACGCCGAGAACCAGCTGGGAAAAGATGAAATGAAGGTCAGGGTCAAGGTGAAGGTTGCGGCTTCCCCACCGCAAATCCAGGATAAAGGTCAAAAGGTGGCCAGGGTTTTCTACGGTGAGACAGTCATGCTGAGATGTCTTGTCAAAGGGGAACCAATGCCAGTGAAAACGTGGATATCCCCTACAAATAGGGTGATTTCCTCCGAATTGGGCAAATACCAGGTCCTGGATGACGGGACATTGGTTGTTCAAAAGGCCCAACGCTCCGACGGAGGTAACTACACCTGCGTTGCCAGGAACGGTGCAGGACAAGACCTTAAAGTCCTCAAGCTGGAGGTCCTGGTAACACCTCCGGTGATCAACGGCCTGAGGGAAGCTGCCAGTGCTGTCAAGGTGAGTGCCGTCCAGGATCAGCAGAAGCTGGTGGACTGCGTGGCAAAGGGACCCCCACCCCTCGCGTCATGTGGGTTCTCCCGGGGAACGTGATCCTCCCCGCGCCGTACTACAGCAAGAGAATGTCTGTCCACCTCAACGGCACCTTGGAGATCCGCTCACCCAAAAAGACAGACTCGGGGCAGCTGGTGTGCATCGCCCGTAATGAAGGAGGGGAGGTTCGGCTGGTGGTTAATTTGGACGTTAGAGAGGTCGTTGGAAGGTCACAAGTCAGAGGCCCGAAAACAGACAGTCTGTCACTGACCGTGGGAAACGCCATGGCTTTGAATTGTTCCTTTGAGGGCTCAATACTACCTCACGTCACTTGGATCTTACCCAATGGCACGCCTTTACGAAGCGGTGCTCGGTTTTCCAAGTATTTCCATCAGCCCGATGGCTCTTTGATCATCAACAACCCGTCCGTTGGCGATGCCGGTACGTATCGCTGTATGGGCCGTAATGCTTTAGGGCTCCTGGAACGTGTGATCACGTTGTCCCCGGGGAGAAAGCCAGAGATTGTCAACAAATACAACTCTCCGGTTAGCATCATGAATGGGGAAACACTTTGGCTCCATTGTTTAACCAGCGGCAAACCCCTCAGGCTAACATGGACGCTGCCCAGTGGAGTTGTCCTCAACACACCACAGAGAGCTGGACGGTATTCTATACTGCCCAATGGGACACTGGCAATTCAACAAGTAACAGTCTACGATCGGGGCTCCTATATATGTCGTGCAGCAAACGAGTATGGTAGCTCTCTGCTCCCTGTATCAGTCACTGTGCTCGCATACCCACCCAAAATTACCAACGGCCCTCCCTCTGTGACTTACGCCAAACGTGGAGTTGCTGTCCAGCTGAACTGCGCGGCGACGGGGATTCCTAGAGCGGACGTAGCTTGGGAAACGCCTGACAAAACCCGCCTGGCCGTCAGCGCGCAGCCGCGCGTTTTCGGAAACAAGTACCTCCACCCGCAAGGTTCCCTCATCATCCAGAACCCGACGCAAAGAGACGCCGGCGTCTACAGGTGCACGGCCAGGAACTCCATCGGCGTAGACTCTAAAGCCACATTTCTAAACGTGTTCTGAGGAATTTCACTGTTAAACATGGTCGACGCCATACTGTATGCCCAAGCAACTGCCCTTTGAAAGCAGCTAATGTTGTATTGATGCAAATGTAAAAAAAAAAACAAAACAAACAAAAAAAAAAACTGCTGTCACAGTGATGTAATGATAAGTCGGTTAAAACCTGTAGTGGTGCAGCCCATGAAGTGGATGTCATTCGGCCTTCCTCTTTTGCTTTAAATCGGTTTCTTGTACAATTTGGTTTCACGCTCATGACTCTTCTTTACAGAAAAATGCAATTTAATCAGGAAGTCCACAAACCACTTGTCCTCTATGTCTCACTTATGGAAGTCTGTGATGACTTTAAAGGTAAAGCTGACCAAAGACCATGCTGATTTCACTTCGTTGTGATACAATATTCCAGCTGTGCTTACCCTTAAGTGGTTGAATGCTAACATTAGCTAATAGGTTATCAGATGTTCACTATTTATTGTTCTTTCAGGTCCCATTTTGTGACTTTCCTCTGTTTTTGATTCAGAGCGCTGACCCATGAGAAGATAGAAATATTCTGATTGGCTGTCTAGCAGATTCCAGGTAAACACTCACTAAACACTACCCCAGATCCTTTAAGGATAAATCCTATAAGGATGGATGTTGGGTCTAGGTGGGTGTGACACAAGTCCTGACAGCAGCTCCTGAATATATGTTGTGTGCATTCTTCTGTGCACGGAGCACTTTTATGCTTTCATAGTGCTGATGTAGGACCTAGACCTGCTTTATAATCAACAATGACCAGAACATGTAGCTTTATTCAACATAAACTGTTCACCGTGACCTTTTGACCCATTAAATTCGAATAGTTTTCACCAATTTTGAGATGCTTTTCACTCCCAACAACCTGAGAACCTGATTTTTTTCCTAACACAAAGAGGGTAAAGATGTTCAAGTAGGGAAAAGTGGCATCTCACTGTTAGTAACAGCTTAAAATGACACCAGCATTTGCCGATCATGTACCTTCGATTTGATAACACAGGGCAGTTTCTGACAGAAACAGATTATGTTAAGCTGTTTGGAAGTATTTAACAGGGAAATATTGTTTAACTTAATTACAAAACTGATGGTAAGTATGTATAATGTTGGATTTTTGAGTCTGTGGATGTTGTGTGCATTGTACAAATGTCTATATTAAGTATCTTCTATGTTGCTTTTACTGGAGTCAGATATTTCAATAACTGCTTGTTTCCTGCTCCCACTGGTGTGCATCATCTTTGTATCTGTGTCTGAAAAGTGCTGATGCAGGTTCTATGTCCTCATTTGTAAATTATATTTTTGACAGACTGTGATGCAAAGCAGTTTTTCTCATAGTTTAATAAATAGTTTAAGAAAGGATTTCCACTCTTTTCTACGAAGCTCTGAGGTAAAAACAAAAAACTCCCTTATTGCTGAGGCAGGGTAAAAAATGATGATTCGAGAGTATTTGCCATCGTACTATAGATGACACCCATGAGTGAGAATAATGTTTTTTAAATGGGCTATGGTAAGAAGGGTTTTATAAAAAAAAAAAAAAAAAGTCAAAAAAGCTTAAATAAACCGACAAATATGATGAAATTATTCAAATTAAGTGTAATTTTTTGTTCAGAGGAGCTAAACACCTGAAAAAATATTCAACTTCTTCATTTTGGATGAAGCAAGTAGGTCACCGTCACTTTCTCTTTAAGACTACTATCATTAAAATCATTGCTTTGGGAATGTAGCCACAATCCAGAAAGAAGAAACATCTGGAGCCTTGAGGAAATCCCCTATTAGTTCAGCACATTCGACCTGCAAGAGTCACTTCTTGGGAAGTCAGTCAGTCAGTCAGTCAGTCAGTCAGGGGAGCAAGGTCAACCGGTGCTGCGGTCATGTAACTTCCTCCAAAATGATCTCCTTGCAGATGAACTCAACATTTTCCGTGATGAAAACTGATTAGACTGCAGTGATTGGCTGTGATTTGCCATGACCTCATTTTGACATAAAGCCGCCTGTTTGTGACCCAGGACCAGTTTGGAAAAACCTACATGTTGTGCCCACCTGTTTTCCAAAACGCGTGGCTGTAATTTACTCTCATGACTGAAGAAAGTCATCAGAATTAAAGGTCCCATGTCATTCAAAGTTAGATGTCCATGTTTAGTTCAATCATAAAGCAGCTCTATGTTCCATATTAATACTGTGAAAGTATCAAAGCCTCAGTTCTCAGAGAAATTGGGTCTTGGCTGTTTTTATGTTTTTAATTTTGTGATGTCACAACGAAGCAGTGGCCATTCTAAGCCATAACCTAAGCTCCGCCTGTTATATTTCCTTGTTAACCATTTTGGAATTGAAATTAGTAATCTGTAAGTATCAGAATTGATCAGCAGATTTCAAATTGGAATCAGAATCCATAAAATTGACTTTATACCCAATCCTTATGGCGAGTCTACAGATGTTTATGCTTTTTCTGTAGCATGAAGTGACTTCCATGTCTGACACTGCTCTGACTCGAGAAACTGACATCATAGGAAACTGCAAATGAAGTCCCACTTTAATAGATCACTTGTAATCAAATCACACGCTCCTCTGCTCAGATGCAGCAAAATGAAGAGCAGCTTCAGGGAGAGAACCGACTGTGATCTGTGAATGACTGGAGATTTTTTTACATGTTGCCGCAGCCGATTGATGAATCAAAGGCGTTGCCAGGAAGCTCCGGCTGTGGAGAATCTGTGTCCTACAGCAACCAGATCAATACATCTTGAACATCAAGGCGCTTCATGTCTGAGCAATGGAGCTAGTGCAATTTTGAAGGAAAATTGAAAGGACTGCTCCATCCTTCAGCGCACGAGAGCACAGCGTGGATGTGGAGACTCAATGGTAATGAATCTAACCCACTGTCGTCCTCTGTGGCTCCTGTGATGTTGACGTTTTCATCAGGCCCAGCTTTAGCTCTCTGAGCAAATTATAAGCGCACATGTGTGATGTCGTGCTTGTTTTTCACAGCGTGCTCATACCAGAGCTGAGCTCTCTTCAACATAAATCATATGATCATCGGCGTTAAGTAAATAAGCTCCTAAATTGGAAAGATATGACACTGTGGCCTTGATGGCATTTTGTGTTCCTTGCTCTGGAATGTGACTGATGAGAGTTCAATCTACCGATATTCACACAGTCACATGAGAAGTTATGATTTCCAAAGGGTCGAGGAGGCAGGTGATGTGTTTGGAGGCAAACACCGTTCTAAAGTGATAGAGACTTAAAGTTTGTTCCAGCAGAAAGCATCATGTGCAGCTGGTTCCAGAAGAAGCTGGGCTTAATCAAGTGAGTAAATTTAGCTCGGTGTCAAAGTGAAATATAGATTTGTGTTTATTGTTCCTGATTAAGTTAGAAAAATATGCTGTTTTAGCAGTGTGTGAGAGAGGAACGGTGGAAGGCTGCAGGGATGGGTGGGTGGAGGAGAGAGAGAGAGAGAAAAACAGGCGAAACAAAGGGATTACAAAAACAATTTGTCCATATTGTGAAAGAATCTCAGACAGAATCTGACTTATTGTATCTTTGGGATCTTCTACCAGGAGCTGAGCCGGAGGACGGAGGATATTTCAGTCCTCTCCGCGTGGTTCCAAGGGATTCCCACCCAGACTGGTTGAGGAGTGTAGGTGAGGATTTTCACCCGATTTACATCCCCATTACTCTCCAGCATACACCAGTCAGAGGGTCTGTCCAGAGGGTGTGTGACAGCATGACTAGAGCTCAGCCAAACGCTGCACTGAGTGATGAGATGGAGGGGTTCGATTTAGAGCTAATACTTTATAGAGACATTCAATTAAAAAGTAGAGTCCTAAAATATTACTCATCATAAGTGGCTTCAGGAAGTCGGAGGATGGAGGGGGTGTTGGGAATCGCTGAATTTAGATTCGAGGCACATCTTTTAAAACGATCAAAGTATCAAAAATATATTCAAAACCATTTAATATTTATAGCCGACCGTCAAGGCCCCGAGTGTGCTTCGTTGTTGGAGAGCTCGATTCAATTCAATAATAAGCCAGAGTTTCTGCCTGAGGTAGATCCGGACGTCCGTTAATCGACAGGTCGGAGGTCAGATCGCTGGTTCGTCCGGTCAGTATCTTGAGGCGTCCTTCGCGCCCCGCTCCAGGTCTTGCCGCTCTCTGGCCAGTACTCTTCCTTTCACCGGGCTGTGGCCCACCTCAGCAGCACTACCACCTTCACCTGCGCGCCCTCGACCAATCACCTGCCTGCTCAGTGTCTTGTTTGTTCTTCGCTCTATGCAAGTTGGACCAATGTGTGAAAACTCTTTGGTCAAAGTTGACGCAATGATCTAACTAGGTTTTGTTGACGTTGGGAGTCAGGGTTCTGATGCAGCATTGGGGAGTTGAGGTTGAGTAAACCAGAGCCGGTACAAACACCTCCCAGATGGCAAAACTTTAGACCCATATCTTCTGTTGTGGGAAGATGAACTTGGGAATGTGGTTTGGTTTGAGGCCCAGTTTTCAGTGGGTCTACCGCCCCAACCCCACCCGTCTGCTCCATGGGCCTTGAAACGAGTTCACTCAATATCCCCCCTCCGCAGATGATTGTCATTACTCTCGCAATCCTTAATTAGCCTGATCACAAAAACTGTAGGGTCATTAGAATCCCAAGCCTCTGGTTGAACTGCCAGGCAAATTAGCTGAGCGGCTCAAAGCATGAATCAAAATAGTCATGCGACGCCTCGTGTGAATGATGAGCGGAGCCGTTAACCCGAAACATATGGGGCGGTTTTCACGTTTCCCCCGCTTCCACACTCTGTGGACCTGAAGGCTATCTCACAAACGGATGACTGGCATGCAGTGTGCAGCCACACCTGTGTGCACGCTTTTCCTCTCTTTCCTTTTTCTTCTTCAAGCAGAAATCTGTGTGCTCATCAACCCACAAACGAGTCCCAGAGAGGGACGTGATCAGCTTTATTTGTTCATCTAAGCAGACTTGAAAATAAAGAGTAAACAAGGAAACTGAGTAGAAACCCAGGTGCCTCATCAGCTTAGACCAAACAGAGCCCGGGGTTCCTGATTATTTGACCAAGTGTGATGTGCAGCTCCATCCTCCTTTTAGCACTTATGTGCCTGGCAAAAGTGGAATTTCTTGGAAGCACGTACGGGTGTCAGTCCCACACTGTCAAAACAAATAGACTCAGTTTGTGTGATGAAATTCTTTGCGGGGTCAGCGCTGGTTACGCAAGTAGGGCCGAAGGCAGAATTGAGTTTTCTTCAGACTTTTCTCTGTGGTTTAGTTGCTCTGTAGGTAGAAATGTCACTGGGTTTCAGCATCTGTTTTTTTGACCGGTTTAGTGGTTGAAAGCCTGGAGGGAGCGCCGCCATATTCATCCACGTAACTCCCAGTTAATTCAAAAATGGGAAAAGGGGTGTGGCTTCTGTGGATTCAAGAATAGCTGAGGTGTATAAAGTGTTTCTTCATTAACACTAAATGCTGTATAATGTCCAGCTGAGCCTGATATACTTCATATCCCTGAGGAGTTCACGTTGACAAGGAGCCTCCAACTTTAATTTCGTTTCGTAATAAGTGCAGTCGACTAATCTTGACACTACTAACTGGTTTAAATAATATTACTGTGATTATATAACATTTAATTTTGCCTTTGATTATCTTGGACTGACACCTTGGTTAATTAATATCAGTGTTTGCCGCGCGTGTTGACGCACCTTGTCAAGCCCAGACTTGTAATTACCAGAGTGAGGCTGACATGACTGGCTTCTCCCAGTTGACAGGTCATATTTATGCTAACAAAAATGCGGCTAATCGTTACAGCAACGATTTATACACATTAACTCAGCTGCTGATTATTTGAGGGAATGAAATCTTGCAGGCGCTGGTACATTAAATTCTGAAATACAGAGATCACTGTCCTTTCTGTTTGAGTTAACTTGGGTTAAAGCTTTTTAACAGTGTTAATTCTCCATGGACTGCACTTACATAAAGCTATTCTATTCTTATCAGTCCGAAACATACAGTGACAATGAGGCAGTCAACTTTTTCTCCGGGGCGAAAGGGAGCTCAGTGCAAGTGTGTGCTTCAGGGAACAGTCCTGACAGTATCCTACTTGTTTAACTAAAGCTGTCAAATAAATGTGGCAGAGTAGAAAATACAGTATTTCCTTCCATGAAATCCAGCAGTAAAGGTAGCATGAAATGGAAATATTAAAGTAAAGTACAAGTACAGCAGAGAAAAGTAGTTTTAACCACTGCTAATCCAAGTGCTAAGCTCTCAGCACACGTGACCGACTCCTTCCTGAAAGAAAACAGAGTGACTGTTATGCTAATGTCAAAAAGCAAAAGGCTAATCAAACCACCTGAGCACAAGAGACTCAAAACATATCTCGACAACTACAACTTATCCTCAATGTTTGCTAACATTAGATCATATTTGACATTTCATATTAGCAATGAAAGGACAAGCTAACACTGGAAATGAAAGGGTGAGCTATCAACTAGCTAACATTGGTTAGCTAAAAGTTAGAAGAGTTAGGAGCTAGCTAACCTGAGTAAGTTAAGTTAGCAAGACAGTTATCTATTGTACCATATATATGGTACAAGCATATGTATATATGCATATATACATTTATATATATGTATGTCTCAGTTTAAGCAGGCAGAATATGTGAAGCTAAGTGTTACAGTCCACCTCAGGGGCGTCTAAAGGCATGAATATTGGAAATATCCTGTAAAATAATTCTTCTGCGAAGCTCCTTGATCACACAAGATATCAAACCTTTGACCCCATGATTAGTGTTACTTGCTCCTGAGCCACAGCTATAGAGGCTGTGGCTCAGGAGGGCATATACATCGTCAGCGCCTTGCGGGGACTGATCTCTGATTCCCTCTGCCTTTCTCAGAGCTTATAATGAACGAGGCGTTCGCCGGAAACCGGCAGCTCATCCCAGATTGGCGCCTGCTCTTTAATCTTGATGAATCAGAGTCAAGCGAGAGCCGCTCAGCTGAGAGCCGAGCGCCAAGTTGTCTTTCAAAGCAATCATCACAAGGCCTTTCCACTGACGCTCTAACCTGGACCCTGAACTCACCTTTTGACATTTTGCTTTGTATTCTACACAGTATCCTCCGTCGCTGTGTCATGATATTATGAAGGGAATGCCAATGAAAATTACATGCACCATGTGCTCAGTGGATAAGGATCACATAGCATACTGTTGACTGCAGTCAAACATCTATTAATCTGTGTCCCTGCTTTTCTGATTTGCTGCCATGACGGGAAGAGCTCTGATAGAAGAGACACAGTGCCCCCTAGTGGCGGATTTAACACACAGCATGCAGAATGAAAGCCTGCTGTGTGTGTGTTAGATGGTTTGTATTTACCTACATGCGCTGGAATTACATAACAAGTGGTAAATGTCATGTCAGTGTTATCACACAGTATTTTTACTGTAGAGTGTAATACACAGCGCAAATAGGAAACAGAGTATAGGGAAGAAAAATAGGCAATAGTCAGAGTTTGATGCATCGGTGCTTGTCTGAGGATGTGGAGCTGAAAATACCTTCCTCCACCATGTTAGATTAGATTGGATTAAATCCTGATCCTTATATTTTTAGATATCTTGGATGTTCTTGCGGTTTTAAGAACCAAATCCCAACCCTAACCCAAAATAAAACACACCTCAAGTGTTAAATATGGGACCTTGATGATTTTTGAGGTATTGGTTTTGGTGGGTTTTCAATGGGAGGATGTCCCACTTGAAAAAAAAAAAAAAAAAGCTCAGTAGTGGTTTCTAGTTTATTGACAGTGGCTCAACATAGCTGTGTTTGAAGAGAGATTTTTCTCCCGTTGCATCATTTTTTGGTGATTTGTAGCAAATTCGAACCGTCACAGTGAGATTTGGTGCAGAAAGTCCGGAGTGGTACACTGAGGTGTTCTTATACATGCTCCTCTCAATCCAGGAAGCGGTCCAGCTTCCTCTGGATGTTTTCGAAGGCATCTCTACCCAGGTAGTCGGCCTGTCCAGCCTCCCACAGCCTGCGATGCTCCAGCTGCTCTCGCTCTCTGTCTGCAGCCCTCTGCCCCAACGAGGAGGGAGAATAACAAATCAGTCTTCAAAGAGAATTCATCACAGGGAAGATCAGACTCTCTTTTCAGGGCTGAGTTTGAGGTTCAAGCTCTCATCTTTTTGCACAAACAGAATAAGCAGTTCAGAATTTGTAGATTTTCATTTTTCTTTCATGCTCATCTGTCTTTACTTTCAACCAAACCGAGTCTGATTGGTATTGCATTCGGCATCATCCTTTAAACCCTGAAAAGACAGACTCTTAATCTTAGATGGATAATAGATAATACAATATTATCGTACTTCACTAAAGCAGTGAAGTGTCATTTAAAAAGCTTCTCTGAAGATATACAAAAGAAATGTGCACAACCTGAAATCAAAAACTGAGCCTTAAAATGAGCTGTTGGAACTTCCTTAACTTTGTGATGTCACAGCGCAGTCTCTTCTCATCCCCGCCCCTAAAATAGCTCCACCATCCAAGTTTGCAGAACTTCTTTTCACTGTCTTGACCTGTATATTGTGTTTTTTACAAGATCGCTCAGAGAACAGCCAGCCAATCAGAACAGAAAGTCAAAGCCTCCTCTCCTCTGATTGGCTCACTGAGCTGTTTTTATTAAGCCCCAGACAGAAGTGATGAACTAGCCTTTAGAGGGTTGTTGTGTTAGAGCTGGTAAGACTTACACATACAAGAGGCGTCTCAGTGCCTTCAGTGCCATCGCTGTCCTCCAACTCCATTGCACCCAAAGCTGAGTCCAGGTTCTCTGTCTTCTCAGATGATTTGGACTCTTCTTCACACTCTGCATCACCTGTTTGGGAAGGCTACAAGGCACAGAAGTCATGTTAGGCGTTGCACGCGTCACCATGGCATGAGAGTGATGTTCAAACATCTCGGCCCCACTGTTGTAGAGCTCGATAACACCGTTGATGTACGTTCGCGGCCGCTGTCGTACCGGGGGGCGTGCGCCTGTTAGGGCTAATCTTACAAGCTTGTATAAACACAATGCATCAAGCTGGAAAAGAATGAAACAAATGACAGAAATGCAATGAGAGGCTCAGTGTCCTGTGGCAGATAATGGGCTCTGTGTCCCTGTGTTCTTCTTTTCTGCTGGAGTCAAACGCAGTCAAGCAGAAACACTCATAAATTAACAGTCTCATCTACTGGAACTAACAAGAGGCACTCGAGCTGCCTAATAACCCACCATAATAATCACCATGATAGATTATAAACACCAGCAGCTATGCTAATAAGGTCATTCATTAGACTAATTAATGGATTGATTAGCAAATATTTCTAATGGCTTCACAGTGAATGTGTGACTTTAAATTAAAGGGGACATACTATGCTCATTTTTAAGTTCATACACTTGTTTGGGCGCTACTAGCTTAGATGCTATAAATGTTCCATATTGTGTTGCTATGTCTTGCTAAAGGTGTTTACACCCACTTTAGCAATGATAATCTACCTCTACTTTCATAAAGAGACCAATTATAAAAGGTTCATTAGCAAATATTTGTAATGACTACTTACTTAGCTTCACAGTGTATGTGTGACTTTAAATTAAAGGGGACACACTATACGTTTTAAGTTCATACACTTGTTTGGGCGATTCTAGCTTAGATGCTATTAAAGTTCCATATTGTGTTGCTATGTCTTGCTGAAGGTGCTGCAAAGGTGTTTACACCCACTTTAGCAATGATAATCTACCTCTACTTTCATAAAGAGACCAATTATAAAAGGTGTGGTGTAATGAAAACAATAGTGTCTGCTGATTAAATGCATTTTGAAGAGGGAAACCCTAGATATTCATAAAGTGAGTGATGATTGTAATGTGATGAGTGATGCTTTATTTTAGAGGTCTGGTTGAGACGGGTCATGTTTTACGCTTAGGACAAGAAAGGTATAGTAAATGTTTTATATGTTATTGAATGAAGCTAATTTTGGTGCATTTTTTTTGCTTTTATTTTACTTTTACATGGTATTTGCTCTACCAGGTGAGCCACCAGGGAGTAAATGGCTTTAAAAGCTCTGTTGTCCATAGACACAGTAGGAAAGACATGAGGAAGGTACACAGATCAATAATGTGGTGTTTGTTTACCATCTGAGGTTCAGACGGTGCAGTCGGCGCTGAGAAATGTGCGAGCAGTGACTCCGAGCTGTCCAGGTTTTCTTTAAAAGCCCTCTTGACTTCCTGCCGTTGGATCTGTTGTGGTTTCTCCTGGTCTCGACTGGGCTGTTTCCCCGGTGTAGATGCTGCTGTGTGACTGAGGTATTCCTTCCACCACAGGGTCACAAACTGCCCCATGCTGTGGGAGTGGTCAGCGTCCCCCCGGCTGCCGGAGCTCCAGGGTTTCACTGGTCCCAGGAAATGGACAATCTTTGCATTGTGGCCAAACCTGAAGGTACAAAAACCATGAGTGTCAGAACATTTTCTGTTGATTTTGTGCTTTGATCTGTACCAATTCCATAGAGATATACCAAACAAGCATCAGTCAGTTCCATACAAAGTCAATGAAAAGATGCAAATGGATCCAAAGAGACACATTTGCCTTTTAAAAGACTATGCAAGGGCTGAAAACCTCAAAGCTATCCCTGAAGAAAGTTTTCACTCCATAGCCATATTTCAAAAATATGGCGCTGATGTAAATATTCAGAGTGATCATCTCCTGTATGCTTTGACTTTCAGGGGATATATTTTTATGACTAAGGCAGTTTGAAAGTGTGGTTAACTCTCAACAGAAAGAACCAAGATGTATCTTTTCTCCTCTGAGTGTAATGGAAAAACAGCCACAGGGGGTGTAGACACACTCACCGCTGGAAAGCAGGGAGGTAGCTGTAGACGGTGCTGGCGCTGAGATTGTAGACAAATGGCAAGTGTTTACTGATGTCTTCCACTGGCCAGCCACTGAAGAAGGAGTTCAGCAGGCCCTGATCCCCTCCTGAGGGCGGGGAAGGGGGGAATAATGGACAGATAGTAGATTAGATTCTTTTAAGGTGACAAGTGGGAATCATACAGGACTAGTACAGTGACATAAATGTCATTGAAAATAAATATTGACATATTAACCAACAGGAAACATTTAAAAGTATTAAAAAGAAAGTAAATATTGACAGAAAAACTTTCCACTGGAAAAAAAAAAAGATTATTACAAAAATAGTTTTTTAAAAACTACAAATTAAAAAAAAAAAATAGGACATAAATGTAAATGTAAAACGGTATAAGTTTTTAAATTTGAATTGTGTCTTATTAGAAAAAAATACCAAAAATGGAGAAATTTTCAGTTTGTTTCATTGTTAAAACTACAAAAGTAGAATAAAAATGATCAAACTAAAATAAAATAGTAAGATTTTAGTTTTTCTGTCATTTAAAAGAACTGCAAAATGGAAATACACAGTATAAAAAAAAAAAAAAAATGGAATTAAAACAAGATAGTAAGTAGTTTTTAATGGAAGAGTATTGCATTTTGAATTTTATTTATTCTGTAAAAAAAACAGCATATTCAAATATATGTATATATGTATAAGTATATATGAAAATTGAATTAGTAAGATTATATGTAAGACTGTAGTCTGACTGTCTGTATTTTGTTGAGAACAGATTGTCAAGTCAACTGGAAAAACAAGGCCTCAGAGACGGAGGCAAAATTGCAGCCTGCTCATGATAGACTGTCAGAAACGTTAAGAATTGCTCAGTCCTGCTTTAGTGTCAGCTGTCAAACACACTGTACCACTGAGTTGTGAGTTATGTGATTCAAATGAAAAACAAGTGCGTTTCCGTTCCTCTGCTCTTCATATCGTGAGATCATATTCAGTTGTCAGTATTCAGAGCACACAGCACTGCCCTGCTTGTCAGTCTGAACATGTTGTCATGTGTTACCATCAAAGCTGCCGTGCTGCAGGGCGTGATCTACGAGCCTGGCGTGGGTGCGGAGGGACGGTCTGAGGACAAACACGCCCGAGTTGAAGCAGTCGGGCCAGCCGGGATCAGGAGCAGCTGACAGCTCGTCCCTCTCAAACAGCTCGTCCACGTTACACAGAACCTGAGAGGAAACGGAAGGTCAAAGGTGAAGCTGCTGCTAAATTGAAACTGGCCCCAGACAAGCCGCTCTTTCTATGGGTCACTCTCCTAAAAGACAAAACATGTCTGCTTTCCTCCAGTGGTTTATCCCTGCATATCCTTGCTTTTGAGTCTAGCTAATGGCCAAAGGGCTATTTGCACATTTTAAATGTGGTTGTTGGTGTTTGTAGCTTGACAAGGTGAAAAACATTGTTGTCTTTATCAAATAAGAAGTTATAAAAGCCAACCCCAAGCAGTGTTACACCGTGAAGGCCAATAGGAGGCTACACTGACTCGCTATCGGAAAAGCTAGCTCACTAGCATGCTAATTGGTGTTGCTGTCCAGCTCTGGATACATGAGGTAACACATGTTGTGTGCAGGTATTATGGAGAATGTATAGCACATCACTGCAACTGTTCCTTTTGCTCCTGTCATAATTACTACGACTACTAGATGCCACCACACCGTATGTGTCTGTGCCTCAGGACATGACCGACTGTGTTTACTGAGCTTTGAACATGCATGTTCGGGATGACATGAGAACATGTTTGCACTGATTAAACAAAGTCCTCCATGACATGAGTTCAGTATTGATTTCAACAAGAAACATGTGTGACTTTGGCCCACAGCTCAGGTCATGAATGTAGCGTGACCTTTCATCTGTTGACCTCTCGTAGTAACCTTTTATTTGATCGGTGACGTAGCTTACGTTTGACAGTGATTTGTGCACAGTCCGCTGAAGCTCTGGATTTTTGTGTTTATTTCTAGGAAATAATCCACCGAGGAGTGATCAAAGCCCTGATTTGAAATGTTTAAAACAGAGTAAACAGGAATGAATGGAGGATTAATCTGTCCTTAAGGTAAGAAGCTTATATCACATATATGATTGTTCGTCTTTGTTGTCAGAAGCATGAGACCTTCCAGACACTTGTTCTCCTACTCATACTTTTTGTTCCTTAAACATTTCTGGTAATAAGAAAGTCCTTTATGGAGGATTTATAGTGAATTACGTTATTAAAGGTCCTGTTTTTCTGTTTTAGTGTTGTTTTATTTGAACTATTGACATCTTTGAAGATATATTTCTGGTTTAAAGAACCAAAAACCATTTCAGTATAGTTTTTCCACTTCAGCTCTCTGGCTTCTTTGAGGCTCTACTAACAACAGTCCATGTGCCAATCAGGAGAAAGGAGGCTCTAGGCCTTGCTTCTGATTGGCTACCTTATTCCTGAGCCGTCCAGTAAAAATATAGTAGATGTCAGCTAAGATTTCCTTATGTCCACCTATGGGTGATGGGTCCAGATGTTCTGGGTTGAAGGCACCGGTGAGAACATTGAGTGCATCACTGTGACATCACAAAGACCTGATGGCATGTTTACCACTTTGATTCTTACTAAAAGGCCCACAGAATAACGCAGTCAACAACCTGGATGTCAAGTGGACTCACGAGTGTGTCAGCATCTAGAAAGACACACTTGCTGTACTGGGTCAGAGTCCAGCAGTGGATCTTAGTGAAGGTGATGCCAAGCTCGGGACGTCCAAGCAGGGAGAGGTGGAAACGGTCCTCACTGTCCATCAAGTCCACCACGATGACCTCATCAAACACACTCTCAAGGGCCAGCCTGTTGGAGAGGAACTGAATTAAATATCTACGATACAAAATCATCAGGTCAGCGTGAGTCCATCCATATCAGTTAAAGCAGGACCCCCTCCCGCACCCACCTTGACTGCTGTGAGACGTTTGGCGTGACCATGACGACGACATCGCGACTCGTCCCGTGTCGTCGTAAGCTCCTGGCCACCACCGTAGCGCCCATGCAGTAGTTGTCTGTGGTGACCAGGGTGACAAAGGCCTCACCTGCAAGAGAGAGGTCAAAGGTCACGCTGAGCCTCGCTCCTGACTGGCTGACTGTTTAATGAACGGGCTGATAAAAATATCCCGGATTTCATGGAAACACCCCAACCAGACCCTGCAAGGCTGGATGGATGGTGGGCTAGACTTGAGGGTGTGCCTGCTTTGTTGTGACATCACAAAATTCAGGTATTGTGGGTCAGTTTCTAAACATAAGCTGTATGTATTCTCAGTTTACTCGGCTCTTTAAAATTTTTGCAGTATTAATCAAAAAAGATGGATATCTAAGTTTATGATATATGGCGCCTTTAATATTTATCCTGCACTAGAACAAGGAGCCGCATGATCCATGACAGGAGCCATGTTTTAAGTGATCAGATCATCTATCATTCCTCTTTGTATTTATTTCCATCATGTCGTTCTATAGGGGGAAACCCGGTGTGTCGAGTGTCACTGTCCTGGCCAGCAGTCTGCCGCGGTGGTATGTAACCTTTTGTTTGCTGTCATCTCAGGGCTGCGTGTAGTGTTACACTGGGTAGAGTGTGGAGGAGTCAGACTGGGTCACAACACTGGATTTGTTTTTTTATCACTCAAAAAACTCAAGAAATATCACCAGTGATCCCAGAGTTCAGAGCAGGAGGAATGGGAAAATTAAAAATCCTTATTTATTAAACGTAATGAACCTGTGCAGAGGTCAGTTTGTGTTCAAATCTAGATCTTGTACAAGATAAAGTCATAAAGTCACCCTACCTGACATGTTGATGTCTCAGATCCAGTAGAAAACTAGAAGCTCAGCTCCTCTGAAGACGACGCCTCATACAGTGACATCTTTGCACCAGAACCTTTCCTAAGTACTGACAGGATGAATTTGAATGTGACGCTGCACATGAAGTCACATGAAGTCTGTTTTTAACAGCAGAGAGAGAGAGAGAGAGAGAGGGGGGAGTGTGCGAGTGTGTGTGTTTGAGTTAGCTTATCTATTTGTTCAACTGGTCATTCAACCAGTAGAAAGTTAGCTTTGCCTTGCGTTGTGCAACAGCGTGGTGCGATACTGTAAAGACCAAAGTCAGCCGGTCTGAGTTAGGATTTGTTTTTTTTTTTCTCTCAGATCATGACTTTCTGTTTGTCTTCACTCAACACAGATTTATTTGAACTAGAATGAAACTTGTAGAAAAAAAAAAATCGCATTCTCTTTGAAGTTGTTCAGAAAGACATATAAAATATCCTAAAAAGAAAAGTCACTCGCTTGTTTTCACAAAAAGAAGAAGAAAGAAAAACTTCTTGGCCATATATTTACAAATATTAGTATGAAACAAAAACAAAAAGCGAAGTGTTTCTGTTTGCTTCCTATAAACAAGAAAAGAAAAACAAACAAAAAAATCCCAGAAAAATATAAATAGAAAAAAAAAACAAGAATATTATTTTTCCAAACATAAACACTCACGTTCAATCCACAACAGCAAAATACATCCGGCCTGATTGTAATGTAGCTATGTGGATTAGTAACATTACTGCAGGTTGAATGACAAAAACAACATCAACATTCATAAACTGTACAACAGCACTTTATTGAAAACACGTACACACACATAGTTTGAATCCACTCTTGTAAAGACTTGAATTAAAAATAGGAAAAAAAAAAAAAAAAATCCCATAATACACTTCAACTTACGATCATGATTGTTAATGTTAAAAAGCTTAAAGCAAAAACTGCGGCATCGAAGCGTAAAGCAAACGTCAACACACATCTATACACCGTATTCTCAAGTATTTACAGCACACGAGGAGGCAGCTCATCCTAATGCGTTAGCATTGTATCAACAACTGTAAACCCCCCCCACCCCGATGCAATAGTTCTGATTTCATGACACTTTATGTGCTTATGTGTGATCTATCTTTTGGCACATGAAGCAGCTCCACACAGTTCCCCTGTTACAAATGTAAAGATACTGATTAGTGCAGCCTTTAAGGACAAGTTACACGTTAAAACATGTCGTCTATGTTACATTTACAATGACATCAGACTAAGTTGTGTACATTTACTGCTTGTGTACATGTAATAAGTTTCTCCTTTCTCCTTTTCCAATGCCTCCATCTCCTCACAAACAGATAACAAAGCTCCTTCTTTTGGGTAAGTGTGAGACCACAACACATCGACGCATGGTGGTGTAATGCTGAGGAAATGACCATTACTAATTCTCAAATGAAAATTTAAAGGTCCCATACAGTATGAAGATAGATCCATGACTTTCTGTTTACAAAGCAGGTCTAGCTTCCACAATTATGTTATGAAAGTACCAGAGTGCACAGCTGTATTCAGAAACTCAGCCTTAAAACAAGCCGTCAGGACTTCCTAGACTTTGTGATGTCACAACCAGCGCAATCAAATCTAGCATCCAACCTTGCGGAGTTTGGTGTCTCTGAGTGTTTACCTGAAATCTGATATGTTTTTATGGGATCGCTCAGAAAGTAATCAGCAAATGAGAGGAGAGGCTCAGAGAATCCTCTCTTCTGATTGGCTGGCAGGTTTCCGCCTGAGAGAGGAGATGTAAAACTAAAATATGACGGTTCTTGGTTCTTACACCCACAAATACATCTTTATATGGATCAACAGTTCAAAAAAAAACAAAAAAAACACCAGTACCTTGTAAAATATGGGACCTTTAAGTAAAATTTATTTGAGATTTAATTTAAATAAGTTCAACACGTCGGCCATATTGAATTCATTCACTATAACGTCCATTCCCACAGCACAAACTCCATCTGAACAACAATCATGGTTTTGCCTCTGTCAGTCAAACTCACCACTTCTTAATACATATTTTTCACATTAAAAGCCTTCCAGCAACAGATCAGCTCCTACTCCCTGGTAAGCCTTTAATTTGAAGGACGTGAGTAAAGTAAATAAAATAAACGTGGAAGTCACTATCTTTGCGGCTCTGAGCAGGACAAACTAAAATCAATTCACTTCCACAGATTTGACACAGATTAGAAATGTGACACAGATCAAAACATGGACGAATAAAGCTTTGTATAAAAAAAAATCTGCATTTCTTGTGACTTGGGTGAACTAACACTTTAATATTTAAGGTGCAAAACAAAAAAAATCGACATTAATTCTGTGACGGACAGACAGTAAGAGGTTTGTTCTGCTGTGTAGCTGTCACACACAGATAAGGCACTTAGACACAAAGCTAAAATCATCTTTCAGACCTTCAGAGAGAGAGAGATTAGAACTGAACAGAAAAATAAAATGATAAAAAACTAACCACGTATAAATTATGCTTTAGTTGTTTGATAATCGGGCGGCAGAGGAAGTCTTGATCTGGACCAGAGATGACAGGAAGTTGACTGAAGTTCCGGGTGTTGTTGTAAAGACGTGTCTCGTCTTGTGCTTCTATTGTGTCCTGAGCAGGTTGCTGAGAACTGTGGGTGAGAAGAAGAAGAAGAAAAAGGAGACCGAGTGGGTTACAGAGGAACCGCCTGCACTTCCTGTTTTTCACCACTAGATGTCAGGCTGCGCTCAGATTTGGTTTGGAAGTTTGCCTTTGCTGCTGTTAAGATGTGATGTATTATTGATTTTATGCTTTCTGTGTGATCCACTTTGAACAAACTGGAATTCATGAATGTTATTCTGACCTTTAACTAACTAGAAGCGAAGTTTAATGTTTGTTTCTTCTGCTTGTGTCATATTTTGATTGAATACAGGGATGTGGAATCTGGACTGAGTGCAGGAGCTTACCTTGAGGATCTGACTGAGTGCCCTGCTGTCCTTTACCCATCTCTGGATCTTGACCTGTACAAAGAGCCTCTCGTCAGTGAGTATGATACTTCCTGTTTGTCGGTGACTCGTTCAGAAGGGATGAATAAAAGGAAAAGAGACCGACCTCCCTGCAGCTTGAAACACAGCTTTTTCTTCTGGTAGGCAAAGTAACTGGACGCTGCTCCCAGCAGAGCCACTCCGATGGCGCTGACGATTCCTGCGATCTGCCCCGACCCAGCTTCTGCAGAACCAAACACACACACACAGACCAGATGGTATGTATTTACAGTGTGTGTGCACATGTGTTTTCTTGTTTGTCCTCCCTCTCTCTCTCTCGCTCTGTGTTTTCCTCTTACTCCCTCCCTCCATTCCGTCTTTTTCTTCATGACTTATGAGGCTTATTCACCTTAAAGCTGAGAATATGTCAAAAACAACTCAAAATTTTGCAAGAAAACACAAAAATTTGCATTTCTTTTTTTTTTCTGTGACTTGCCATGACCTCAGATTTCCTCACGGTGGCAGTCAACAACTTTTAATAAGAGCCAGGAGCGGCGGCTGGCCCTGGGACAAAGTCCTCAGAACACACTGAAAACTTGTCAGAAGAAATCCACCGAGACAAAGACATCGACTGCGAACGTCGCTGCGAAAACACGGTGAACAAAAGAAACAAAAGGTGCAGAAATCTTTAGATTAAAAGCAGAAAGCAGACACACCCACACTGGAGGGTGGAACACAACACACACACGCTGATGAACACACTGGCCGCAGGGAGCAGAGGCCTTGTTCTGCTGTGAACTGTCACGACAGTGAGTCATGAGTCAGAGTGTGTCTTGTGATGGTGTGGTGTACTTTAACAGGGCGTTGCCTGTGCATTCAAAAAAAAAAAGAAAAGTGATTCCAGCCTATAGCAGGCAGGAGAACGAAGAACACACACACACACACACATGCAAAACACCTGAAGGGTGCTTGTTAGTGTAGGCGTGTGTTGTTTGCGATAGCCTGATTGCATCTCCCTGTAGAGACTGGGAGCAGTTGAAACCAGGCTGATTCCAATTGTTTTTTCATCAGCTGCTGTTTGTGCAACTCAGATTTTTTCAAAGTTTGAATCACTGTTTTGTTGAAATGAGATAGTTAGCATGAGTGAAGGTCAGGGCGGCTAGCTGGGACATGGCGTTCTGTCCTGACAAATGAACAACAGTGTTAATTTAAACTGGGTGTCATCGAATATTTTTTGAGAAATAAATGAAAAAAAAAAAAAAAAAACACTTAAATAATAATAAATGAAAAATATACTGCAGCAACCGTTCCACAGGTTTGTTTTATTCATCATCTCATCACGTCCTGTCGCGGCACAATTTGTTCAAAGATTCAAGCCAAAGATGAGAAAAGCGTCATCAGAAATAAAAATACAGCCGGTTACCAAGGAGACAACAAAGAACCCCTGAAAATCTAGAGGGAAATAAAACATATTCCAATCAGATATCTAAAAGTACGACAAGTCTCAATGGGAGGAATGAACATCTTGGAGGTTCTGTCAGCAGAGTGCTATGAATGCTGGGTATGTAAAGAATCTTTACTGGGTGTGAGGCGTGTCCACACATGAAGCTGCGACGGCCAGAAACGCCCCCAAACATCTGTGGTTTTCATTTAAGCGGACGCACCGGTGATGAGCATCGAGCCATTTCCTGTCCTAGATAAAGTCCCCAGGGAAACAGTGACCCACCACCGTCGCAGCAACCCACATCAACAAACAACAAACAAAAAGGATCCCACACATCAATCAACCGGTGTTCACACTCCCTGCGCTATTAATGTTATGTACAGTCAGAACAACACACGCCTGAGTCATGACGCTGCATGAAGAGCAGATAAGAGCGGAGAGTGTCCACACCCAGAGGCAGGATGTCCGTGATTAATTATGCTGTGGTGGTAAACCCAGGGGTCAAAGGTCAGAGAGTGTAAACACAACATCACAACAACACAAGGTTTCCAGCCTTCTGGTTCATGAACAAACCAACAGAAACACCTGATCATTTACCAATAGTCAATTCCTTCATGTCAGTTATATATTGGTAAATCAATATTTGGATGTAAGGGTTGAACCAGAAGAGAAGCTCGGTTTTTACTCGCTAGCGTAGCAGCAGCTCAATGCTAATTTATAGCCTCGTCAAATGCGGCGTCTTCTCTTTATCCGCTTCCTGCGCTTCAGAGCCTTCCACTGCTTTTTCCTCAAAATCAAGTCCATCAAACGTTTCGTAAACCGTTAATCGAGCGCGGTCTTAGACCTGACAGCCAGGATTTGGCTCACGGCAAGGCCCGCAGCAAGTCCATAGCCCTCTCTAACAGAGGTGTCAGCATTTGCTTTAAGTTGGACATCCAAATATAGAATTCCTCTGGCATGTTAGCATCTAGTATCTTCAGGATTTGGCCCCACGGGAGGTCTGGATCTGCAACGACACACAATCGTAGCAGGGTTTTAGCCGCAAGAACCAGACCAGGGGTACCATGTGGAGGACTCAAAGACGAAAAGTTCGTCAGATGGGATTACAATAAGTCTAACCCATCTTGAGTCTCCAGCTCAAACTTCCACTGTCAAGATGATTCAGATATGAGTTTAACCTAAAGACACATGACGGCGGAATGAGGAGGAACCTACACACCAGCACAGCAAATACTCATTGGCAAACAGAAGCAGTGAGCAGGACGTCCTCTGAAAGGGGAAACAGGAAGCTTCCAACAAACTGACTCTACGGGGCCGGCACAACGATGCCCAGAGCAGAAACACACAAAGCCAGGAAGTAGAAAGCACGGGAGGAAAGAGTAGACAATGTGGATTTACCTTGAGGCTGGTCTGCTCCACCTGTGAGGAACACATGAACACATCAGAAACACATCTTTCCACTTTATAAATCACATTTATCTCTATATTTTTACTGATATAGTGCGAACTGGAAGGCAAACGTACCTTGATTATTGTCGAAATCTTGTTCGCGGCCTAAATTCCAGGGAAGAAGAAACATCCAATTAGGGATTTTCTAATGTTTTTCAACAGGAAGCTGTGAGTTTGACACAACGGATGAGCAGCAGCGTCTGTCTGAGACCCTCGGGATTCAGTGAGCTGCAGCTAATAAGGGGTTAGGCTAGCTCTAGCTGCTGTATGTGACCGTGCAGGATCATGTGGTTGTAATTACGCTGGAAATCCTGTGGGTTTTTTATTTCCCCTTTTCTTTCTTTCTTTCTTTCTTTCTTTCTGGTATAAGAACGACTAATTCCTTCCATGCTCGGGCCGAACAACAGTAGAGAGAGGGAGAAAAATGTGGATGAACAATAGGCTATCGTGTGTTTTTAGATTATTGCCTATCTGTTTCCTCAGTGACAGATAGTGAATGGATTGCGGAAATGTGGTTTTCAGAGTAAAAGCGCAGAATTGAATGGGGTGGTTGACACAAAGCTGTAGGAGCTGGGATTCTCACACATTTCTATGTCAATTACAGGGACAGGAGTGAGCCAATCAGATGAGAGACCGCTGTACCCACCTCCTGAGCGGCCCCCGTCGGGTTTGTAGTCCCCCCCTGCGACATCTACTAAGTCTAAGTCACCGAGGTCTCCACCGCCTGTGAGAGAAGAACAAGAGAATGTATAAGAAGTCAACACACGCTGTATGTTGGATGGTGTCCTCCAGAAAAAACAGTGAATCAAAGGCTGTCGGGACAGAAACTTTCAAAATAAGATGAGCGATGTACAACTGTGAGAACCAGTGGATGAATCCACATGTGGTTCTCTGGGCTGGTGCATGTTTGGACTGGCAAAAACAATGCCTCAGAGGAGGAGTATTCACCAGTCGAGCCCTTGTTATGAAAGACATTTCACTGGTTTGACGGCCTGCGAGACATGCGTCTCCAGCCTTGTCCTTTAAAATCGTCGTAGAACTCACCGCCTCCACTTTTTGGTGGCTTGACAGCAGGTTTCTCAGTTTTAGGGTGGGGGTCTGCGGGCACAGAGACATTATCATCGTCATAATGCTCAATCCAAAAACTGAGAAGCTTAGTTACAGCTTCTTTGCAATAAATGGAGGATTAAAGAGCTTTACCTGGACCCAGTGCGTCCTCCAGGTTGAGGTCAAAACCCCCTGTAAGACATCAGCATGTAAACACGTGATGAACCTCATCTCTAAAATCATCACCTAGCCGGAAAAGCCTTAAAGGTCTGTGGGGAAAACAACCTACCAGAACTTGGCTTCTTGGGTTTCTCTGGTTTCTTAGTCGGTGTCAAATCTGGAAAAAATACATTTGCCGGATCAGTTTGAAACGTAAACATTCATTTTGATAGGAAGCTGCAAAAAAAAAAAAAGGTCTATTTTACCGTCTCCGAACGCATCTAAAAGGTCGAGGTCACCTGCGGGGAAACGACAGAAGAAGTACTGGATTAGTCCAAACAAACTAGCTCATGCAAATCTAATAACCAATTACATGGCAGTTATACAGTGAATACAAAGACTGGAAGAGCTAGTGGATCAGATCTTGCTGTTTGAAACACATGGTTTTGATAGCAGGGTAAAAAACCAGTCTCAAACCTGTCTGGTCACTTATGAAGTTCCTATGAAGTTCCAATAAGCCAAGGCATCACTTTGTGTTGCGCAATCAGGCGCCGACAACATCAGATCCTTCACAGAGCAGGCGCATCTTTCTGATTGATGTCTATTTTTAACAGGGGAAGCGCTGCTTGTGTGGCTCTGCATGATGGCACGCCACTGGTTTAATATTGCAGGATCTTTGCTACACTTAGCTGGGCTAACCACATCCTGGTGCTGAGCTGTGTCCTCATGTCCCCAAGTAAGTGTTAAAGCAGAATTCATTCTAGATTTATTCAGGTAGCGTATGCTACATGTGCTACATAGCAACAGTATGTGTGTGTGGCTTTTTTAGGGACTGGGAACTAAATCGGGGGAGGTCATGAAGAACCCCAACCCTTGTGACTCCACTGTCCCGTGACAGACCCAAAACATAAACGTGACAGGCCACATACCATCGTGAATTTTAGGCTTCTCGGGGGCCTTCGGTGGCGGCTTGGGGGCCTCTGTCGGCGCTATGGGAACAAAGGGGCACAGAAGTACATCAGTATTAGTATCCCTTTAAATAAACACAGTGCTGTATTTGATTGTTAAAGCTGCCGCGATAGGGAGAGTCACTCACATGGGCCAAGGGCGTCAGACAGGTCGAATCCTAAGAGGAAAAGACACAAGGATCATTGTTAAATGCACGGACAACTTCAGCCTTAAGTTAAGATGAAATCGTCCCCTTAAGGCCTCCTTAACATGATAACTGAAGGTTGTATGGCTTGAAATCCCTGATTCGGCAAAACGGCCAAGTTTATGAGGAAAATCTGGAAAAAGATGTGAAACACGTCAGGATTTGATTTCATCCAACCTTAAGCAACCAGCAGAGGAGAAGTAAAACCTCAAGTGGGGAACAACCGATGACCAACTTCTGTGTTGTGTGTTTATCATCTTGTCACTAACCACCTATGACTCTATGGCCACGCATAGTGGAAACACATGTGCTCCGTGTTTGGGTGTTGCAAGGAGGGAAGCGGTGTATTTGCCGGTTGCCATGACGGCGCAGACTCGCACACTTGAGCAGCTTTGAAGTATGAGTCATGGCTGAAGCTGGGGAGTTGGTTCAGCACAGAAAGAAAAGCACATGCCAGCGCTTTTTTGCCCAGGAGACTGTTATATAAAAAGGAGCCGTTTCAAAATAAAAGCCTCTCCAAAACCAATCCAATATACCTTCCACATTAAAATAAACTCTCCATCTTTCTGATGGCTCAGATGTTTTCATCCAGACAAGGAATCTCGTGCTGCAGCTTACGCCTTGCAAGGTTTTCAACCGAGATAAAACATGTGAATGTAATTAGTGCCAGTTTCTCGACAGTTGATGTCATTGAAATCTATTAGCATTCCTTCCTTTTTCCTTTCCTATGTGAAACCGCGTTAACACACACTTCTCTTTTGTCAGTTTCTAACCACATTACAGACGCTGTTTCAGAATAAAACTGGCTCGATACTAAATGTCAGCCCAAACCAGGGCCAAATGTCAAAACCTCCTGCAACCAAACAGTGTACCATCTTGATTTGAACAGTCCTTCCACAACCACCTCTGAACAGCCGTACCCACCGGAACTAGATGCAGCAGGCAAACAAAGAACAAAAAGATACACAACTCAGTGCTTCACACCTGGACTGTAACTTCATTAAGATTTCCCTTAGGACGTTTAGTAAAGTTTTTCCAGACTTTTCTGACCTTAATGAAACCAAACAATCGATCGGTTATCTGAGAAAACAGACCAAATAATCATTCGCTGCAGGCTTTATGTGGAAAAACCCTCCATGTGAGCTCTTATCCCATTTCATCTGTGACCGCATCCTTTTAAAATCTGTTTCTAGGACACCTTCCAATGTATGTGAGAGTTAGGGTTAACTTTATTGTAGGGTCTCAGTATTTCTGTACTGATGACCCTGTGTGACCCCAGTATTTAGACTCTGTTAACCATAGAGTCTGGACTCAGATAAAACCTTAGACATTGTATCTGTCTGTTTTTATAGATGATTCAAGTCCCTGAACCTAAGCAAAGTGTATTACAACGCCATAACAGCACATGTTCCTGGTCTTATGTGAAGCTGAGGAACACAGTTTCCACATGATGGAAAAGGTTTCAGCACCGTGGGCAAAGTTGTGGACGACAAGCACGGCCTCTGTTGTCCGTGTCCTCCTCTGTAACGGCCCCTCGAGCCTCGAGCCGCGAGCAGCACACCAAATACTTTGTCTTAAATTAGACACCAGCCTGGCGCGCGACCTTTTAAAGTCTACAAAAATACGCAGCGGAGCAAAATGTACAAACACAACATGTAGTCTTTATGATAATAGTTTAAAGATTTGTCGCTTACCATCCTGTGTTAAAGTCCCAGAAACGAGAAAAAGAAGAAAAAGTATCCTCAAGCAAAACTTCATGGTCTTTTCTTTTCTGCGTAGCTACTTGAGTTGTAAAGTTTTGTAGCAGTAAAAGGCGCTAAGCTACGTCTTCACGTGCGTGTGTGCAGCCAGCAGGTATTTGTGGGTAAGGTTTTCTTGTCCAGACTGGTGTCCTCTTTCACTTCATGAGTCAACGTTGCCAGGGGAGAACAGACTGGGTGTGGTGCCTGTCAGAGGGGCGTTACATCCCTCTATAGAAAGAATGTAAATTAACCCTTTAGAGTGTTATGTTTTTATTAATATGAGTTTAAAAATATAAAATATATATATTTCCGTAAAGATTTTAAGCTAACTCAGGTTCAAATTGGTCTTTGAAGCGGCTCGGTCAGCGCCGACTCCGAGACTCCGTTCACAAATGACACAATTTAAAGTGTCGCTGCGCGTGAACAAAAGAACAGACATGAAACTTTTTTTCAAAACTGTAAACATGTCAACTACACACATTAGTCATTTCGGTGTATAATTCAATCATTATTGTGCGTTAAAAAAAAAAAAAAAAAAAAAAAAAAAAAGTCTGTATCATAAGCGGAAGAAGATGGATGGATGGATGGATGTATCAGCAGGCTTCCGGCATTAATGTCATTGGGTGGGTGTGGATGCTATAAGGAAGAGCATCATTAACCTTAGCTTGATATCTGAATGGTATGCAGTTCCTGTGTAAAACGGAAAAGCTGGAGGAGAACTGCACCTCATGGACTAAATAAGGTTATTAAATGGAGCCTTTGTGTGGTTAAATCCAAGCCTGTGTCAGGTTTCAAGTCAGCAGAGAGAATTGATGGGGTCAAGGTAGCAGAGCTGAGGCATGTGTGCCTCCTAGTGTACGTTGATGTCATTGCATTCTCATTGACAGCTCCCACACAGCTGGGTGATCAAGTGTCGTTCCTCCTCGCCGCCAGGGGGCGCTTCCGCTTCGCTTCCTGCCTCACGTGTGTCAAGTAAACAAACAACCTGAAGCTGGAGATCAGTGCGAGAACTCGGCTCAAACTCAGTGTAAGTGCGATAAAACTTTGACAAAGCTAACGAGGAGAGTTTAGGAAGAAGCTGTTGACGCTGCAGAGACGTGACGACGGAGAAAGAGACGTTTGAATGTGCTCCGTGTGTCCACGGTCTCAGCGACAACAGGTAGCTCATCAGCTAACTGTTAGTAGCAGGCTAAACAGGAAGTGTGTGTGTGATACTGAGGCGTGTTTTTGTGTTTTGTAAAGTTCGTGTCAGGAATGCGATTGAATCTCTTTTTTAGATTTGTGTCAAATGAGAAAAGATGGATTTTATTAGAAACATGTGGAAATGTCGTAAGAATGAAGCAGACACTGTGGAGTCTGTCATTTAACTCCAGCTAACACAGGTCACATATAAATTCATGTATGTGCATATGTGTACACCTATGTGTGATGATGTGATGAAGCCTGAGCCTTGTTTGTCCCTAAGAGGTCCACAACAGTGGAGCACAGAGGCCAGTTCACTGACAAAAGACAAGTGTGAAGTTTCCAAAGGTTTATTTGACATGAATGTTGAAAAGAAGCAGGAGAGTAAATGAACAGAGACAGAGATGCAGCATGAGCCTCCTCCATGTTAATCATCTCTCTCTCTGTTGTGAAACAGGCAGTCCCTGTGAAGACAAGAGGACATGATGGAGTCTTCAGGATCTGGACGGAGCTGCAGAAACAAGAGGAGAGGTGAGGAGCAAACTAGAGTGTGTGTGTGTGTAGATGTATGTTAGTGCGTACACGCAGACAGGCCGGAGTGGTTTGCTGTCGTCGTCATAGAGCGACCACAGAACTGGGTCATGTGTTTACAGTGAGTGTATTTGGGGTTAAAAACAAAAAAAAAGAGAAGACAAAATTTACACATGCAGATGGTTCGTTTGCTTTTTGGAGTGTATGTAGAGAGGTTCAAAAGGAACTGGAGCACAAAAGTCAGTGTGTTGGTGTGTTACTGTGTTATTTAGTTCACACTGTGAGTTTCAGCAGTTTTGGTCACAGTGATTGTAAAAAAAAAACTGTAAATGTGAAGTGCAGCTTTTCCTGGTGTGATTCTATGCTTTGACCACCAGGTGGCGCCAAATCAGCACCTGGAGCCAGGAGTGAGCCTCCTGAGTGTTTCTGGATAAAACACAATGTAAGTGTGGTTTGTAGCTACAGTGTTGCAGCTCCAACATTTCTAAATGTCAGGATGAGTGTGACTAAATGTTTTTTTTTGTGCTTGTTGTCCCATGTTCTTTAAAAAATCAGCTGTGTCTTCACTCTGTGGTCCAGCTCATCTGAGACCATGCAAGCTGGGTGATGTCCAGGTGGGTGTGGAGGTCAGGTCATGCAGTGAAGCTTTCCATGAGTGTCCTTCCGGGTCAAAGGGGCCTCAGATGACCTGGAGGTGGAGGTGTGTTCAGGGTGATTATACTGCATCTGCAACATACATACACTGAGTTTTAGAGATCCAATTTCCCGTACTGGTGAAATTTGAAGTGTCCAATGTCTTCTCACACTTACAGATTGTATTGCATGAAAAGAAAGGTTGTTTTGGTCTTACTTTGTGCAGTGTCGCCTTGAAGTGTGAAATCCGCCAAGTCACCATTGTCCATCTTCTGATATGTGTTGTGGATCCTGACGGCAGCTCAGGTAAAGGCAAAACCACAAGAACTCGTGGGGGTGTCCCACAAGGTGGTGGCCTCAGTGTACTAGTGGGAGTAGCCCTACCTCCTCAGCATAAATCCTACGATCTTCAGCTCGTCGGCTCTGCCTCGCAACAACATCAGCTACCTGGTTATCTCCACGATTCTTCTGTGTGGCTCCTCTGATCTACAGCAGCATGGAGATGTTCCCAGTGACACAGCAGCTCTGTCGTCACGGGAAAGCGTACTATTTTATCTTTGGCTTCTCGGCCGTGTCGGTCATGTACCCGGCCATGGTCATTGCTGTGCAGGTGCACGGCTGGCAGATCTATTACAGCAAGAAGCTGCCGGATCAGCGGTTCAGCACCACACAAGACAAGAAGAAGAAATGAGCTGATATCTTCTGCCAGGTCGTGGACCCACCGGGGCAGAGACGATCTGAGAGCCACTGAGCCAAAAG
This sequence comes from Caranx ignobilis, assembly GCA_021432705.1. NCBI lineage: Eukaryota > Metazoa > Chordata > Actinopteri > Carangiformes > Carangidae > Caranx > Caranx ignobilis. The sequence goes on along the minus strand of MU269989.1, from coordinate 29,422,111 downwards.
CAAGAAAAGAGACTCGTATGAGCAACTTTGTCCTTCATCAAGTTTTTCTACACCTAAATCTTTATGCTTAAATGTAGTGAGTGGACATGTGACGACTGTTGGCACTGTGATCATGAATGAATGTGACATTTCATCACAATAAAGGGTGAGTGTCTTGCTGTAGTAATATGTTGGCCAGTGTTTGGAAAGAAATACATTTGAATATTTGATTTAATAGTGAGGCAGTTGTGAATTTGGTCAGCTACCATAACAAGGCAATAACAGTACATGATAATAACATGCTACGGTCTCAATGAAGAATCTGTGATTGTTCTTTCAAGACTCTAAAATCACTTCATTAATGGCTCAATACATAAGATCATGCTTTAAAATAGGGGTGTCAAACTCATTCCACAAAGGGCCGGAGTGGCTGCAGGTTTTTGTTCCAACCAATCAAGAGTAAACAGTTTGACCAATCAACTGTCTGAAGACTGAGATCAGGTGTGCTGCTGCTCGGTTGGAACAAAAACCTGCAGCCACTCCGGCCCTTTGTGGAGTGAGTTTGACACCCTTGCTTTAAAACACATGATGTTATGTTATTATGTCCTGTTGTGTTTTGTAGAACTGACAGCGTTGGAATAAAGTAGTATAAGTTGGTAGCAAAAAGTCAGGGACGTAATAAATAAACAGACACAAGGTGAAGTGATGAATAAATGTGAGTCACAACCGGCATCCGCTGCTGTTGCTGCTGCTGCTCCATGTCCCCCACTCCCCTGCTCAACAAGGCCACGCCCCCAGGAAGGCGGAGCCGCGTCTCCATTGGCCGACCACAGGTGTGTGCACTTTGCCCTGATGAGCAGTGGCCTATAAATTCTCATTCAGTCTGGAAGGCCGGTGAGTGTGCGGTAGTGAGTCGCTAGGAGCTGCAGAGCTTTGAACGGCCGTTACGGTTCTCCACTCAGGTGCATGTGGTTTTGTACTTTGTGTTTGTGCTAAGTGCACGTGCTTCGCTTGAGTCATGGTAGGCTAATGCAGCTTGCAGTTTGTAGACACTTGTACAACAACCGCTTGTAGTTGTTTAGAAGCTGCATTAGTTTACAAAATGGCTCACTTGGCAAGCTCACATCTTTCATTTAAATCCTACGTTGTACTGTACTTGACTGCAATCTTTGTCTATTGTCTTCTTTTGCATGTGTCCAACCCTGAGCTAACTGGCTCCTGCTAACAGCGGCGGCTACCTCAACTCGTAAAGAGACGCAAGGCCTGCACACACGAACAGGTAAATGAGTCGCATTTAGTGTTGTTCAACAAACGCTGTAACTTTCCCCGTTGTTCCTCCTAGAAGCTGCCCTCCACCACCGAGGCCAGAGGAAGTTCACCGGATGGTTCAAAGAAGACAAAGACAGAGTCAAACGTTAAGTGTTATCGTCATTAAATGTGGCTTCAGCCTCGATCCGTTTCTTGTTTGTGGCAGGTGACTAGCGCTAGCAACGGGCTCTGTCATGCGTTTCAGTTGGTACGTGGGTCATCGTAGATTGATGCAGCTTGCAGTTTGTAGACACTTGTACTTGTAGTTGTTTAGGGCTGCATCAGTTTACTGAATGGTCGACTTTCCGAGTGACGCACGTGGCAGAGTCCATTGCTAGCGCTAGGCGCTTGAAGAAGCAGGAGTCATGGATCTTAGTCCTGTAATGCCATGTTTAATTAGTAGTTTGTTTCACTGTAACGTTTGTGTCGTTTGTTCTTTTGTACTTTTGCATGTGTCCAACCCTGAGCTAAGTGGCTCCAGCTAATGGCGGTGGCGACCATGTGCTTGTGCTACCTGGACATGCTAAGGAAGAGAGAAGGCATACACACAAACACTTTCTCACACACACACACACACACACACACACACACACACACACACACACACACACACGTATTTTATTTTCCAACGGTGTGTCATTGTAAAGACTGTGTCGTTTGTTCTTTTCTTCTCCTGCATGTGTCCAACCCTAAGCAAGTGGCTCCAGCTAACTCGAGCTAACGGCGGTGGCAACCATGTACTTCCTGGACGTGCCAAGGAGAGAGAAGGCACACACATACAATAGTATTTTTTATTTTCCAACAGTGTTTCACTGTAATGATTGTGTGCTTTGTTCTTTTTGTACTGTTGCATGTGTCCAACCCTGAGCTAAGTGGCTCGAGCTAACGGTGGTGGCTACCATGTGCTTGTGCTACCTGGATGTGCTAAGGAAGAGAAGGTGTACACACACACACACACACACACACAAAGAAATAGTATTTTATTTTTCAACAGTGTTTCATTGTAATTGTGTCGTTTGTTCTTCTTCTCCTGCATGTGTCCAACCCTAAGCAAGTGGCTGGAGCTAACTTGAGCTAACGGTGGTGGCAACCATGTGCTTCCGGACGTGCTAAGAGAGAGAAGGCACACACATACAATAGTATTTTATTTTCCAACAGTGTTTCACTGTAATGATTGTGTGCTATGTTCTTTTTGTACTTTTGCATGAGTCCAACCCTGAGCTAAGTGGCTGGAGGTAATGGTGGTGGCTACCATGTGCTTGTGCTACCTGGACGTGCTAAGGAAGAGAGAAGACACACACACACACACACACACATAGTAATTTATTTTTCAACAGTGTTTCATTGTCATGATTGTGTTCTTTTCTTCCCCTGTATGTGTCCAACCCTATGCAAGTGGCTCCAGCTAACTCGAGGTAATGGCAGTGGCAACCATGTGCTTCCTGGACGTGCTCAGAGGTGTACACATACAATAGTGTTTTATTTTCCAACAGTGTTTCACTGTAATGATTGTGTTCTTTTCTACTTTTGTATGTGACCAACCCTGAGCTAAATGGCTCAAGCTAACAGTGGTGGCTACCATGTGCTTCTACTGGCTGTTTGGTAAGAAAGCGGTGAGGAATACATGCAAATGTTTTTTGTTTATTTTTTGACAATGGTTTGCCAAGTGTCCATCTTTAGTGTCATTGACAAGACTGAAGTTTGTTGTTTCAGTTTGACTTTGTATGTTGTTCCTCCTAGAAGCTGCCCTCCACCCCTGAGGCCAGAAGGTCACTGGTTGGTTCAAAGAAGACAAAAGACACTAAAGACTGAAGTGTTAGTTTTTTTTTAGTTAATAAATGGTTGTTTGGCCTCAATGTGTTTGCTGTTTGTGTTGAGTGGCTTGTGCTGGCAGTGGAGTGTGGCATGTGCTTTGCTTCAGGCATTTTGTGGAGTAATGCAACTTCTAAACAACTGAACAAGTACAAGTGTCTACAAACTGCAAGGTGCATTGGTTGACAAGATGTCTGGCTTTGCAAGTGAAGCACATGGCGGACTGCATTGGTAGCGCTAGCCACTTGGCACTAGCACTCATGGCTACAGATCTCATGTCTTTCAGTTGAGGTTTGTTAAATTGTACATTGTAATGTTTGTCTGTTTTCTTACTTTTGCATGTGTCCAACCCTGAGCTAAGTGGCTCCAGCTAACGGTGATGGCAACCATGTGCTTGTACTACCTGGACGGGCTAAGGAAGAGAGAAGGCATACACATAAAACAGTATTTTATTTTCTAACAGTGTTTGACTGTAATGATTGTGTCCTTTTTTTTTTTTTTTTTTTTTTTTTTTTTTTTTGTTTCCTAACTTTTGCATGTGTCCAACCCTGAGCTAAGTTGCTGGAGCTAACAGCGGTGGCATCCATGTGCTTCTCCTGGTGTCATAGGTAAGAAAGTGACGAGGCATACATGCAAATGTTGTGTTTGACAATGGTTTGCCAAGCCTCCATGTTGTTTAGTGTCTTGAAGAAGAGTGAAGGCAGGTACTGTCTTTCAAACAGTTTGATTTTCTTTGTTGTTCCTCCTAGAAGCTGCCCTCCACCACTGAGGCCAGAAGACGTTTGCTGGTTGGTTCAAAGAAGACAAAGACACTAAAGACTGAAGTGTTAGTTTTTTTTGTTGTTAATAAATGGTTGTTTGACCTCAATGTGTTGTTTGTGTTAAGTGGTTTGTGCTGGCAGTGGAGTGTGGCATGTGCTTTGCTTCAGGCATTTTGTGGAGTAATGCAACTTCTAAACAACTGAACAAGTACAAGTGTCTACAAACTGCAAGGTGCATTGGTTGACAAGATGTCTGGCTTTGCAAGTGAAGCACATGGTGGACTGCATTGGTAGCACTAGCCACTTGGCACTAGCATTCATGGCCACGAATGTCAGATCTTTAACTTGAGGTTTACATGTTATTGTATGTCACTGTAACGTTTCTGTTTTCTACTTTTGCATGTGTTGTGTAACGTGAGCTAAGTGGCTCCAGCTAACAGCCGTGGCTACCGTGTGGTTCTGCTGCCTGGCCTTGGTAAGAAAGACACAAAGCATACATGAGTGTTTTACTAAACATTTAGTGAAAGTGCTGCCTCCATGTTGCTGTTGGGGCGAAAGAGACCAAACAGACACGTGAGTAAATGAGTTAGATTAAATGTCAAACAAAGACTCAGCCTTTGCTCATGTTTCTTCCAGAAGCTGCCGTCCACCATGGAGGCCAGAAGAAGTTGATGCAAGGAGAGTGAAGACTAAAATGTTATGTAGTTTTTGTGTGGAAATGTTTGTTGTAGCCTTGATGATTTGTGGTTTGAGCTAAGTGGCTAGTGTTAATAATAGAGTGTGGCACGGGCCTGTTGTCAGCCATGTTGTGGACTAGTGCAGCTTCTAAACAACTAAAGAACAAGTACAAGTGTCTACAAACTGCAAGCTGGACGAGTGTACAAGATGGCTGAGTGGGCAAGTGAAGCAGAGAAGATGATTGAAGTGTTGGGATCAAGGCTAAAACAATGAAGTTGTTTGGAAAATGTACAAATAAAGTAAATGTGATGTGACGAATGCGAGTGGTGTGTTTTCCTCTAATGTTGTTTCTCTGCTCTCTACTTTTTGCATGCGTTGAGGCCTGAGCCCAGTGGCTCCAGCTAACAATGGTGGCTACCATGTGCTAACTTGGTAAGAAAGACACAAGTCATGCACAAATGTTACTTTTAATTCAGAAAACACTTGGTGTGTTAGGGTGTGATAGAGAAAGAAGAAACAGAGTGGCACGTGGTCTTGAGAGGATATAAGTTAGGCTTTAGATGGTCTTTGTAGAGGGTGCCATCCACCACTGAGGTGAAGAAGAGGTTGAGTGGTGGGTGAAAATAAAATGGTGAATGATTGATAGTAATGATGTTGAGAGTTTGTGTGTGGTGCTGTTGGAGCAGTTGGTTGGTGGAGTTGTGGAGTGAAGAGAGGAGCAGAAGATGACGGGAGTCAACGAGAAGGTGGCGTAAAAGTAAGAAAAAGGAGGCGGTGCACTTTTGACGAACGAAGCTTGTGTTGCACTTGGGAAGCGGAAGTGAAGAAGGGTTTGATGTGTTTGTGATGTTGATTGTGCTGTGTATTAAAATGTGTTTGTGTTGTTGGGAATAAATGAATGATGATATTTAATGGAGGGAGGAGGGTACGTGAAGGCTGGAAAGGTGTGTGTGTTGAGAGGAGGTGGAGGCGGTGAGGTGAAGAGGACGCTGACGGAGTGTGGGAGGAGATGGGCCGTGATGGTGGAGCTGATGGAGTGGAATGAGGAAGTGCAGTGAGGTGGGTCCAGCACGAGCGACAAGTTTTCCTTTGAACATATGGTGAGGATCAAAGTGGAAAACTGAAATTTGTTTGGGCTTTTTGACTTGTAAATATGTGTTTGTGTGTGTATATATATATATATATATATATATATATATATAGTGTATATATATATATATAGTGTATATATATATAAATGTCTGTGTGTATATGGCTATATGTGTGTGGGAATGTATGTTGGTATGTGTATGTATATATGTAGTGTATGTGTGTATGTATGAATGTCTGTATGTGTGCTTATGCATGTGTGTACATGTTTGTGTGTGTGTATATAGATGTCTGTGTTTGTGTGTGTGTATGTATTTCTCTATGTATGTTTGAAGGTGTGTATGTATATATGTGTGTGTGTATATATATGTCTGTAGTGTATGTCTGTATGTGTGAATGTATGTGTATTTGTGTCTCTGTATGTCTGTCTGTAGGTCTATATGTATGTGTGTTTGTATGAATGTAGGTCTCTCTGTGTGTGTGTATATATGTATGTAGTGTATGTCTATGTGTGAATGTATGTGTAATTGTGTGTGTGTGTGTGTGTCTGTATGTATATCTGTATGTGTATGTACACTGGAGATCAAAATTGGAGAACGATTTAAAAACAGCTGATGTTTTCTGAGATCATGTCATCTTTACTGCTCAACAGTTGAAGGACTTTTTGTTGTGTGTGTAACATGCTACTGGAACAGTTTCCCCACAAAATAACTAAGGCATTTCAACAAAAGACATCATTGTGCAGAAAACACACTGATGAAAATGAGAGAACACTTTCAGATACGTCCCAGTTATTGGTGTTAATGTGGCACCTGGTGCTAATGTCCGTGATGATCTGTCAAGGCCCATGTAAGTGGCAGCCTAACTTGCAGTTTCACTGACTGTGCAAGATGGTGGGCTGTTGTGAAGTGAGTGAAAGCCTGTGGGAGCAGGTTGTCCAGATGAAGGCCAAAGGGATGACCCCATCAGCCATAGAGAGCCAAGAGAAGTTGGTGGTTCCAAATGTGTGATTTGAAGAATATAGGATCTTTCCAACATGACAAAGTGATTGAAGTTCTGGTGGTGCACGGAAGACAAATACAAGAGAGGAGAGTGAATGGGCAATGGTTTCCAGAGTGCAGCTGGAATTGCTCGCCAGTTGAGCGCCGAACAGGGTAAGGATGTGTGTTGTCACAGAGTGTGTGGATGTTTAAGAGCATTTGGAGTGAAAGGCCACTGTGCAGTGAGCAAACGTGTCATTAGAAGAAAGAATGGAAAGGCTAGACTAAGGTTTGCTGAGGAGCATGTTGTGTGGACAGAGGAGAAGGGGTCCAAAGTTGACCTCAGTGATGAAAACAAGTTGAAGGAGGGGGGGTGGGCATTATGTTGAGTGACAAAGTGGAGAAAGGGTGAAGGCAAAGTGAGTGAAGGTGAAGGTGGAGGAGGAAGTGTGATGGTTGGGGGCATGTTTTGTGCAGCAGGAGTTGGGCCTGTTGTACAGCCAGATGGCAGAGTGAATGGAAATGTTGCTGAGAAGCTTGTTGAACAACATATGGTTCCTTCCCTGCGTTGATCATCCAATCAGGCCGCAGTGTTCATGCAGGACAAGGCTCCATGTGACAGAGCAAGAAGGGTGAAGTAGTTGCTTGAAAGGGAAAACATTGGAATAATGAGATGGCCTGGCCAGAGTCCTGATGTCAACCCAATGGAGAAGCTGTGGAAGATCCTTGGTGACAAAGTTGTGGGCAAGAAAGCCACTGCAGTCAGTGAAGTGTGGAAGAAGAGTGGAGCAAAATGACAGCAGAGCAGCGTGAGAGACGAGTGGTGTGGTGTGGCTGCAGATGTGCAGAAGTCATTGAGAGCAGAGGTGTGTAGACTTGCTACTAATTGGTGAGAGTTCTAAGTGTGATAAAATGTAGTTGTAATGTTTTTGCATGCTGCAGTGATTGTTGTTGTGTAATTTAGATGAGTGTGTTTTGGGGAAAAGAGTGTTTAGAGTTGAAATGCCTTAGTTATTTAGGGGGGAAAGTGTTGTTGTAGCCTTGGTACAGAGAGGAGGAGAAGAAGTTGGAGTGTTGAGCAGTGAAGATGAGATGATGAGAGAAGAAATGAGAGTTTGTAAATGTTTGTGTAATTTTGATGTGCAGTGTGGGTGTGTATGTATGTGTGTATGTACATACATATGTATCTTTATTAGTGGTGGGCATAGATGAATTTTTTTAATGTAGATTAATCTAGATGAAACGGCTCATTCAGAATATGTGTGCTACCAAAGTAATGACTAAAAGTAAGTTTTTGAGAATGGGTTTATTAGGCCAGGTGATGCATTAGACCAGGGGCTCATGTCCTGTTTCCAAAATGAAATTAGTCAGCTTGTCTGATGGAGCTGCGCTGACGGGTTTGCCTCGGTTGCACTCAAAGTAGTTTGACGAAAAAGAAAAAAGAATTTTCCCTGAAGCAAACCCGGCGGCTTCGTAGCTGCATCCATGTTAGCACGTCACGTTTGATGTGGTGATTCACAGGAGGCATACAGGTTGGAAGACTACAGTGCAATTGGGCTAGGTATCCATCCGCGCTAAAATATCAAGGTGAAAGTCATCCTAGTTTGTGTAGTATAGACCCAGCTCCCAACCCAACTTTGAGAATAGATTAATGGCGATATTTTTTTAATCGCCCGATAAGAGTGTGACGTTAACGCAGCACGTTAACGCTGATAACGGCCCACCACTAATCTTTATACATATGTAGATAGATATTTATGTATGTGTCTGTGAATGTGTGTGTGTATTTCTGCAGGAATGTGTGATTGTGTGTGTGTGTGTGTGTGTGTGTGTATGTATGTGTATGTATGTGTGTGTATGTCAGTATGTTTGTGTATGTCTGACTGTATGTGTGTAATTGTCTGTGTGTGTGTTTCTGTGTGTGTCTATGTATATATGTCTGTATGTATGTGTGATACTCTATGTATTTATGTATGTACATATGTCAATATGTATGTGTGGCTGTATGTATATATTTATGTCAGTATGTTTGTGTATGTGAGAATGTATGTGTGTGACTGTGTGTATGTATGTGTGTATGTCTGTGTCTCTATGTATGTCTGTATTTGTGTGTGTAGGTGTGTATGTCTGTATGTGTGTGTGTGTATATGTCTGTATAGGTGTGTCTGAATGTCTGTGTATGTCTGTGTGTATATGTATGTATATGTGTATAAATGTGTGTGTATGTGTATGTATGTTTGTGTGTATGTCTGTATGTATCTCTGTCTGTGTGTGTGTTTGTATGTGTATGTATGTCTGTATGTGTGTGTGTGTGTGTGTGTTTGTATGTGTGTAGGTTGTACACTACTGTTCAAAAGTTAGGGTAACCCATACAATGTTGTTGTTCCAAAAACTCACACTTGTATTTATGAGAAGAGTTGCAAAAAGAATAGAAAATATAGGCCAGACTTTGACAAAAATAGAAATAATGGTTTTTATTAGAAATAATAATTTAGCCCTTCAAACTTTGCTTTCGTCAAAGAATTCTCCCTTTGCAGTAATTACAGCATTGCAACCTCTAGCATTGTAGCTGTTAATTTGTTGAGGTAGTGTGAAGAAAGCCCATGCTTCCTGAAGCATATGGTGAAGCTTCTCCCACAACAGGTCAATGGGGTTGAGATGCGATGAGTGCGCTGGCCACTCCATTACAGACAGAACAGCAGCTGCCTGCCTCTTGTCTAAGTAGCTGTTGCATAATTTGGAGGTGTGCTTTGGATCATTGTGGTGTTGTGGGATGAAAGTGGTTCCAATCAAGCGCTGTCCACAGGGTATGGCATGGTGTTGCAACATGGAGTGATATCCTTTGTTATAGAAAATGTCCTTGACCTTGTAGAAATCCTCCACTTTCCCAGCACCAAAGCATGGCCAGGCCATGACATGAGCTCCACCATGCTTGACAGATGATGTGAGGCAGTCTTGCAGCATCTTTGCATTTGGTGTGTATCTTCCAAATGTTGTTGGAATGAAACTTTGATTCATGTTTCCATAAGACTTTTTCCAATGTTGTTGTGTCCAATGTGTGTGTTGTTTTACCCATATAAATCTTTGCCTCTTCTTGTCCAGTGTCAGATATGGCTTTTTCTTTGTCACTCTACCTAAAAGTCCAGCATCCTGGAGCGGGCTCTTGACTGTAGATGTTGACATTGGTGTTGTGTGGGTAGCATTTAATGAAGCTGTCAATGCAGGAGCTGTGAGGTGCCTATTTGTCACAGTAGAGACTGAAAAGAAGTTGTGGTGTTGCTCAGTTGTGCAGGGGGGCGTCCCACTTGTGTTTGTACTGTGGTTAGAGGTTGTTTGTGCTGCTGTGTGAAGGGAGTAGTCCACAGTGTTGTAGGAAATGTAGAGTTTGTTGGCTATTTGAGGCAAGGAATAGGCTTCATTTCAAAGAAGAGAAATGGACTGATGAGTTAGACATGAAAGTAGTGTTTTTGTGGCCATTTTGAAGGTCCAATTGAAGGCACGAGTGTGACGCTCCAGAAGGAAGGGCAGTTTTGTAGCTTGTGTAAGCAGCAAAGTGTTTGGAGCTATGTGAAGGTGATTGCAGCAGGGTTTTGTAATGATTCATGAGCCTTGTAATGCAATGATGAAACACAATGTAGCATTAGAAATGGGCCTGTATAGAGTGTATGTATTTATGTATGTACATATGTCAGTGTGTGTGTGTGTGTGTATGTGTGTATGTGTGTGTGTATATTTCTGTATGTGTATATATGGTTGTATGTATGTGTGTGTATATATATGTTTGTCTGTAGGTGTATGTGCATGTGTCTGTATGTGTGTATATGTGTTTGTGTTATGGTGTATGTATGTATGTACATATGTTGGTGTGTGTATCTGTGTGTGTGTATATGTATGTGTGTGTGTGTGTGTGTGTGTATCTGTATGTATGCAGAATGTCATGGCTCTCTTGAGTTTCCTGTTATTTCTACATGTCTGATGTTTCTCTGATGGACTGATTGGAACAGATAGTTGTTTGTGACCAAAACATTGATGAAGTTTGGTTCTTTTCTGACTTTATTATGGGTGAAGGGAAAAAGTGATGAAGTGTGCTGGGTGAAAAGTGTACATCCAGCAGTGCTAATATGTGGTTCCATGTCCCTTGGCCATTGTGACTTGAATGAGGTGCTTTTGGTGGCCATGCACAAGGTTGTGGGAAGCTTGTGGTTGAATGTTTGAGCAGTGCTGGTGAGAGAGTTGGTGCAGTTGAGTGAAATGTGATGGCTTTGTGAGATGGAGTTGTTTGTTGAGCATCGTCCACATGGTGTGAGTGGGGTTGAAGGGGGCAGTTTGGGAAGACCATTGTAAAACTCTAATGTTAGACTGATGTAGGCGTTCCATGAGCACTTTGGATGTGTGTTTGGGGTCATTGTCCAGTTGGAACAGGCAGCTGTGGGCAAGAGTGAACCTTGGGGCTGGTGATTTGAGGTTATGTAGAAGAATGAGAAGGTAATGGTCCTTGTTCATGATCCTATTTAGTGTGTGTGAAGCAGCAGTTGCATGGGCAGCAAAGGAGGTGCACAGCATAATAGTAGCAGCAGGGTGGTTGAGGGTGGGCATGGTGTTGTTGGGGTGAAAGGCCTGAGCTTTTGTTGTCCAAACATATTGCTGGGCATTGTGGTGAAAGAGGTTGATTGTAGTTTAGTGTGAGCACAGAAGTGTCGTCCAGAGGGTTTTATGTTTGTGCATGTGATGAGGAGCAAAGTGGAGTGGAGGCTTAAGGTGGTGGTTGTTGCAGGGCAGGCTGTGAGCGCATGGAGATGCAAGAGAGGCTTGAGTGTGGAGAGTGAGAGGTGTGTTGCAGGAGCTTGTGTTTGTTGGCAGATGTGCTTTTTGGTGGTTGTGGGTTGAGTGTTGAGCCTCCTGACCAGTGTTGTGTGAGCAGCAGGTGATAGCTAGTGTTTTGTTGCTGATGGTGGCAGTGAGAAAAGAGTGGCATGCACTTTGTAGTTGGAAAGAATAGTTAGCAGTGTTGGTGTTGGGAGGTGCAGGTGCTTTGAAATGGCTCCAAGTGAGTTTGCTGAGTGGTTGAAGTGAAGGATTGGCTTTTTTAGGTCCATGATGAGCTGCTTTGACTTTGTCATTGTAGTGTTTGTGGGTGTGTGTATGCAGTGAGGCCTATTGAAATGGTGTGGGAGAAGTGAGCAGCTGTAGTGAGTGATAATGAGTGAGAAGAAGTGAAGAGGCCAGGCTATGAAGGTGATTTGACTGAGACAAGTTTGTTGATGTTGCTGTATGTGTGTTTTTGATGCAGAGATGTGCTGAGTTTTAGTGTGAAGCCATAATGAAGTGATAAAAGAAAGGAAGTTGGTGAATGTTTGTTGTGACAAAGAAGCATGTGTTGCAGTGAGTGTATGAGAGAGAAATCAGAGATGTTGAAATGAGTGGAAAGTGAAGAGAGGCAGGACATGATGTTGTTTCCAAGTGTATGTAAAGTTTAGAGCACAAGTGTATGTGTTTGTATGTGTATGTATGTCTGTGTGTGTGTGTGTATGTATTTCTATGTGTGTGTGTGTATGTCTGTATGTGTGTGTGTGTGTTTGTATGTGTGTAGGTTGTATGTAGGTCTGTGTGTATGGGTGTGTGTGTGTATGTCAGTATGTATATGTGTCTGTGTGAATATGTATATGTCTGTGTGTATGTATGTGTTTTGGGGTGTGTGTGTGTGCATGCATATATGTCTGTATGTATGTGTATATGTTAGTGTGTGTGTGTGTATGTCTGTGTGTGTATATATATATATATGTTTGTGTGTGTGTATATGTATGTAGTGTATTATGTATGTATGGGTGTGTGTGTGTGTCTGGATGTGTTGATGTATATGTGTGTATGTTTGTGTATGTGTGGATATGTCTGTATGTGTGTGTGTGTGTGTGTGCATGTGTGTATTTATGTTTGTTTCTGTGAATGTATGTGTGTAGGTGTGTATGTGTGTGTGTGTGTGTGTGTGCATGTGTGTATTTATGTTTGTTTCTGTGAATGTATGTGTGTAGGTGTGTATGTGTGTGTATATGCATGGCAGTATCTGTGTGTGTTTATGTATGTATGTTTGTGTGTGCATGTGTGTATTTATGTTTTTTTGTGTGAATGTATGTGTGTAGGTGTGTATGTGTGTGTATATGCATGGCAGTATCTGTGTGTGTTTATGTATGTATGTTTGTGTGTATGTGTGAATGTATGTGTGAATGCATGTCTGTATGAATGTATGTTTGTATTTGTATGTGTGTGTGTTTGTATGTAGGTGTGTAAGTATGTGTGTGTGTGTGTGTATGTGCATATGTCATGTGTGTTAGTGTATGTCTGTATGTGTGTATGTATGTATGTATGTGTGTATGAATGGCTGTAGGTGTGTAGATATATGTATTTATGTACCTGTGTGTGTGTGTGTGTGTGTGAATGTGTGTCTGTGTGTATGTATGTGTGTATGTCCCTGTGTGTTTATATATCTATGTGTATGTGTATATGTATATATATTTGTGTGTGTATGTATGTATCTGTGAATGTATGTGTGTGTGAATATGTATGTGTGTGTATGTCTGTATGTGTGTAGGTATGTATGTGTGTGTATGTATGTGTGTGTATGTATGTATGTCTGTATGGATGTAAGTGTATGTGTTTGTGTGTGTTTGTATGTGTATGTATGTTTGTATGTGTGTGTCTATGTATGTAAGTGTATGTATGTGTGTATATATATGTGTGTGTGTGTGTGTGTGTATGAATGTATGTGAGTGTGCATGTAAATGTGTCTTGATATAAGTGTATGTGTGTGTGTGTGTGTGTGTTTGTGTGTGTATGTCTATGTATGTATGTATGTATGTATGTATGTATGTGTACGTGAGTAGTGAAGGGAGAGGATGAAAATGGAGAAGTGGAGAATTGTGTTGTTGTGGTGGTGATGGTGGTGATGATGTTTTGTCATGCTGTGTTATTCAGGCTGAGTGTGCTGTGCTGTGTGGTGCAGAGGGGACATGGTGAGATGGTGTGATGAAGGCTGCTGTTGCTGCTGTTGCTATGGAGTGTGGAGTTGGGAGGAGGAGGAGGCTTAAGGCAGGTGAGTGTGAGTAACATAAATGTGTGTACAATGTGTGTGATGTGTATATGTTGATATGTGATATGTGATGGTGCTGTGATGGCGAGTCGTGCTCTGTCGTTGCTGTGTTTACCCAAGGGGTTGGGCGGGCGGGGTGGGTGGGGACGGGGTGGGGCGAGGAGGGGGGAGGGGGGGGGATGAGTGGGGTGTGGGGGGGGTTGTGTCGCTTTTTTGTGTGTGCCTTAATGCAGGAATGGTAGGAAGCGAGGTGCGGACGAGGGTGGAGCGGCTGGTGGCGCAGCGGTAGTGGCGGTGGTTGTGGAGCGGCAGGTGAGGGTTTCGAGACCCGTGTGATAGCTTTGTGGTCTTGTAGTGTGTGTTTGTATGTCTAAGTGTGTGTTTTCTTTTAAGTCTTTTTTTTTTTTCTCATGGCGTTTGTGCAGGTGAAGCAGAAATAGAAGTTTCCGAATTGTAGAAGGTAAGAAGGAGCGGCGGCGTGGCGGCGAGGCGGGCGGCTGGGGACGCGGCGGTGGCGGGTTCGAAGCCGGGCTGGAGCCCGGGCTCTGCGTTTTGGCGTGTGGTGAGTGAAAGTAAAGGATAAAGGGTGGAAAAAAACCGAAAGCCGGCGAGCTGCCTTGTGGCGGGGCGGTTGGGAGCATGGCTTGGATAGCCAACATCACGGGATCGATCCCCGTTGCTCTCAAGCCACAGACAGAGGATGCGTATGGGGCGTAACTGGCTGCGGTAAGCTGGCACTGGGGTGCACACCGTGAGGCAGAAAGAGTCAGGAGCGTCAGTCGGCTCGGTTGTCGGTCGGTCGGGACTCCGAAACAAGCGAGGCGGAACAGTTGAATGCGGATCGCTGCGGTGGCTGCAGACGCCACAGTGGATCGGTTCAATCTGTCGAGCCAGACTTGCGGTAGGAGTCGTCAAGCTAGCAGAGCGAAGGTACAGATGACTGTGTGTCGCTGCAGAGGCCACAGCCGTAGGTGCCCGAGCCGAGCTAAGCTTGAGAGCGAAAGCGAGCACCCTGGAGGGGGTGCAGTAGGAGTAGGAGGTAGGAAGAGTAGGAAGATAGAGAGAGAGTAGGAAGAGAAGGAAGGAAGAGAAGGAAGGAAGGAAGAGAGAGTAGGAAGAGAAGGAAGGAAGGAAGGAAGAGAGAGTAGGAAGAGAAGGAAGGAAGGAAAGGAAAGAAGAGAAGGAAGGAAGTCAGAGTAGGAAGAGGGATTTTTTTTTTTTTTTTTTTTTTTTTTTTTTCTAAGTCGAACTTTTTTTTTTTTAAAGTCAGACTTTTTTTTTTATTTATTTTATAAGTTTTTTTTTTTTTTTTTTTAATATATGAAGTTATGTTTTTTAATTTCGACTTAGAAAAATGTTGACTGAAGGTAAAAAAAAAAAAAAAAACTTATTATAATATAGAAAAAAAAAATTTATTTTTTAAAAATAACTTTATATATAATATAGAGAAATATTTTAAAAAATTTCAAAAAATAACTTATATAATATATAGAAAAAAAAATTCAAAATAACTTATATATAATATAGAAACATTTTTAAAAAATTTTGAAAAAATTAAAAAAATTACTTTATATATATATATATATATATATATATATATATATATATATATATATATATATATATATATATATAAACCAAACACATTGAAATAAACCACAACACATTCAAATAAAGTCAAACAATTCAAATACTTTATTTAATACACATGCACACATTACATAACTTATTACATCTAAACAAACTTGTTTGACTTATACATTACGATAACAAATGTTTCCATCTATACTTCCGCTTTTCCCATTCATACATCTCTTTTTATTCTGCCTAAAGCAAACAACCAAACCACACCTTTCACATTTCACATTTCACTTTATTTCTTTTTCTCTCCCCCATCACTCTTCTTCTCCTTCTCTTTCTTCTTCTTCTTCCTCTTGCTCCTCCTCCTCCTCCTCCTCCTCTTCCTCTTCCTCTTCACCACCGCGCCCTTTGTCCGGTCAGTGTGACACTTTGGACAACAAAGTGGCTGCATGTGTTTCTTGCCCAACTCCTTGGGGAATGCTCACTTGATGCATGTAAACACATGCATGCATGCATGCATGTCTTTACATGCATGTGTACACATACATGCATGCATGCATGTATCTCTACACATCCATCAACTGAGCATTCCCTAACCACCTGCACAACAAACACACCCAGCCACT
>MU269989.1:29171213-29401213 GCA_021432705.1 Caranx ignobilis | reverse complement strand
CTACAATCCAGCTCTTTCACCACAATGCCCAGCTATATGTTTGGACAACAAAAGCTCAGGCCTTTCACCCCAACAACACCATGCCCACCCTCAACCACCCTGCTGCTACTATTATGCTGTGCACCTCCTTTGCTGCCCATGCAACTGCTGCTTCACACACACTAAATAGGATCATGAACAAGGACCATTACCTTCTCATTCTTCTACATAACCTACAATCACCAGCCCCAAGGTTCACTCTTGCCCACAGTTGCCTCTTCCAACAGGACAATGACCCCAAACACACATCCAAAGTGCTCATGGAACACCTACATCAGCCTAACATTACAGTTTTACAATGGCCTTCCCAAACTGCCCCCTTCAACCCCACTCACACCATGTGGACGATGCTCAACAAACAAGTGCATGTCACAAAGCCATCACATTTCACTCAACTGCACCAACTCTCTCACCAGCACTGCTCAAACATTCAACCACAACCTTCACACAACCTTGTGCATGGCCACCAAAAGCACCTCATTCAACTCACAATGGCCAAGGAACATGTAACCACATATTAGCACTGCTGGATGTACACTTTTCACCCAGCACACTTCATCACTTTTTCCCTTCACCCATAATAAAGTCAGAAAAGAACCAAACTTCATCAATGTTTTTGTCACAAACAACTATCTGTTCCAATCAGTCCATCAGAGAAACATCAGACATGTAGAAATAACAGGAAACTCAAGAGAGCCATAACATTCTGTCCTTTACATGTGTATGTAAACTTTTGACCACAACTGCATATACATGTATATGTATCTATGTATATATATATATATGCATACACACACACACACACACATACATACACATATACATATATATTTACATATACACACACACACACACACACATACAGTAGGAATGGGCGTTGTTTTATCCTTTGTCATATATCATCAAAACATTTCCCCACCGTAACATTTTGTCATCTCGCAGTAAAAACAATACATTCCCATTGATGACCTTGTGTGCGACCACACACTCGCAGCCCAGCCCACACAACAAGCACCTGCCTGCAGACCTGACCTCCTGGCTCACATGAAGAACGACAACAAACATGGCAGAAGGCGGAGCTGAGAGCAGCGAGCTCATTGCTAAACAACACTCCATCTCCATTATCTGCAACTGTTTTGGTTATAAGAAGTCGGATGTGCAACAAACCTCTGTTTGTAACACAGTTTGTAACAAATACATTAAAAAAAACAGTGATTACAAAGGGTGGTAACACCACCAATTTGTTCCACCACCTCAAACACCACCACAAAACCACAATATGACAAAAGCCAGGAAATGCAAACAAATGCAGCAAAAGCCACAGCATCAACTTCAGCCACAGCCTCTGGGAAGAAAACTCCTGTCCACAACACAATGAGCAACACGTTCACTCATTCCATACCGTATCATAAGCAAAGCAAACCATGGAAAGAATTAACAGAGGCAGTGGCGTTTCGCCTGGCTACACACATGTTGCCGCTCCAAACTGTTCTTTGCTTTGTCATTTCTCATGTTGTCTTTTGCACTATTTTCTTACCCAACACAACAAATGCTTGTTACATTTTCATATAACATTTGACCATTACTTCTTTATTTAATGAGTCCAGACATATTTCTTTTCTATTACAAGAGCTCATCATTGATTGCATTTAATTTTTCATTTAC
Source organism: Caranx ignobilis (assembly GCA_021432705.1). Classification (NCBI taxonomy): domain Eukaryota; kingdom Metazoa; phylum Chordata; class Actinopteri; order Carangiformes; family Carangidae; genus Caranx; species Caranx ignobilis. Next base: position 29,399,509 of record MU269989.1, on the reverse strand, counting down.
TTATTTTTTTATTTTTATTCTGTTTTTTACTCTTTTTGCACTATTATCCCACTGTTTGTGCCTTTGACTTTTAATAAACATTCAATCTGTTCTCACATTTCAAACTTGTTTCATTTGACTCATTACAGCTTTGCAGTGCAGGTCAATTGGTATTTTTTATCATCACTTTTATCATTACCAGGATAAACGCCAGACATTATCATGATAAATTCTTTACTCCATATCGCCCATCCCTAACATACACACACACATATATATATATACACACACAGTCATTGACAGAAGTCTTGTCACATGAGCACATAGCAACTTCAGATGGCTGATATGTAGTAAGGCAGTGTGCAACACACCTGCACAGTGGCCAGCCCTGTCTTCAACATGTCTGCCATTAACATGAAGGAGGAGGAAGATGAAACACAACAACATTGATGAACTCTGCAACTCCTGCAGGACGCCTTTCTTTGCCACTCCACATCACTTTATCAAGTTATGTTTGTCAAATTATGGTTTGGCAGTTACTAAAGTAACTGCAAGACCACATGCATCTACTCCTCCAAGCTCAAGCCAATCATACACTGTGTTCTCTCTCATGTTCTCATGCTACTGTAGCATCTTTGTGTTTTCTACATAAACTACATGTATCACTTCCACATTATTTTTGTATGTGACAAGACTTTTGTCAAAGACACATCTGACCTTTCTGTCCCCATTAAACCATAAATCTCAATCAATGACACTAAACTCTATTTTGCTACAATAAACATCATCTCCAGCCCTTTGTCTTTCATAGAAGCCCATTCTCACTCCAATTCATCAACTACAACTCAAGTTACTCTTGTGTCACTACTCACCGCCACACCCCTCTTCTCCAGCTCCTCCAACACCTTCCTCATGGCCACAGACAACAAGAGCCACAGCTGCCAGCCTCTCTGCTCAGGGTCACAGGGCATCATGACTTGCACATGGGGCTTCCAGGGGCCACACCAGCAGGATGGGCTGCTTGGACACTCTCAAGTTGCTGCCATGTCCATGTTTCTCATGGACATACGCCGCAGCCACACCACCGGCACCTGAGTTGACATAGTGACAGAGGACACTCATGTAGCCACACTCATCAAACATGACCACTATCAGCTACATGTGCACACAACAGGTGACATCAGCTCACCTTGTACGAGCACCGGCAGGCAAAGTCCACTCCCCCAGTCATGTAGCTTCAACTCAGTGTTTCCTGCGGCATGGACACAGTGAAACCCCACGTAACAGCCCTGACAAACACAAACACATGCAGGGTTGTTAGCTGTGGCCACAGCTTCCTCATCGCCGTGTCTCCTTCATGTGCGACTCTTACCTTCCTGTGACCGGCCTCAGTGATGGCAGCCATGTCAAACAGCTGCCCTGTGTAATACTGCACTCCACTGAACATCACCACAGCAATGGAGTCACCCTCCTTCTCAATCACGTCCAGGATGTCCTCTCTCCTCACACCCTCTTCTCCCTCAGCAGGAACCATCCGTTTTTTTGGGGGGGCATATTATTTGTGGACTCACATGGTCTCAGGGAAAGCCTTTGTCCTCCTGGAGGCTTTTGGGCCGAGCTGCTGTGGCTTTGTAGAAGGAGAGCTGCAGAGAAGCATCACAACTGTCAGCACTCTATTCACTCATTGTTACTGTTTCCATTGAATTTTCAAGGTGTTTTGTTCAAATTCATTGCATCTGTGCTCTCCCTGGGAAACATCTGATCCACAACAGGACAAAGGTGCCTCAGCTCTGACCTCCATTCCCTCCCATCTCACACAGCTCCACCTGACCTACAACCATCCAGCAGCCTCAGAGCCAAGCTGCTGCTGCTGCTGCTGCTGCTGCTGCTGCTGCTGCTGCTGCTGCTGCTGCGTCTCTGTCTCTCTTCATTTACTCTCCTGCTTCTTTTCAACATTCATGTCCAATAAACCTTTGCAAACTTCACACTTGTCTTTTGTCAGTGAACTGGACTCTGTGCTCCACTCTTGTGGGCCTCTTAAGGACAAACAAGCCTCAGGCTTCATCACATCATCACACATAGCTCCATCAAATACATATACACTTACGCCTAAAATTATTCAGACCTCTGTCAAATACAAGGCATTTCTTCATTTTTTCACTCACACATTAGTATTTTAACTCAGTTTTTACTGAAATACAACACAAAACAAAGTCTGAAGCCATAACCCATTTGTGTTTACATACAATGTGTAAATAAACATCTTTAACAGAGTGAAAACTATAAATCACACTCTCCAAAATGATTCAGTAAACGCCACAAAGCAAGACAAAGGGTTCAAAAAACTGCCAAACTATTTCAGGTGCCAGTAGCAACGCTGCAAACCATCATCCAAAACTACCAACTATTTCACACGGTCAAAAACCTCATAGGACATGTCACCTCAGCTCACCACAAACATCAAGCGCCATGTTGAAAACAATCCAACAACTACTACCAAGGCTGTTCTGAAGGAACTCAGTTCAACTGCTCTGACTCTATCAAGGCTCACACTCCAGCACATACTGCACCAAAATGGCCTCTATGGACGTCCACCAACAAACACCCCCCTGCTTCAACCGAGGCATGTAAAGCTCATCTGACCTTTGCAAACACCTACTTAAACAAAGATCAAAGCTTCTGCTCCTCTCTTCTGTGATCACATGAAACAAATATTGAGCTTTTTGCCCACAGACACATGTGGCTTTCATCTGGCCAAAGAACACTGAAGCCTTTAAACCAAACAACACAGCACCTACTCTTAAATATGGAGGTGCAAGCATCATGCTGTGGGCCTGCTTTTCAGCAAATGGGCCTAGCAACTTGGTTCAAGTGGAAGGAATCATGAGCAAAGAGCAGTACATCAACATTCTTCAACACAACCTCAAGCACACAGCAGACAACCTGAACCTGGGGGAGTACTGGACCTATCAGCAGGACAATGATCCAAAGCAAACAGCCAAGGTGGTGAAGAAATGCTTCCAGGACAATGACATTAACGTTATCAAGTGGCCAATCAGAGTCCTCATTTAAACCCCATCCACAACCTATGGATGAAGCTCAACAAACAGCTGACAGCACAGAAACCCTCCAACCTCAAACACCTGGAAACATTTGTAAAGGACCAATGGTCCACAGTTCCTGCCCACACTTCAAGAAGCTTCTGAGCAATTATACAAATCATCTGGAGGCTGCAATACAAAATAAGGGCCATGCAACTGATTATTGACACAGGGTCTGAATCATTTTGGACACTGTGATTTTTGTTTTCACCCTGTTAAACATGTTTTTTTACACATTCTATCTAAACACTAATCACTTATGGCTTCACACTTTCTTTTGTGTCCTGTTTCAGTAAAAACTGAGTTGAAAAAAAAGACACAATCCCTTGTATTTGACAGGGGTATGAATACTTTTAGGCTTCAGTGTATATATATATATATATATATATATACACACATGTATATATACACATATACACACACACACACACACACTACTCACAAAAACTTAGCAATATTCAGCTTTTGTTTCAACACATGCTTTGACATGAACAAATGACCGTCCTCCACACTTCTACTTCTGTGCCCTACTTTCATCACATAACATCACTGAAGCATCAACATTTATATCGTTCTGGGCCTCTTAGGGACAAACAAGCCTCAGGCTTCATCATATCATCACACACAGCTCCATCAAATACATAGACACTGAAGCCTAAAATTATTCACACCCCTGTCAAATACAAGGCATTTCTTCATTTTTTCACTCACACATTATTATTTCACCTCAGTTTTTACTGAAATACGACACAAAACACAGTCTCAAGCCATAACCCACTTGTGTTTAGATAGAATGTGTAAATAAACATCTTTAACAGGGTGAAAACATTAAATCACACTCTCCAAAATGATTCACACCCCACTGATACAAAGACCCACAGCTACAGCATATTCAAACCAACCATCATCTCTGCCTCTAAAGTCTTTCATATTGTTCTCAATGTTGCTCAGTTGTTGGATTTTCTTGTTTAAACACTTTTCACACTAGAAAAGTCCACTTGCTTGTGACTTTTCACTCATTTTCCACTCAACACAACACTTGCCATGGCAAACACCAAAGAGCTCAGTGAGGACTTGACAACACACACAGTAAACACCACAAAGCAAGAGAAAGGCTTCAAAAACACTGCCAAACTACTTCAGGTGCCAGTAGCAACACTGCAAAGCATCATCCAAAAGTACCAACTATTTCACACACTCAAAAACCTCAAAGGACGTGTCACCTCAGCTTGTCACAAACATCAAGCACCATGTTGAAAACAATCCAACAACTACTACCAAGCCTGTCCTGAAGGAACTCAGTTCAACTGCTGTGACTCTATCAAGGCTCACACTCCAGCACATACTGCACCAAAATGACCTCTATGGACGTCCACCAACAAACACCCCCCTGCTTCAACCAAACCATGTAAAAGCTTGTCTGAAACACAGCTTGTCAGCAATTATACAAATCGTTTGGAGGCTGTAATAAAAAATAAGGGCTATGCAACTGATTATTGACACAGGGTCTGAATCATTTTGGACAGTGTGATTTTTGTTTTCACCCTGTTAAAGATGTTTTTTACACATTTTATCTAAACACAAATCAGTTTTGGCTTCAGACTTTGTTTTGTGTCCTATTTCAGTAAAAACTGAGGTGAAATACTAATTTGTGAGTGAAAAAATGAAGAAATCCCTTGGATTTGACAGAGGTATGAATCATTTTAGGCTTAAGTGTGTGTATATATATATATATATATATATATATATATATACACATATATATATACACACACACACACACAACTCACAAAAACTTAGCGATATTCAGCTTTTGTTTCAACACATGGTTTGACATGAACAAATGACCATCCTCCACACTTCTACTTCAACGCCCTACTTTCATCACATAACATCACTGAAGCATCAACATTTTACATTCTTCCATAGATTTCACATGAACATCAAATATGCCCAACTTTTTCTGAGTAGTGTACATACATACATACATACATATATATATATATATATATATATATATATATATGTATATATATACACAGTCATTGACAATCATTGACAGAAGTCTTGTCACATAAGCACATAGCAACTTCACATGGCAGATATGTACTATGGCAGTGTGCAACACACCTGCACAGTGGCCAGCCCAGTCTTCAACATGTCTGGGGTTAAGATGAAGGAGGAGGAAGATGAAACACAACAACCTTCATGAACTCTGCCACTCCTGCAGGACGGCTTTCTTTGCCTTTCCACATCACTTTATCAATAACTCACTCAAGTAACTGCCCAAACACATGCATCTACTCCTCCAAGCTCAAGCCAATCACACACTGTGTTCTCTCTCATGTTCTCATGCTGCTGTAGCATCTTTGTGTTTTCTATATAAACTACATGTATCACTTCCACATTATTTTTCTATGTGACAAGACTTTTGTCAAAGACACATCTGACCTTTCTGTCCCCATTCAACCACAAACTCTATCAATCACACTAAACTCTATTTTGCTAGAATAAACATCATCTCCAGCCCTTTGTCTTTCATAGAAGCCCATTCTCACTCCAATTCATCAACTACACATCAAGTTACTCTTGTGTCACTACTCACCGCCACACCCCTCTTCTCCAGCTCCTCCAACACCTTCCTCATGGCCACAGACAACAAGAGCCACAGCTGGCAGCCTCTCTGCTCAGGGTCACAGGGCATCATGATGTGGACATGGGGCTTGCAGGGGCCACACCAGCAGGATGGGCTGCTTGGACACTCTGAAGCTGCTGCCGTGTCCATGTTCCTCATGGACAAACACCGCAGCCACACCACCGGCACCTGAGTTGACATAGTGACAGAGGACACTCATGTAGCCACACTCATCAAACATGAACACTATCAGCTACATGTGCACACAACACCTGACATCAGCTCACCTTGTACAAGCACCGCAGGAAAAGTCCACTCCCCCAGTCATGTAGCTTCAACTCAGTGTTTCCTGCGGCGTGGGCACAGTCAAACCCCACGTAACAGCCCTGACAAACACAAACACATGCAGGGTTATTAGCTGTGGCCACAGCTTCTTCATCACCGTGTCTCCTTCATGTGTGAGTCTTACCTTCCTGTGACCGCCTCAGTCATGGCAGCCATGTCCAACAGCTGCCCCGTGTAATACTGCACCCCACAGCAATGGAGTCGCCCTCCTTCTCAATCACATCCATGATGTCCTCTCTCCTCACACTCTCTTCTTGCTCAGCAGGAACCATCCGTTTCTTGGGGGGGGTACTATTTGTGGACTCACATGGTCTGAGGGAAAGCCTTTGTCCTCCAGGAGGCCTTTGTGCCGAGCTGCTGTGGCTTTGCAGAAGCACATCTGCAGAGAAGCATCACAACTGTCAGCACTCAGTTCACTCATTGTTACTGTTTCCATTGAATTTTCCGGTGTTTCATTCAAATTCATTGCATCTGTGCTCTCCCTGGGAAACATCTGACCCACAACACAACAATAAGTCCAACTACTGAAACTGTTACAAGACCGTATCATGACTAAACCCTGACACACAGCAGTCATCCATCAACATACCTTCTCACTAACTTCCATTTCCTCATATTACATGCACTTTGCATAACACACCACACAGCTCATGTCATCACATGCTATCAATTTCCACTGTTCCTAACTACACAGTGCCAGCTCCAGCACTGAGCTCAAAGGTGCCTCAGCTCTGACCTCCATTCCCTCCCATCTCACACAGCTCCACCTGACCTACAACCATCCAGCAGCCTCATGAGCAAAGCTGCTGCTGCTGCTGCTGCTGCTGCTGCTGCATCTCTGTCTCTCTTCATTTACTCTCCTGCTTCTTTTCAACATTCATGTCAAATAAACCTTTGCAAACTTTACACTTGTCTTTCATCACTCACTCAGCTGGACTCTGTGCTGCACTCTTGTGGGCCTCTTACAGACAAACAAGCCTCAGGCTTCATCACATCATCACACATAGCTCCATCAAATACATATATGTACATACATATACAGTTGTGGTCAAAACTTCACATACACTTGGAAACAACATCGTGTCCTGCCTCTCTTCACTTTCCACTCATTTCAACGTCTCTGATTTCTCTCTCATACACTCACTGCAACACATACTTCTTTGTCACAACAAACATTCACCAACTTCCTTTCTTTTATCACTTCATTATGGCTTCACACTAAAACTCATCACATCTCTGCATCAAAAACACACATACAGCAACATCAACAAACTTGTCTCAGTCAAATCACCTTCATAGCCTGGCCTCTTCACTTTTTCTCACTCATTATCACTCACTACAGCTGCTCACTTCTCTCACACCATTTCAATAGGTCTCACTGCATACAAACACCCACAAACACTACAATGGCAAAGTCAAAGCAGCTCATCATGGACCTGAAAAAGCCAATCCTTCACTTCAACTACTCAGCAAACTCACTTGGAGCCATTTCAAACCACCTGCACCTCCCAACACCGACACTAACAACTATTCTTTCCAACTACAAAGTGCATGCCACTCTTTTCTCACTGCCACTCTTCACCAACAAAACACTAGCTATCGCCTGCTGCTCACACAACACTGGTCAGGAGGCTCAACGCTCAACCCACAACCACCAAAAACCACATCTGCCAACAAACACAACCTGCTGCAACACACCTCTCACTCTCCACACTCAAGCCTCTCTTGCATCTCCATGCGCTCACAGCCTGCCCTGCAACAACCACCACCTTAAGCCTCCACTACACTTTGCTCCTCATCACATGCACAAACATTAAACCCTCTGGACCACACTTCTGTGCTCACACTAAACTACAATCAACCTCTTTCACCACAATGCCCAGCAATATGTTTGGACAACAAAAGCTCAGGCCTTTCACCCCAACAACACCATGCCCACCCTCAACCACCCTGCTGCTACTATTATGCTGTGCACCTCCTTTGCTGCCCATGCAACTGCTGCTTCACACACACTAAATAGGATCATGAACGAGGACCATTACCTTCTCATTCTTCTACATAACCTCAAATGATCCGCCCAAAGGTTGGGTCTTGGGCGCAGTTGGCTCTTCCAACAGGACAATGACCCCAAACACACATCCACAGTGCTCATGGACTTCTCACTTAGATGATCTGGCCTCTTTCAGAAGATCTCAGCAGGGATTCAGGTATCTTGCTGTTTTTCTCACACCTAAAACCACACAATTATTTTCCTCTAACTATGACAAACTCATCAAAGACATTAAAAAGGATTTCAACAGATGGGATGTGCTCCCACTCTCACTCTTCAGCAGAATAGACTCAGTGAGAATGAATATCCCACCAGCACTACTATTCTTATTCCACTCCCTCCCTATCTTGGTTCCACAATCTATATTCAAATTATTAGAAAAATTAATATCAAAAGTCATTTGGCAAAACCAAAGTCGGGGATCCAGAGACTGGATGGGTATCTATTGAACAGAACTCCACACCAGGGGTATCGCTGTCTAGTCCTCCATTTCTTAGCCAGCAATCTCAGAAAAACATTAAGATTCATAATTTAGGGATTATACATACATTGAAGGTCTGGAATGTAGTTCAAACACAAGTAAAGGCAGCTGTAGGCCTGTCACCAGCCGTGTCTATAGCAGGGAATATGGAGCTTTTACCATCTATATATGACAGAGCTTATAAAAGATGGGCGGAGACTGGTCTGATAACAATAAATCAACTCCTGGATGGACAGGTATTTCAATCCTTTTCTCAACTTAGACATAAGTTTGACTTGCCTTCAAGTGATTTACAAATCAGACATTCTGTTACAAAATAATGCAGATTGGAAACATGTAAGAAAGGAACCCACGAATACAGAAAGTGATTTCATACATGTTTCAACACCGCCCTTCAACAAAAAAACAACTTTCTCTCACATACAAAACATTCAGGATGGATATCTCAGCCAATACATCACACATCAAGCAACAATGGGAACAGGAACTGAATGATGATTCTTGGGAAAACATATGTTCCAGACGCCACAAGGGGGCAGGAAGCCAACTCTACAAAGAATGTGACTGGAAGGCTAAAATCACATTCTTCAGGACACCATTAATAACTTTTATTTCCAAGAACAATCACAGCAATAAGTGCTGGAGGAACTGTGGCATGGACACTGACCATACACATATAATTTGGGACTGTCTGAAAATACAGACATTTTGGAAAAATGTCAAATTATATAAAGTTTGTAAAGTTCAAAAAAAAAAGTGCTCATGGAATGGCTCAATCAGGCTAACATTAGGGTTTTACCATGGCCTTCCCAAACTCCTCACTTCAACCCCACTGACACCATGTGGACAATGCTCAACAAACAAGTCCATGTCACAAAGCCATCACATTTCACTCAACTGCACCAACTCTGTCACACACAGTGCTCAAACATTCAACCACAAGCTTCACACAACCTTGTGCATGGCCACCAAAAGCACCTCATTGAAGTCACAATGGCCAAGGGACATGTAACCACATATTAGCACTGCTGGATGTACACTTTTCACCCAGCACACTTCATCACTTTTTCCCTTCACCCATAATAAAGTCAGAAAAGAACCAAACTTCATCAATGTTTTGGTCACAAACAACTATCTGTTCCAATCAGTCCATCAGAGAAACATCAGACATGTAGAAATAACAGGAAACTCAAGAGAGCCATGACATTCTGTTCTTTACAAGTGTATGTAAATTTTTGACCACAACTGCACGTGTGCACATACATTAATTAACGTGACCTCTGTTTTGTTTCCATACATTAAGTTCAATGACACACTCCACAGTGTCTGCTTCATTCTCACGACATCTCCACACCTTCTCAAGAAAATCCATCATTTCTCATTCCACACTGATCGAAAAACTCGACACATTCAATCACATTCCTCACAACAACTTTACAAACACACCTTTTACTATCACACACACTTCCTCTGCAGCCTGCTACTAACACTTAGCTGTTAGCTGCTGAGCTAGCTGCTGCCGTCGACACACTCCACACAACAAACACATTCACACGTCTCTTTCTACCTCATCGCGTCTCTGCAGCCTCAACACCTTCTTCATTAACTTGCCCCCCCTTTGCTTTGTCAAACTTGTATCGCACTTACAGTGACTTTGAGCGAAGTTCTCCGACCGACACCATGGCCACACTCCGGTCATCTTCTTCATCTTCCTCTTCTTCCTCTGTTGGACTTGACTGGCGGCTCTCATCCAGCTGTCAGGTGCGTTGCAGCCACCTACCAGACCGCAGAGTGGTACATTCAGTTACAAGATAACATAGACGAGGAAAATGAAAATAATTCAACCCTGTCCATTAACCCTGTGTCCCTCAACTATTTACTCACACACCTCCTAATGCTTTCAGACCTTTGCAACAGGTTCCCTACCCTCCAGTAGCTCCCTGCCATAGCCTGCTACTGACACTCAGCTGTTAGCTGCGCGGCTAGCTGCTGTAGCTGACACCTAGCCTGCCACTGACAGTTAGCTGTTAGCTGCTGAGTAGCTGCCGTCGCTGACAGCGTGGACACACGGAGCACATTCAAACCACTCTTTCTACCTCCTCACGTCTCTGCTGCCTCGACACCTTCTTCATAAACTCTCCTCGTTAGTTTCGTGACAGTTTTATCGCACTTACAGTGAGTTTGAGCCAAGTTCTCGGAGACTCCGGTGATCTTCGGCGTCTCTGTTCAGTGGGCACATGCGAGACAGGAAGGGAAGCGGAAGCGGAAGCGGAACCACCCCCAGCTCCGCTTCCGCGGAGCTGCAGCCGCGCCCTCTGGCGGCCGGGTGGAGCGAGAGTCCATCACCCAGCGCCCACCCAGCGGATCAGCCATGATCCATCAGAGCTCAGGGCCTCGTTTAGAAACATTAACTCTTTACACTGTTCAGGGGCGTAATATACGACACAATATGAGGCCTCTGCTCTACATTTAGCACACGCACCGTGTTTGATTCTCCGAGCGATGACGATCTGCTGTGATGGTATCCCGCTGGTGATCCGGCAGGAGGGGGGGGGGGGGCTTGTCGTTGCAGGTGGGTTTCTCCGGCTCTGATGCAGCTGCTGATGGGGGACAACAGTGACAGATGATGGCCTGGACAGATCGGCTTAGCTGAGATGCAAAGATGCAAAAGAAACCAAAACTCAAAGCCCCCCCCCCACACGCACACATACACACACACACACACACACTCTGTCACAGCACACTAAAAAAGAAGATTTACTGGGACTTAGCGACACTGATGCTTCTGCAGGTTTCACTGGGAATGAGAGGAGGGACATCTTCTGTCTCTGGCCAACATTACCAAGTCCCTCCTCGCAGTCCAGCTCTGCACTCTGGGAAACACACATGGAGATTTGCACATGACAGATGGAGTGTGAAAGCATCGTTTACACAGAAACTAAGACCACAGAGGAAGAAAGGCAGGGGATGTACTTCTTTAACCCGTGTGCTGAGGTCCTGCATGAAGACTTGGCGGAGGTTGTGCAGAGTCTGCAGCTCTTTGGCCTGAGGGAGCAACAACAAGGAGACGAATCATTAGGTCTCAGTTAAGATAATGACACAACACAAAGTTACAACTTCGTGTTTGTATAATGTATGAATGAGATGAATGAATGTGAGGATGAGTGAGTACGATAACAGAGATGCAGGCGGCTGCAGAGATGCACGGAGAAGCATCACGAGGAGGAGCGACTGAGAGAGGAAGATAAAGTAACAAGGATCAGATACATTTTTAAACAGTTCATAATAATGTATTATAATATTTGGTTTAACAGCGTTATACTTAAAACAGGTACTAAAACTATCTTTTCTTACTTATCTTCTCATCTTATCTTATTATCTTACTTCTACCTTACTTATCTTACGTATCTTATCCTCAGGTGGAGGTTTGCCTTCGTTATCACAGGTTTTCCAACTTGTGACATCACATGACAGTCAACACTGACCACGGAATTGGGTGGAGCTCAGGTGGATCGGTGGATCAGTACAGCACGAGGTCATGCTGATCGGGCTGACGTCATCGTCGTCAGGTGATCGGTCCAGTCAGGTCAAGTCACGGTCAGTTGCTGTCAAGAGAGCCGTCAGTTCAGTTCCTCTTGATCAGGCTAAGCCTGGTTCACACATGAAGACTTTTAATAATAATAGTAGTAATATATAGTCAGTCATGTGGGGGCGACGGAGCCCCCGCTGTGATTTTTTCTTTCTTTCAAGCTGTCTCCCTGCAGGACAAGGACTCACTGGTGATGATGCGAGACACCTGCAGAGGCCGGAGGACAGCAGAGGACTGACACAGAGGACAGTGAGTGGAGGAAGCCAACGGCCGAGTTGCGTAATTGTCTTAAATATGGTTTCATTACTTTTGTTTGTCTTCTAACATGGAGGCGGGAACATGTACAACAGCAGCCAATCAAAGTTTGTTGTGGCTTGTTGACGTCGTTTAACGTAAGCTTGCAGTGGCCTGCTGTGATTTCAGTAACAGTGTGGTGTATTTAAGCTAGTCTCTCTCCTATCTCGCCCTGTGGGTGAAGCCTTGTATTTGTGGCCCCTCTCCTGCTCATTATCCACTACCTGTCTGTGGCTGCCTCGCTCTAGCGCCCTCATTTATTATCGTCTTCAATGAAATAAATAAAGTGTATTTTTGTTAGAACTACTCCTGTGTCTCGGTGCTTCTGTTCAAATCCTCTGAAATCAATTGAAAAGTGAAAACAAAAGCTCCATTACAATATAGAAACACTCGTGTGCTCCTCCATCTCTGAAGTCCATCGGACTTTGAGTCTCGCCATGTCGTTGGTAGTCATGGAGATGGTTTGTGATACTTCCGTGTTCTACACTCAGCTCGCTTCTTCATTGGTTACATTCAATATCACGTTTTCTGTCCTTGGTCGGAAGGGGGGAAATGCAGCGTGTCTCATATTGATAACGGCCTCAGTGACACAGTGCTCGAGTACGACATCTAGCGTTCAATACAATGAAGTGCAGTCGACACCTGTCATTCACTGGTTCATGGATGGTTTGGGATTTGATTTGACATGCACGTGCCTGTTCAACTACACTACACGGTTGACACAGTATAAAACAAACAAACTCACGTTGAAGACCGTGTTTCTTATTTTATGGTTACTGTGCAGTATGTGCGACAGATGTGGTCTGAAAGTCTATGTGGACTCTGCAGGTGGTAGACACTTGTACCAACACTTGTTTAGAAGCTGCATTAGTCTACAAGATGGCTGACTTACCAAGTCAATCACATCCAGACTCCATTGTTAGCACTAGCCACTTTAGTTCAAACAAGAAATTGGATCAAGGCTAAAGAAACATTTCCACACAATAAGTCTAATATTGAGTCTTCAGTGTCTTTGAACCAAGCAGTGAAGGTCTTGTGGCCTCAGTGGTGGAGGGCAGCTTCTAAGAGGAAGGACATGTAAAGTCAAAGTATTTGTTTAAAAAGACTAAATGCAACTTGTTCTTTGTCTTTCAGACTTTGAACAAGATGGAGGCAACAGTTTAGCTAAGAAAAGGAAAATAGTTGTAAGTTGTAAGTGGACCTGATGTCTTTTTTAACCAAGTAAAGACCATTGTTAGCTGTAGCCACTTAGCTCAGGTTTGAACACATGGGAAAAAAAATTAAAGGAGAAAAAGATTCAAGTGAGACACATGAGCTGCAGATGTTACATTTACTTTATTTGGTACTTTTTACAAACAACTTTGTTGTAGCAGAAACCACAAACAGGATCAAGGCTAAAGAAACATTTAATCACAATAAAACTAACATTACAGTGAGTGGAACATTGTTGAGTCTTCAGTGTCTTTGTACCAGCTTCTTCTGGGCTCAGGGGTGGACGGCAGCTTCTAGAAGAAACATGTGGAAAGTCAAAGTGGTTCAAGACTAAATGCAACTCATGCACATGTTTGTTCTTTGTGTTTCAGTCTGAACAAGTTAAAGAACATAAAAAAGGTTTGTGTGTAGGTCTCATGCATTTCTTACCAAGTCAAGGGAGGAGCAGCACATGGTAGCCACCGCTGTTAGATGTAGCCAGTTAGCTCAGGGTTGAACACGTGCAAAAGTACAAAGGACACAAAGGTTAGAGTGAAGTACAAGACAAAGTAAACCTTAACTGAAACACCTAAGACCTGTGGCCATTACTGGTTTATACTAGGTGGCTAGTGCTAACAATGAAGTCTGCATGTGCTTCACTTGGTAAGGCAGCCATCTTGTAGAGTAAGGGAGCTTGCAGTTTGTAGACACTTGTACTTGTAGTTGTTTAGAAGCTGCATTAGACTACAACATGGCCGAAGTGAAGCACATGGCAGATCCATTGCTAGCACAAACCGCTAAACATTTAATGACAGTAAATGAACATTTACCTCTTGTGTGAATCAAGCAGTGAAGCTCTGGGCTCTAGGCAGCACACAGGCACTCAAACAGACACTACATGTCAAGGCAATGCTTATTTTATTTTGAAACAGCATAAATGCCATCCCATATGGGACAAAATCATTAACACAGGATGTTCCAGCAAACTATTTACTTGTTCTTAGCTTTCAGACTAAATTTGGAGGTTTGACTATGTGTTTTGTGAAAGAAAATAAGTGTGTATGGTTGTGTCTTTCTTACCCAGTTGAGGGAGTAGCAGCACATGGTAGCCACCAAGCTCAGGGTTGAACACATGCAAAAGTAGAAAGGACACAAAGATTAAAGTCAACCTGAAGTGAAACATGCAACATCTGTGGCCATTACTGTTCATGCTACGTGGCTAGTGCTAACAATGAAGTCTGCATGTGCTTCACTTGGTAAGGCAGCCATCTTGTAGAGTAAGGGAGCTTGCAGTTTGTAGACACTTGTACTTGTAGTTGTTTAGAAGCTGCATTAGACTACAACATGGCCGAAGTAAAGCACATGGCAGATTCCATTGCTAACACAAACCACTCAGCACAGACAAGAAATGGGATCAATGCTAAAACAAAAATATTTAATGACAAAACTGACACTTGAGTCTTCAGTGTCTTCGTCTTCTTTGAACCAAGCAGTGCAGGTCTTCTGTCCTCAGTGGTGGAGGGCAGCTTCTACAAGGAACACCATGGAAAGTCAAAGTGTTTAAACAAGACTAAATTCCACTTGTTCTTTGTCTCTCACACTTAAGATGGACATTTAAGTGTTTTGTGAAAGACAAAGCCTTGTGTCTCTTACCATGTTGATGTAGCAGCACATGGTAGCCACCAAGCTCAGGGTTGAACACATGCAAAAGAAGAAAACACACACAAAGGTTAGAGTCAAACAAACAGTACAATATAAAGTAAAGCTGAAGTGAAATAAGAGCTGTGACTCCTGGCTCCACAATTTCTGTATGTGCTAAGTGGCTAGTGCTAACAGTGCAGTCTGCATGTGCTTCACTTTAAAGTCAGCCATCTTGTAAAATAATGCAGCTTCTAAACAACTACAAGTGGTTGTTGTACAAGTGTCTACAAACTGCAAACTGCATTAGTCTACCATGACTGAAATGACTACATGATACATAGATGACAGATGACCAGATGACTAAAGATAGATTCCATTTCTAACATGAGCCACTCAGCACAAACAAGAAATGGGTTCAAGGCTAAAGAAACATTTAATGACAACACTGACACTTGAGTCTTCAGTGTCTTTGTCTTCTTTGGACCAAGCAGTGCAGGTCTTCTGGCCTCAGTGGTGGAGGGCAGCTTCTACAAGGAACAACATGGAAAGTCAAAGTCTTTGTTCAACAACACTAAATGCAACTTGTTCTTTGTCTTTCAGACTTAAGATGGAGGTTTGACTAAGTGTTCTGTGAAACAAAATAAGGCTTTGTTTGTAGGCCTTGTGTCTAATACCAATTCGAGGGAGTAGCAGCACATGGTAGCCTCCAATCTCAGGGTTGAACTCATGCAAAAGAAGAAAGGAGACACAAAGGTTAGAGTGAAACAAACAAAGCACAATATAAAGTAAACCTGAAGTGAAATAAGAGCTGTGACTCCTGGCACCAAAGTTTCTGTATGTGCTAAGTGGCTAGTGCTAACAGTGCACTCTGCCATGTGCTTCACTTTAAAGTCAGCCATCTTGTAAACTAATGCAGCTTCTAAACAACTACAAGTGGTTGTTGTACAAGTGTCTACAAACTGCAAACTGCATTAGTCTACAATGACTGACATGACTAGATGATAGATAGATGATTGATGACCAGATGACTAATGAGATTCCATTTCTAACATGAGCCACTCAGCACAAACAACAAATGGTTTCAAGGCTAAACAAACATTTAATGACAACACTGACACTTGAGTCTTCAGTGTCTTTGTCTTCTTTGAGCCAAGCAGTGCAGGTCTTCTGGCCTCAGTGGTGGAAGGCAGCTTCTAGAAACAACATGGAAAGTCAAAGTGTTTGTTCAACAAAACTAAATGCAACTTGTTCTTTGTCTTCTCTTTGACTAAGTGTTTTCTGAAAGAAAATAAGGCTTTGTGTGTAGGCCTTGTGTTTCATACCAAGTCGAGGTAGTAGCAGCACATGGCAGCCACCAATCTTGGGGTTGAACTCCTGCAAAAGTAGAAAGGAGACAAAGGTTAGAGTGAAACAAAGCACAACATAAAGTAAACCTGAAGTGAAGTAAGAGCCATAGCTCTGTACATGCTAACAATGGAGTCTGCCATGTGCTTCACTTTAAAGTCAGCCATCTTGTAAGCTAATGCAGCTTCTAAACAACTACAAGTGGTTGTTGTACAAGTGTCTACAAACTGCAAACTGCATTAGTATACAATGACTGGAGTGAAGCACATGGTAGACTCCATTGCTAACAAGAGCCACTTGGCACAAACAAGAGAAGGGAAAGTACAAAACAAAGTGAACCTGAAGTGAAAAGATGATCTAAACAAGATCTGCAGCTCCTGACCACTCACTACAGCAAACTCACAGCCCCTGCTCCTCCTGCTGCTCCTGTAGTTCCTGCAGACTGAATGAGGATTTATAGGCCCCTGCTCATCAGGACAGAGTGCACACACCTGTGGTCAGTCAGAGGAGAAGCAGCTCCGCCTTCCTGGGGGCGTGGCCTTGTTGAGCACCAAATTGGACACACCTTGCAGCTTGATTAAACGAGTCTGTCTGGATCAAGGCCTATGCGTTCAAGAAACACATGAAAGCTTTTCACGATCCTAATCATTATTACAGCACCAATAACCATTGACCATTCCTCCATTAGAACTGACCGTGCTCTGCAGGAGGTGCTATAAAAAAGACAGATTTAGATTCAAGTTGTAGCTCTCGTCACAACAGACACGGATCGGCTCCCTCTGACTGGCATTTATTTCCGCTCCTCTCCCATCGTTTATGCCGTGACAACTGTTAATGCAATGATATCTACACCAGTTCACACAAAGTTTATACAGGCTTCAATGTCGTGCTACGTAAACATGAACAAACATGAACAAATACATCACTAATACAAAGAATACCTCGTTAGCCGCTTGTCGTGAAGAGAGGTCTTTCGTACACCTCGGGCCATGCTTAGCAGTGTAGCATCAATTAAGTCTGCCGTGGCAGCACAGAAAATAAACATTGGTTCCGGGCCAAGTAACAGCGCCGCCGAAAGAAACTTATGAAATATACAGCAAAATTAACCCATATTTTTATCTTACAACGCACACATGAATTTACTCATTTAACATTTTTATCTAAATTATTCAACAGCATGAAATTCAGAGTTATTGTTTGACCACAAATACAACAACACTTACACAAGTAGAAGCTGAATGCAGCGTGTCTCATTGATCACGGCCTCAGTGACACAGTGCTCGAGTAGGACATCTAGCGTTCAATACAATGAAGTGCAGTCGAGACGTGTCATTCACTGGTTCACGGATTGTTTGGGATTTGATTTGCCATGCACGTGCCTGTTCAACTACACCACATGGTTGACACAAAGAATAAAACAAACACATACTCACGTTGAAGACCGTGTTTCTTATTTGGCATGTCTGACTGTGGTAGGCTCTGGTTATATGGGCCTGACGTATTATGCCGTGAATCATATTCTGTTTACCTTGAGCAGGTGGAGCTGCTGGAACCACAGCTGCTTATTCAACAAGAACTTTCTCATATATTTTTACTGTACTCAATCAAATCAATATACAACACTCCGCATGTTCACACTGTTTATTATTTTAAAAATAAACTTACACACAAACACACACTCAGACAACACATCAATGAACACTCTGTTTCAAAGTCTTCACAGCCGGGAGGACGTCGTCCAGGCGACTCACTCCTGAAAAACACAAACGCAAACATCTACGTTCAGGAAGCTAACAATCACTTGCATTGTGGGAAACGGAGGAGCCGCCGTGTCAAACTGACCCAGGATCCGGAACATGTCCGTCATCAGCATCTGGAAAGGCGGGAAAAACTCCTCGTGCTGCTTCACTTTGACAACGATGCTGCAAAACAACACAAACGGTCAATATCGGCACGACTCGCCGCTCCGCTTCGACAGACGTCTCGCCACTGTGAAAGCCCCAACCTGTCAATGTCGGCGTCTTCCAGCACCTGGTCCACCTTTGACCTCTGTCCGCCGGAGGACGCCAGCTGGGACACCCGCTGCACCACCTGAGCGGGCGAAGCTCTGCTGTCTGACAAACATCGACGCGACACTTTTATGACACGCTCAAAACGACAACACACAAATACGCTTCACGTGAGGAAGGCGAGGCGTCTCCCACCGAGGCCCAGGACTTCTCGCAGGTTCTTCATGCTGGTGCTCATCTCTGCCAGCCTGGTGTACACCTCGTTCATACGTGGGTACACGCCGCTGAGGGAGGACACGTCAAACAGCTTCTGGAAGTGAGACACCATGGCCCCAAGGGTGAACCAGGTGGGACTCCTCAGCACCTGACAAGCAAGGCAACGCACACCACACCATAAAGAAGGACGTTTCGCTGGACACGGCTCAGTCCAACTCACACGCCACTAAATTTGACCTTCTCATCATCGCCGGCGGCAGCATGGCTCTTCTCCAGCATCGTGTCCACCAGCAACACCATCTCCTCCACCTTTACACCTCCTGCGCCATCGTGGACTCCGTCGCACAGCTGCCCAGGAACCAGTCTGGCTGCCAGTCTCCACAACCCCCGCCGCAGCTCCTGAAAACAACACCAGTTGCTTAAGTTGGCTTTTATACAAACAACACACGTGTTCTTGATCCATTGATAACTAATATTGATCCATTGATAACTAATATTGATCCATTGATAACTAATATTGACCTTGAGCAGGTGCAGCTGCTGCGACCACACCTCCAGCCTGGGCAGCACGCCGTCAAACTCGGTCACGTCTGGGCCGACGGCTGCCTGTCTCTGCCTGCGCCGTCCTGGCGGGGCGCCGGGGTCGGTCACCAGGGCGTCGACCTCCGTCAGCAGCTGGAGCGCACAGGGAGCCGTGTTCACACAGGAAACACACTCAGAGCAGCGAACACAGAGTGAAGCTTACGTGGTGATAGTGAGCGCACAGACGAGCCGGGTCGCTCCTCCGGTCTTCTCTGGATGACCTGCAGAGACATCACAGTCACTCCAGCACCTCTGACGTTGATCGTCACTTCACTGCTGTGACAAACGCTCATTTAAGTCTCACTGACTTTGCTACACAATTTGATGATGAACAGTGACCCCTGAAGGCACCACTCACTCTGCCTGCAGCTCCCGCTTCAGCTGCTCCACCTCCTTCTTCAGCTCTTCTATCTGACCTCTGCTCTCCTTCTGCTGCTCCTCATACACCTTCAAACAAACACACACACACGGGTATCAGCTGCATCTCTGCCTCGCTCACACACATCACACTCAACTCGAGCCCTTGCCAGCTTTACCTTCAGGATGGTTTGAAGGGATGAAGAAGCGGCGTTTGTTTGTTTGGGATCACAGTCTCCTCTGATGGACCTGTGGGGAACACATCGACAGGGTACCATAGTAACAAAGCTGGAGCAGGGCAGAGGTTAGCATGTGGCTATCTGGCTATCTAACCAACTCATCTATATTACTCTGTTTCTTTAGATAAAGAGTTCCATACCTGAGCTCATCCTTCAGCCGAGTCACTTCAGCTTCATACGCCATCATCACATCCAACACACTGCACACACACACACACACACACACACACAAGGACGTGAGACAACACACTCTACATTTAACACTAATACTCTACATTATCAACACTTCTCACTCCTGGTCTGCCGCCGTGTCGTGTCGCCTCATTCTCTCGCCCAGGAGCTGGAAGGTCTGGCTCCTGCGCTCCCGCTGACGCTCTTCTTCTTTGATGGCGAAATACAGTTTCCTCTGGAGCTCGGCCGATTTCTCCTTCTCCCTCGACAGCTTCAGCTCCAGCGCCTCGCGCCGTTCCTGCAAACGTCACACAAAGCCCACCCTTCAATATTTGTCGATCACACCTCAAGGAGCCGCTTGGTGTTTTGTCGACAAACCTGTGCTGCTTCCTTCTCCTGCTCCAGCTGCTGCACGCGGCTGCCGTGCTGGACCACCTCGCCCAGGTAACGCTCCTCCAGGTCCTGGACTTTGATCCTCACGTCGTCCAGCAGCTTCTCCAGCTCTGTGGCTCTCTGAGACTGCCGAGCTGCTCCGCGCATGTGCTCCTGGACCTCCTCTCTGGTCAAGCACACAGAAGACATTCACTTTTATGACAGCAGTTTCTGTAAGCTACAATCAGCTGGTTAAGTAGCTGAGCAATCAGCTGGCTGCACATTTACATACTCATCAGATTGGATGACAGGAGGACAGCTGGCTGCCACAACACTGCATATACATTATTGAGCAGTTGCTTGGATGCACAACATGTTGTATCTGATCACTTTATGATGAGACTGACACTCACTGTACATATTTCAGAGTCCTCCAGCTGACTGATAAACATGATACGAGCACTGTGGATTTTGCAAACCCTGTGGACAATACAAAAACTACAATTCCCACCCATTCAAGCATGAAAACTGATAGTGATTAAAAAAATACATCAATGCCAGTCTATATTAATGCACTTGTGGCTAACAGGCTATATTTTATATTAATCTCTAAACTAGCAGCACAATAATCTCAATCTACTGCAGGTAAAGCACTTCAATCAACCCCAACTATCGTTTATCGTACACTCAGACAACGGTACAAAGTTTTTGTTGGTGGTGTAGCTCACTTGAGTTGTTTATTGGACTTGATGAGCTCCTGGATCAGAGCCTGCCTCCTCTCAGAGTCCATGAGCATCGTCTTCAGCGTCGCCCTGATCTCGCCGGCTGAGCTCTTTCCCAGCAGAACCAGATCTAAACACAAACATTTCACAGTAGTGAGCATATGTTCTCAACAGATGAATATACAGAGTCCTACATCACAGTACCTGCCAGGAAACTCTCACCTGAAAGGTTCTTATTCTCAACAGGATCCGCAAAGTGCACCGGCTTGAATCCGTGATGCTGGAGGAGCTTGTTCACATCGTCCCACTCCACCTGCTCCTGCTGCGGCACAAACAGTGATGACTCAGCGTGTAGGGAAATGTACCGGTCGACCAAATATTACAGAACAGTGAGAACCTGTGCGCTACCTGGAACTGTCTACAGGTCCACAGGTAAACATATGTCTTATCTGTGGATCGTAAAAAGGAAGACCCCCTCTCCATTCTTGTGTCCATTCTTCAAAGTCCTGCACTAGCACTAGTGATCATGACAGGACTCGAGGGAGTCTCATCTGTCAAACCCACCGGGGATCAGGTTTCTGCAGACCCCCCCCCCCCAGCTGACAGTAGCCGCCCCATACAGTGTTACAATGACAGCATGAAAGACGACCCAGTGAATACTGTTTGTTCAGCGTGGCGCACGCGCACACACACACACACACACACACATGTTTGTCGGTGTCACTCACCTGCTTCATTTTCACCCCGTCTGCAAGATATCTGACGTTATCGACCAAACATTTACTCGTAGCTCCTACCGCCGCTCGGTTAGCTTCTAGCTAACGGTTAGCTTCTGGCTAACAGAGTTGGGAGCTGTTACCGCTACAACTATCGGCTTGAGTATCGCCAACTTCCGACAGTTGTCGAGGACTTTGCACTTCAAACACAGTAAACGACACGACACTGGCTGTGACATAAGTAAAGTGTGGGTATTATTATTCGCCTACTTTAGCGACAGTTACTTCTTGTTGACTATTCCGCAGTACGTCTCTTCCGCTATTCAAAAAGTGCGCGTGTACGTCATCGACGTTAACCAATGGCTCGTCACTGGTCATCCTCAGCAGGGTCACTACACTACCCACAATCCTTAGCACGGTCTGGTTTTCGTTTGTACCGGCACTGGAATATTATAGTTCTTCTTTAATACAGTTAACACGACTTTTTTTCTCCTACGTCACACCAACACCTGTCCCCCTGAAACAAACTCAGGTGGGAACCAAAGTGCTTCACACAAACTCACTGTAAATAACCAACTTTTTATGTTGCACCCTATTGATATAACAAATACAAACATACTGCAAATGATAATGAAATTATACTCAATAAGACAAAGAAATATTAATAAATAGCACAAGAAACCACTTAATGCACAACACAAATCAGTACGAATGACTTAATAATCCAAATCTGAATCATATTTAAGGTTAAAAATTGTCATTGCAAAACATTTTCTGCCGTAAATATCAAATCAATTAAGGCTGGAATAATCCAGTCTATCAGAGTATTTTTTTTAAGTCAGCATTAACATCACATATTGTCACATATTTCACAAAGTTAAACAGTGTTAAATATCTCTTACTTTTTATTTTCAATTAGTTCCCAGCCTTGATCCTAAATCTCCAACACCTGTGTCCATATATGTTCTGCTGTTTTGTGTCTCGTTTTTTTTCCTGTGCATAGTATTAAAAAATAATATTTCAGGTTTATGTTTTGTTGTTATACCCTTGTTATCCTGTTACAAAATGACAATTCATTTGCTATTGTCTGTTGCATTTACATTGTCCATTTTAGCTATTTGCACTTTATTTATCAAGATGTTTATCTCGACTTATTTAATTGTATCAAACCAACCAAACCACTCCTCTGACTTTGCTACCTTAAAGTGAAGACAGTGACTAATACGAGTGAATCATTCCAAAAGTTTGCGATGTGGTGAAATGATTCGCGTGCACGCGCAGCAAGCTTCACGGTCGGCTCCGGTTGCTAGGAGGCGGAGACGCCTGACGGGTAGAATTAAAGAGCGGAGAGCAGCTCTGCCTCCCATACTGGCCCCCGGTCAGTGCGGTAACGGTCCTGCCCTGTGCGTGTCCGCGCCGAGGCGAGGGATAATCCAGGGGCAGAGTCCGCTATGAGCCGCTGCGGCTGAGCCGTGTTTACATGTTGTGAAGCGAAAAAGAGTTGGAAAATGGAGTTTTCCGAGGAAGCTATTGTGGAGTTCGTGACGGAGCGAGGCGGCAGAGTGAGAAACACCGAATTAACGGAGCATTTTAAAGCCGTTTTCCCGGAGGAGCCGGAGAAGAAAGCGGCGGCGCGTGAGAGGTTTAAGAACTACGTGGACAACGTCGCCTTTGTGAAAGCGGAGAAAGGAGTTAAATATGTCTGCCTGAGGCGGAGGTTCCGCGGCTCCGTGAAGGAGCGGCGGAGTAACGGCTCCTCAGCGGAGCCGCAACAGGTTCTCGCGGACGAAAAAGTCTGCGGCACGCGGGCGGCGACCGCTGCCGGGCAACCAACACCACCCGGCTCAGGTTACGGAAATGACAACCAGGTGAGTTCTCCGCGTGACGCCCCTCCGAAGACGGCACCCGAGTTTGTTTGCACAGTTGAGGAGGCGGACGGCGGCTCAAGTGAGATGGGCAACACGGACAGTTTCTGGAGAGGAGAGAGGAGAGAGTCCAGGAAGGAGCGGGCGGGAAAAGCACCTGACATACCCGAAATCGCTGTGATAGAAGCCTCCCCTCTCCCTGCAGAGGAATCTGTGTTCACCCTGCCTGGGCCTGTACAAACCGGTACTACAGGACAGGTAGGCGAAGCTGCTCCAGCAGAGACCGAGGCTCAGGCTGAAGCCGAGGAGACGCACCTTGTTGTCAGGCGCAGGAGCTCCAAGGGGTCCCAACGCAGGGCACCCTCCGGGGACCCGGAGTCAGACGATGAGGGGCGCTTTGACACTCAGAGTGTGGGCAGTGACGGCAATGGCACCCCCAAAAGCAGCCGCAAGCACTTCATCGAGCTCATGATGAACTCGTCCCCCCAGGTGAGAAGAAGCATGGTCCTGCGCAGGTCGGTCAACCTGTCCTCCAAGAGTGACAGCGAGACGGCCTCTCTGGTGTCCTCCAACCTGGATGAAGAGGGGTCCTTGGTCACCTTGGACCCTCTGGAGCACGAGTGGATGATGTGCGCTTCGGATGGGGAGTGGGCCAGCCTGCAGCCCCTCCTCAATAAGGAGCCCAGCCTCCTCCTGAGGAAGGACTTCGTCACCGGCTTCACCTGCCTGCACTGGGCGGCCAAGCACGGCAAGCCCGAGCTCCTGGCGCTCATCATTAACTTTGCCAAACAGCACAACGTCCCCATCAGCGTTGATGTCCGCTCCAACTGCGGCTACACGCCGCTGCACATCGCCGCCATGCACGATCACATGGAGGTGGTGAAGCTGCTGGTTGGGGCCTACAACGCTGATGTGGAGATCAGGGACTACAGCGGGAGGAAGGCCTGCCAGTACCTCACCGACAGCGTGAGCGTGGACATACGGGACATCATCGGAGCCTATGAGGATGCGGAATCAGAGAACGCAGGTCACAGGGATGGAGGCCGCTGGAGGTTCTCCAGAGTTCTCCAGTCGAACCTGAAGCCCCTCAGGCTGCTGAACCCGGCCGATTGCGACTCCGTGGACGGGGAGGGTCGCCCCAGAGAGAAGCCCCTTAGGAGGAAGTCGTCCCTCAGCAAGATGAAGCCCAAACTCCAGAGGCTCCGCAAGAGGACGTCGCAGATCGTCAGCAGCGCTTCGTTCCACAGCGCTGAAGATCTCGAGGGGTCGATGAAGGGCTCCTTCAAGTCCAGACCCAAGACGCATTTCTTTGGGTGAGAGCAGGGACCACTTCCTCGACAAAAAGCCAGAGACCACAACTGGGATTAACTCCCTGAAAAATTGACCTAATCGGTTTGGACATACCTGCCACGTTGGATGTTATAACATATGGTACTTACATCTGTCCATCTGTCCTGACATTGACTCTTTAATCTGGATCACTGCAAGCAGAGGGGTCAAAAGGTCAAGCAGCATTAAGAGTCAACGTCTGCTCTTTTGAATTGTTGCTTTGCTTTGACTTGATCTGGGGCTTTAGTTTATGTAGTACATCCTGTTTTTTTGGATGATAAGGGCTAAATCTTAGAACTGGATCAATCCCCTAATTGGTGCACTCGTGTTTATATATGGTTCACAGGGATTTAGGAAAATGTTGTTTAATACAAGTCTAGAGTGGATGAAACATATTGGGAAAATGTAATATAAATATACACATATCCATCTACTAGAGTTTTTCATTTTGAAGAACCTGAAATGTAACATTACAAACTACTTTTTTTCTCATGTCGAACTAAGAAGGCCTCTGTAATTTTGAGATTTCCAACTGGGCCATGGGTTCAGAGCTGGAAACGTTTTGTAACCAGGGAAACGTGGTTGCGGCTTGCGACACAGCAGGGTTATGAATCAGATATGAAGAACACAACATGCTGCTTCATGTCGGAGCGAGACTTCAGCCGCCCCACTGCACAGGCATCTGACGTGAGGCCGTGTGACCACAAGTTAAACCTCCCCAACTTTTTCCTCTTGTGCTTACCAATGAAGCTTTGACACTTTTACTATTGCTATGGCAATCAATATCCTAATCAGTATTCAAATGCTGTGCTCATCAGGCCTAAAGGCATTGTGTTTTTAGGTTGTCTCCGTCCGCTCGTTCTGCTTTTGAGACCTCAGTAAGACCTTGAAAAAATTTGGCAGTCAGTGATAAGCCGACTGGGTTTCGACTGACATACTGACCAATGAGGGAATATCTTGCCCTGTTTGAGGTCAAAGCAGTGTTTTTGTTACAGGGAGTACAGACAGATGTATGTTTACACAAATAATCACGACATATCTCGGGAACATTTATGTCAATAAAAAGGTTTAAATAACAATCTCTGCGTTTTCTTCTCCTGTGTTTTTATCATTTAATTTCATCACTATTATATCTTATCATTTGTATTTAGCTCAGACATCCCACAGCAGTTGGGCAATGAATCTGCTCTCTGAACATAGAGTGATTGATTTGCTGTGACATCACAAAGTTACAAAAGTCCTGACAGTCTAATCCAGCCAGGACAAACATTCTTGCCACTGCCATCCACTAATACACATATTGTGTATAATGAAGAATCAGCATTACACTTTGCCAACTGCTACTCCCACTAGATACACAATGGTTACTACCATGAGGAAAACAAACCACTAAACAAATGTTCTCTCATCGACTCACAACACTACAGGTGACGAAACACAAAAGTCAAATGCAACTGGGACAAAACAAAGAAGCACACAGAGTAAACCAGCTACAATGTTGCTATTTTGTGACCCAACAAATGTGCAAAGCAGGAAAATAAACCCACAAGTGATTGACATCAAGCTGTTGTGCAAAGTGCAAGATTACAAGACAAACATGTTGTGCAGAGGCCACAACATACCCACACCCGAGTGCACCAGCAAAACAAACGGCAACAGTGGCAAGATTATACCAGAACAGGAGCGGCCGGGACCTGGGTGGAGCTGCAGGGAAAAGAGGGACGCTGTGATGTATGAAAACATGAGTCAGTCACAGATATGTGTTGGTTTGGCCTCACAGCCGGTTTATTAGCACTTCACATGTGGGAATAAGGCACCGTTCACACTGATCGTGTTCAAAACATATGATTGATATTTTTGGACATGTGACAGGAATACAGTTTCTAACTGAACTGTGTATGGGACGGCTCGGCGTTCACGACAGAGCAGGCCGAAGGGTATCACAAGAAAGAAAACAAAAATAAAACTCGTATCCTAGACAACATAATGAGCTGTAGAAGAAGTGGTAACACGGCAGCTTACAGTTCCACTTCATAATCATTCATAATAAATAACATAATGCACACATTTTACAGAATCAAGCACCTATAGAGTCACATATACAGTGTAGAGTAAATCACACTTACAAATACTAATCCAAAATTCATTGGATGTTACATGAAATTGATCGACACTGAAAATGGCAAGAGATAAAACCAACATTATTTGAACGTCACATTAAAAAGAACCCAAAACTAACAATCTGTCAGTGCATCATAAATCACAGTAGGATGTTTGACATTGAGCGTGACCCTCTTCTTTTCATGCAGTTGCTGTGACCACACATTTACAATCAATAATACTTCATCTGATAATAAAATTGCACTTGTGCTAAGGCTAAAGCTGTAAACACGCTCCGCAGTTTACGCACTTCCTGTTTTATTTTGAAATAAATATATAAGTGTGGGTTTAAAAACTGATATCCCTGGGGCAGTAGCAACAGGTGGGTCGACCAATCAGAAGAGAAGATGCTCTGAGTCTCTGTTTTCAATGATTGACTGGAACAAATGAGAATATAACAGAATTTAGAGAAATACTCAAATCTTATAACTCCTCTAGAGTTCTGGAGCCTTCACATAAACATCACATTAGACCCATGTCCGGGGTCTTTCCTTTACCATTACCGCTCAGGTGAGGACTGACCTTTCCTTGCAAGGAAATAAAAACTTGTCGGCCGGCAGAAGTCTCTATTTCATCATTCACCAACAGTGAACGGCAAAAAACACTTCCACAACACCTTAGACTTTACACCTTTTATTACGAAAGAAGCTTTTTGGCTTTTGCTCCTGAGAAAAACAAAGTAAGCCGACAGTGGACGATCTAGAAATCTGGATCAATGAGTGTTGGAATGGAATAAAGTGAGGCGGACTCTCGATACAGCATGTGTCTGAGTGGTGTCAAGCCACCTAAAGGCCCGCAAGCTCGCAGCTCTTCTTCCACAGCCGGGCCTGGAGCTCCAAATCGTAGGAGGAGTCCGAGGATTTGGTCTTCTGGCCGTTGTACAGGTAACAGCCCCCGACTCCCTCCATCTCCGAGGCAACGGCGGCGTAGATGGCAGTGGAGGCTCCCTCGGCTGGAGTCTGAGAAGGACAACCGATGCGATTAGAACTTTGAACACATTCTGAGACGCCCAGTGTGACACCCAGAAAGGTCACGTACCCTGAACAGCGTCTTGGCCACCGGCTTCTTCAGTGCCTGTGCGAGGCTCCACAGGTTGTTATACAGGGCCGTGTCCACCATGCCGGGGTCCACAGCGTTGACGGTCACGTGAAAGCCACCGGCGGCCAGCTGCTCCTGCAGGTAGTAGGTGAAGAGGACCAGACCCAGTTTGCTTTGAGCGTAGGCACCGTGGGAACTGTAGCACTTCCTGGAAAGAAAAGAAGGGACGGGTGGTTGAGCTGCACAGAAGCATTGAGTTTTACATGTCCCGGTGGGTCGAGGCAGGCAGGGGCTCGGTTTTGTACCGTACCACGTGGGACCCTTAGATAAATACTTTGCAGACCAGAAGAACATCAATAAAGGTAGTTTTTAGACCTTCACTCTCGTACCTTCTGTTCAAGTCCTCCATGTCCATGACTCCCGCGTAGTGGGTAGCGGAGGACATGTTGACGATCCTGGAGCAACCGTCCAGCCGTCCCGACCTCTTCATGATGTCCAGCAGCAGGTTGGTCAGCAGGAAGTGGCCCAGGTAGTTCAGACCGAAGTGGAACTCGTAGCCGTCCACCGTCTGCAACTCGGGAACCAGCATCGTCCCGGCTAAACGACGGAAACGCAGAATCTTTAGCGAACGCCTCGACCCTTTCAAACATCCAACGCTAATAG
This sequence comes from Caranx ignobilis, assembly GCA_021432705.1. Taxonomy (NCBI): domain Eukaryota; kingdom Metazoa; phylum Chordata; class Actinopteri; order Carangiformes; family Carangidae; genus Caranx; species Caranx ignobilis. The sequence continues at coordinate 29,370,420 of MU269989.1, read as the reverse complement.
AACCACGTACCGTTGTTGACGAGGACGTGGAGGGGGAGGCCTCTGGCCCTGAACCCCTGAGCAAACTGTTGCACTGATTTCAACGAGGTCATGTCCACGAAGATAAACTCAACTGCGGTAAAAAAAAAAAAAGATGAAGAAGAAGACAAAGATCCCGCAGACCCTCAGTAAACGACTTGATGAGTTAGTCTGAACAGTTTTTGGTTTTTAAAGACTCCAGAGGAACTTCACACTGTACAATGTAATGCCTGAGTTTAATATGAGATTACAAGATGCTGATCTAATTGTGCAACCACTGTGGAGGCTGCAGTTTGTGCTGCTGTGCAAAGTTAAACGGATTTGTGCAGCTTCAATATTATTTACAGGACAATTTAAGGGTGAAACCAGCAGACAAGGGGGATATTATTTCCAACAGTCCGTGCTCAATATGGCCTCTGGGATTAAAACCTCTGAACAGCTTTGAATCTACAATGTGCTCTTTGTGTTCTTGTGTCTGGGAGCTGCTGCCGTGTTATTAAGAAGCCCCTAAGCATTACCCTTGGTTTTCTGAAATGGTCATTCAAGTACCAGATTGAATCAACTGAATTGCACTTGTGCTGTATAAAGATTCTTTGGCCTAGGGGCAACAAACTGAACGACCTGCTTCAACCCTGACCCAAAGAACCATGTGTTGTATATGGAATATGGAAATGAAAACGTTACAGACGCCTCTATATTCTTCCCTTTTACAATTCGTTCCAGAAAAGTGGTATAAAATTGAGACATTGAGATGGTCTTTGTTACGTAAAACAGCATGTATATCTTTTTTCTAGGATTCCTGGAAAGCCACATTTGCGCTGTGCCAGCTTGGACTTGGGCCAATGACAAGCTGCTCAAATGACAAACAGAAAAAAAAGAGGAGACAGTCCGATAATTACCTTTCCCCGCGCATCCTTCCTCGTGAATCTTCTTGGCTGCCGCTCTGCCTTCTTCTCTCTCGTTGCCAGCTGGAGGTGATGAAGATCGGAGAGACCAGATGTCATCTCTATCACACTTGTAGATCTTACAAATACTCCACATAATATTTATTGACTTGAAAATAAACTACTGTAATCAAGCTTTCTGGCTTCAGTAAATCCAATTTTAGGATATAAACCACACATTCATAGAGGGAAGAAGCAGTACAAACTGATTAAAGCTGGACTGCAGGGATGCAGTGAGTTGTAACTGCCTGAGGAGGGGCAGATATGATTGCACAAGACGCCTACCTATGATAACATGCATGCCAAGGCTTGCCAGGTGTCTCGCTGTCGCTAAACCCATTCCTCTGGTACCCCCCGTCACAATGGCAACCCTTCCATTTTGCTTGGGTAAGACTGTGTGGAGGAGAGAGGGCACCACATGAGAACATAACACAATCCTTGAATCAGTATCAATATGTTATTTAGAGAGGCAGCGGATCCAAATCCAGGTGGGTAGGTCTTTCTGATCCAGTTCCTGACTAACCAGATTAGATACATTGAAACAAACAGTCATAGGTCTTCTCAGTAATAACGATCTGTTGCCCCTGTGGTAGACAAACAATTTTCAGAACATAACAATATTCATATTACTGGATCAATATCACAATGAAAAAATGGTCTGAGCATCACATAGTAAGTCAAAAGTCTTTACTTTCACAAAATTCTTTTACATCAAATAGCACATGAGCTCATGTTCTGCAGATATGGCCCCCCCCCCCCCCCCCAAAAAAAAATAGCACAAGTGGAAGTTTGTAGAATCCAAGGATATACAGAGAAAACTTCGAGTATTACTGCTGCAGCATTATCATATGGCAGATTTGTTTGATCCGACAGGAACATATCATGAATCTGCTGTTAGGTTTATCGCAATAAACAACACTTACCATACAGATTTTGACAACGAAACAACTATAGGTGTTTTATTATTCAGTCTTATGTGTACAAAAGTAAAACAAATTTAAAAAATAACAACTATTATTATACCCCTTCCTCCTTTTTCCTGACACTGACTTTTAAAGATTAATATCACTCACTATTTTTGTATAGTAACTGAAAGGGTGAGTGAAATGCTTTGATTTTTAATGCTTCAACAGGTCATGCTTTACACAATGTTAAGACCAAAGTCACTCAAGAGGCTGACTCAGACTACAGCTTCCTTCCAACACATTGTCAGAATCCTCCTCGCAGGGTTCTGCTTCGTAGTAGCTCCGCGAGTTTTCGTACAAGAAAATCTGCTGATCTACGAGAGCCGGAGCTATGCGGTTCCTCTTCCCACACAGGACAGTTCCAGAGGAGCTGAAGAGCCTGTGGCAAGGTACGCTTGTGGCTGGAACACACCAGTACTTCTGCAGAACCTTGGGAAGAGTGGGGAACAGGGCCGCGTGACTGGACCACCAGAGTAAAGGGTCTTCGTTCAAACCTAGGACCCTCTGAGACTTATAGTTGCTCAGTTCCTCCACTACCTGAGCATGCAGCTCCTCCTGGCTCTGGTCTGCATCGGACTGACAAAATATGGCGGCCAAAGGGTTGTCTTGGGTTGCGCTGCTCGCTGAAGCTCCTCTTAGAGGTGCCTGTTTCTTCATAGGCGGCTCTTGAGGCAACAACGAAAAATCGTCGACGCACGACTGGTCCGACGCCTGCTTCTCGAGGATCGCCTTCGCCTCCTCGATGATGACGCTCTCGACTTTGGAGCGTTCCTGGGTGGACAGGAAGGGCAACTTCTTGTACCTGGGATCCAGGAACGTAGCGATGTTGAGGAAGGTTGAGATCTCTTGCGATAGCGGCAAGTTCTGTGAATAGGTGCTCGACAGGACCTTGGAGATGACCTCTTTGGTCATGCTGATCTCTTTCACGTCGCCTTCTTTGACCTTGAGGTTGGTGTTCAAGAGCATATGGAGTATAGGCCTCACCATGCTAATGGTTGGGTACCTACAAGTAGTGATCATATTCGCTACAACTTTAAAAGGCTGGAGTACTTCGATCAAGCCCTCCAGTAGAGTCCAGTCAGAGACATCAAAGCTGAAATGATAGCTGCTGGAACTCTCCGAAAGTGTTGCGATTACAGCAACCTGTTGCTCCTTCAGTCTTTGTAACATGGCTAACGTGGCCAACCAAGACCTCCCCTTGTCTGTGATGAGTTCACACTGAGTCAGACCGTGCTGCTTCTGTTTTTCCCTCAGCAGGTACATGGTAGGCTCTTTGAAATGATCGACGATTTTGCGGCAGCCTCCCAAAAAGCTGTCCACCCGTGGCAGCTGGAAGGCTTCGTCCACTGCGTGATTGATGGTGTGCCCCAGACAGGGCATTTCTACCGACAGCTCCAGGAGCGAGCACGCTTTGACGATGTCCACTGAACCGTTTGTGGTCGCGCCGCTGACTTTATGGGTTATACCCCACTCGACAAAGGTTTCGTACATCGCTCTGGTGATATTCTCAGCCGTGTTTTCCTCTTGTACTTCAAACGTTTTGAGGCACTTGTTGGTCATGGAGAAGCCAGTAGCACTGCTGTAATTAACTGAATGCATAGAGAGCGAAATGTACGTTCTGTTCTGGGTTGGACTTTGCCAGAGATCTGTAGTAACACCACAATACACGACCCCGGTAAGCTCACTAAAAACCTTGTCCCGGGCACGGCAGTACATTTGAGGAACCATTTTCGCAGCCAGGTCGCTTCGGGTGGGTGGAGAGTACCCCGGGTCAATGGTACTCATTAAAGTCTTGAAGGTACGCTCCTCAACTACAGACACAGGGTACAACCCCTCACAAATGAAATTGATAATAGCTACTGTAAGATCGGTATGCCGTCTGTTGCCGTAGTCTAAGCTCTGCCTTAAGTTTGTGTCCTGGCTTTGCTGCTGACCGTGGACACCTAAAGGCTCAGATTTTATCCGGGAGAATGCCGTGGCGAACGCCTCGCGCATCTGATCCGTGTTGCTCTTCACGAACTCGCTGAACTCTACTGGGTGGTTCTTTTCGAGGTGGTACGACAGATTGGAGGTGTTCCCGGAGTAGGCGATCTGACTCATGCACACGCGACAGTATATCCGTTTCCAGTGCAATATGCAGCCATCTGCGTCTGTGTCAAAGCCAAAGTATTTCCACACTTTGCTTTTGGCTCGAGGGTGAGCGACCAGATTGAGGCCAGAGCATGACGGTCCTGAACCTTTACCCTCCATTGGTTCCTTTGGCAGTAATCCACTTCGACGCCTTCACTTAGTAAGCACCTAACAAGAATAGTGAAATAAACATTATATCTACAGATAAATGAAACCAACAGAGCTATTGTTAGCGCTACACATGACTACCACAATTTATGTATTATCAGGACGCCCCAATAACTCCCAATAGCTTTCCCTCCATATTATAAGTACCTTCTGATGATTAAAAGATATGATTTGGCACTTTACAAATATAAGTTAATTGGATAAATCATATGTCAGTCGGTATTAATTTGTTTGTTACGGTGCAGGATGTTGAAGAATCAAGCACAAGAATTGAGCAAATCCCTGTACTACCCACTAAATGGCCTGCATTCTTTCTGAGATAATAAGATTATAGCTCCCTTTTACCATCTGGAGGCATAATCAGCCCTTTGTCTCCAAGTACAATGTAATATTTCTCACACTAGCGTCACATGCTTTTACACAAAATTCCACTTTGGTTCATAGCTGTAATTCCAACAGTCAAAAAACTATTGACTCCAGTGTGCACGCACACAAAGAGCACCACAAAACAAGGGGATGCAACTGTTTCCATAGCTTTTAAGCTTTTAAGCTCTGGTTTGGTCTTAAACCAATTCGAATGAGCAAACTCTTGTTAAATGTAGAAAAAAAAGACACAAAGCTGAAGGGGATGCTGTGGAGACACCATGTGAGGGTCTGTGGGGTCTTTGTCACCTGATGGCTCAAATTTTTTTGCCATCCTTGTTTCACAAAGAAGTCTAAGCATCTTTTTGTGTTCAGCGGTTTTACACAAAATTGAAATTTCACACTAAGCAATTAAATTAAAAAGGATTAATGAGACAAGGCACCCTCCCTGTGGAAACTCCAGGGTCGGAATTTCCTTGCCGTCCCTCAAGCTGTGAAACCCCTGTGAACTGATGAATGAATAAATCATGTTTTTTGGATGCTGTTTGCAGTGGCATTCCCTTCGGTGATGGCATCACACTCACTTGACAGTCTAATTAAAAACAGACACTTAATCAATGTTCACACTAGGGGTTGTTTAGCTCCAACGTCTAATGATAAATGAAACTGAATAATTCTATTTTAGGAAAGCGGGAATGAGGGGGTCAAATCGATGAACAGAAAAAAAGATGTCTTAACACCCATATTCTGAGGTTGAGTGATAAATCAAGATTTTAAGCAACAATATAAATATATATAATACAAGTGTCTATTATCACAATTAACAATTCTGAGCAAGCTGTGATTAATAATAACAGTAAAGTCACTTTTAAAGTGTAATACTTAATCACAGTCCAGCAGCATTGAGTAGTTGGCATGGCAACGTGCTGTCACATCACTTAATCCTAACGCGTAAACAGCACTACGTTGACAACTACCATTGTGAAGCTGTCACCGTAGCTAGCCAACTAGAGCAGCCACCAAAACCGACCGACCTCCATTGAAAATATAACGAATTTAGCGTCGTTGGCTCCGTGCCGTCAGTCACCGTCGACGTGGACGTTCACGGCGAGCTGCCTTAAACAATCTTCCGTTCACCTCTTTAACTTTACAGACTGTGTGCACCAAATTAAAGCCGAACTGAGCAGAAAATGTGGACGTTAAAAACGACGGAAGCCGTTTGCGTCAATGTGAAATTCGCCTATAATTGACACTATTTTGCTACGGAGTCAAAGAAACCTGCTCTCGACGATGGGGGACGTAAAAATGAGCGAATAGTGTCAATACATTGGAAATATAAATACAACTCACCCGGTAGAGTAAAGGACCTGTTGAACATCTGATACACAAGCACTTTGAAGCCGCACAGGTACAGTTTCAGGAGAGGGACCAACACTTTCTGGAGCCACATCTTCTTCTTGCGTCCCACCGCTCAACGGCTTCCGAGTCCCGCTGTGCTTCACCGAAATGAGTCCGGGTCGGTGACAGCGCGGGGCAAGTCTTTCCGTGGGTTCCGCCCCCTCTCTGGAAGAAAAGTGCGTCATAAAATCCCACAAAAACGGCACAGATTAGTTGTTAAGACAAGAAAGCTTGTTTTCTGGGCCTCCCTGTTTTCTCCTAAGGCAGTTTAGGAATGTATTTAACCTTAGACTAAAGCCGTATACCTAATAATAAGGCTGTGGGCTAACTGGAGGTACAACTAATTTACCACACCTTACGTAATTTACATATCAATCATCATAAACAGCCTAATGTCTGTGTGTTATGTAAAAGGCCCTGTGTAGGTGTAGTGTTGAGGTCCTCATATTGTGCAAATGAGTCCTACAACTGGGAAATACAGATAGCAGCTTCCCTTGTTCTGTCATTTGATTGTCTAAGATGGAGCACCTTCCAGTAGTCTGCATATGAGGCGTTTAGGGACTCAGTCATCTGAAACACCTTCGGATCAGACACACAGTCCACACGATGAACCTTCAGTTAGTTTCTAGTAGTTTCTAGTGTATGCTTATAATACAATTACAATAAAGTGTATGCTTTCCAGTTAATAAACCCCCCCGACTCTGAGAAATTGAACATAATGAATCATTATTGAATATCTTTGCAAGAATTCTTGTGGCGAGGTGGAAAAGATCAGTGACAGAGTGGGATCATTGTCCATGTTTACGCTATATCTGACATTTGGGAAGCATGTCTAATAGATAATTCGTGCATAATATCAAGATCAAGTCTCTTTCATTGAGCAAATGAAGTGCTTCATTTGTGGCACAGACATCACAGGGAGGGATGGAGGATGAACATAGATCTGATCATAGACTATCCACTGTCTGTGGAGACAACAGCTCGTTGGCTGAGCACGGGAAAGGATGGTGGTTTGGATAAAAATAAAGAAGGCTGAGTCTGAAGTCACTGTACTTTTCCGAATTAACAGTCCTAGATTGTTCAAAAGGTGGGCTCCCTTGTCTTGTTTATAAAGCAGGTTCTTTGTTAAAACTGTGAAAGAGGACGTAAGGACTTGCTTTATCTGACCTTTAAAAGTGTTATCTCTCTGCTGCTGTGAAGGTGGGGTAGTTCAAGTGTTGTTAATGAAGCCGTCACCACACAAGGTACCGCCGGTTCCTGAAATCACACAAGGCCAGGTGAGAAATTGTACTTGACAAAAATAAAGGCTGACAATAACCAGGAATTTTTGAAGTTGACCTTATGCCCTTTTGCTGGCAGGATATATAAGCCATAGTTTTGTGGGGGGAAATGTAGAGAACCAAAATTCATCCGCTTTCGTGATCTAAAGTTGCCAAGGTCTGAACCACAGCGAAAGGCATGACCGTGACAGATCCCACCATCCCCTATGGCCAAAGGTCTGGTGGTGATTTGGAAATTCCAATTACAAGCTCATGACTTATTAGACATGCTCCCAAATGTCAAATATAGCCACTAGATAACGGCTCTTTTCCACCTCACCTCAAGGATTCATGTGTCGCTATCGGAGCACACCATGACCGATGATACAATGGTGGCCATTGATCCACGCAGATGGTCTGCGGTTCTTTTTCGGAGAGCTTGTGTGGCATCTGTTCTTGGAAATCAGCGCAGAATAAATGTAAACTCTGGACCTAAAGCGACACGCCTGCACCTTCTGTCCTAAATCGGTGCTTCTCAACCCTTTTTTCACTGATGTACCTCCTAATCAGCACAAAGCATTTTTTTTTTAAATAAAAAAGACATAAAACAACGTGTCATCAGTGTGTGATTTATTAACTTTGTAAAAGCTGTTGAAAATTAACTTAGTGATAAAGACTTTTGCACATAAAAATAATGATCGACTTAAAAGTGCCCTCTTTTAAGATTACAGTTACGATCTGTTTTTAAACCAATTTCATGAACTCTGCGACAACAGCAGCTTGTGGACGGAAACCACATTAAAACAAATTATTCCAAATACTGTCAGAATCTGGCCGGCTGTGATTTTGCCTCCTTTGCCACTTGTTCTTCTGTGTTTTCAGCAGCATTTCAGCTACGCTTCAACCACGGCTTCACTGTTTGAGTTGTCAAGGTAACAGTGATTGACAGGTGATGCCATGTGGCGTGTGCCAGGTTGGGTCAATGGAGGAGACCCTGGGTTTTTTGGGATGATGAAATTGCATAGCCTAATGAATATACAACTCACTTTATGAACTTACACTTATATTTCATTGAAATACTTTTTTTTTTAAGTATATACATTTTTAAAAATCTCACGTACCCCCTAGAACCACTGTCCTAAATCAATCAATCAATCAATCAATCATGACTGGTTGTGCTGACATCTGCTGTCCTATAATGTCTAATTTCACAATCCTATCATTATGGTTTAGTAATTTTGGCCTTAATCTTTATTTCCCTTCTCTGGGAGGCTCCTGATTAGTGGATGAGACACAATATTTACCTCGGCACTCACCACTAATCGCTCAGGACTGACAGGAGGGTTTCAGCTAATCACCTTGGTTCAGCCTGGTTGAGAATATGATGTTGCAATGCATCTGATGTAAAGCCCCTCTCTCCGTCTGGCACACCCAGACTGTCTTTAAAAAGCTCCACTGTAGCGCTGGTGCACAGGAACTTCTGCCGTGCTGGAAGTAGAAAGCTGTGGACATGATGGAGTTTGGTCTGAGGGTCGCTTTCTGTCTGCTCCTGGTCTCTGGAACAGTCACAGTCAGAGGTAAGTGTAGTGTTAAGTTACGATATGCAAGAGCGAATATTGTCTTTTCCTTGCTTCCCCTAACTAAAACTGTTGTTACCATGGCAATTTCAGGTCATTTTCAATCATATTTCTAATACTCTTAATGAATGAACATTTTGACAAAGAGCATCCATCCAGTATAGCAGCCTATAGCATGTTATACAGTATATACATACAAGCTGGCAACAACAGCAGCTACATCAGAGACGGGCCTGTTGTTATGTGACATATTATGATTATGATCAACTCACACCTTCTCAAATTATCGCTCAGTGTTGCCATAGAAACCTCAAAACAAATACAGGCCTACTGTACGACTCCCCTGCGTTGTTAGGGTCCTGTTGCTACCAGCATTTTTACTTTTTCCCTTCTGCAGGATCTGATGCCAGCGATGGCCACGGTGAGTTACCTGCTTCAACTCCACCCCCTGCAGGGTGGAGGATCTGGGTTCCTATTGTGAAATGGACAGATTACCTCCGCTCATTAGTGTGAATCACACTGATCACCGTCCTGCTCTATGGATCAGAATAGATGTCTAGACGAGCCTATGTGTCATGGACACCTCCCCTGAAGCTGTGTTGTTGTTAGCTAGCAGGAGGCTGAGGTCAAAGGTTAAAGAGAGTGTTCAGAGACTGAAAGTAGCTCCTTATGAATCATAATAAGTTAAGTTGTGATGATAAATACAGTCTGACCACAGAGCTGGACTTGTTGCCCAACAACACCAGCTCATGTTTTCTGCACATATTGCAAGTAGGCTAAACGCCAACCGCTTTGTGACATCACAAAGTTCCAACGTTTTTGTTCATACCTGAAGCTTATCATTCGTAGAGAGGCGTCGGTAAAACTGCTTTCTGTTCTCATCTCTGTGCTCGCAAATTCCCATCATGCAGCAGCTGTGAGCAGACCAAAACGCTGGAGCGGTGAGTTTGCAGTTCTTTCAAACCAGCTGTTCACAACATGATCCAGCTGAGTCCTGGAGCGTTCCATTGTTGTCACTCTTGAATATTCTGTGTTTTTCCTCCAACAGGACTCAGTGTGTTTGATTCCCTGCGTGGCAAAGGTCAGTTAGTGAAATATTACAATATTTCACTATCTGTAAATCTCCACCTGCAGCTATTTATTCATCTTTATCTTCCAGGATCTCCCTCCTCCACTAAACCCCCTGCAAGAGGTAAGTGTCCAACCCTTATCGCGCTGTATAAAGTCAGTTACGTTAAAATGACATAATCTGAACATGTGTATTTTTTCATATTGTATATTTTTAGATGGTGCTGGACTCAACCTGGAAGACGCTCTAAGTAAACCCCCCTGCCCCTTTTGACTTTTGCTAAATTACACGAGTTATACAGTTATTATTCATAAATGTGTATGTTTCTGAATCGGGCAGTGCTGTACGTCGCATGTTTATCGTTTCTATCCATTCCACAGATCCCAAACCTGCCAAGCCCGCTGGAGGAGGTGGGTCCACAGAACCTCACTGTGCATGTACAGATGAGGGAGAATCATTTTTGAATAACTTTGAATGTTTTACTCCTAGATGACTCTCGATTCAATCTGGAGGATGCTCTTCGTCCAGGTAAAACTTGTATTATCATTACATAACTCACTATTGTCAAGGACAAACAGACATTTGTTTTATGTTCTGGTTCCTCCAGCGGTGAAACCAACTGATAAACCCACTGGAGGGGGTGAGTGAACAAACCCAACACTCCCCTCTTCTGGATGATGATACACTTTCCCCTTTAACTGAACTGAGCCATCTCAACAAACACTGTGACTTACCTCCTCAGAGTGTCAGGCTGCCCTGGTCCAAAAGCTGGGAACGGTCATCGAGAACCAGCGCCAGCAGATCCGCCTCCTGCTGCAGCTGGTGGCCCGGTCGCCTTCGGCCACCTCTCGCTTCATGATGCACTAACTGAGCTCTCTGGGATCTCTAGGTGAGGATGGAGATGAAGGAAAAGATTTAGAAAATAAAAGGCCTTTCAGTTACAGTGACACACATCCTCGTTTTGCTTTACCTGAGTCAACCTTGGTTGTTGTTTTTTTTTTTTAGGTATGGAGCGAGTGGGTCAACAGCCAGATCACCCTGAGCTTATTAATCCTGTTACACATTTATAAAAACACTGATGTTCACTGGGAAATGAGACACTGATGGTCTGCTGGAATCAATAAAGATAATCCTGACTGATATATGTGTGTGTGTGTATACATATATATATATACATTTATCTACTCATCCAGAAATACTGAGGTGGCTCACCCCTGGCTCCAGGTGCTTTGGCGCCATCTGGTGGTCAAAGCATAGAATTACATCAGGTTAGTTTTAATGAGAAAACCTGCAGTTCACATTTAGTTTTTTTTTTTTCTTTTACAAAGATGTGTATACATACACACACATACACATGTATATATACATAGCACACACACATTTGTCCATATACATATAGAGACTTGCCAAAAAGCTTCAGTTTTGGATCAGAAAGCTCCAGCAAGGAGCAAAGGACATTCTCCCAGAAGCTTTGTGGGCAGATGAGACAAAACTGAAGCTTTTTGGTAAGACACGTCAGCTCATCGTTCACAGCTGAAAAACTGAAGCACACAAAGAAAAGAACACTGTACCTACTGTGAAACGTGGATCAGGCTCGGTTCTGCTCGGCGCTGCTTTGCTGCACCTGGCCTGGGTGTTTTGAATCTGTGCAGGTCACTATCAAGTCTCTGGAGCGAAATGTGCTGCCTAGTGTCAGAAAGCCTGTTGTGAGTCACAGCTCAGTGGTCCTCCAACAGGGTAATGACCCAGCTACAAACTACTACAGCAACTACTACACAGGATTGATATTAAAGTGAACATTTTAACTATATTTAAAGGAGACCTATACCGTGTCAACAGACTGGTGTGAACTGTGTACAATAATAAACAGAGTGCATCCGGATTAAAAAGTGTTTATTTGGAGTAACAAAATCAGACTGGTCTACAGCATGGGTTACATGAAGAGAGCCGCTCCACTGGCTGCGGACTGGAAACAAAGTAGGCACATGGACTCACTGCGGCTGCGTGACAGTACTCGAACGTCAACGGCATCAGTGCGGCTTCACTTCAGCTCACAGTCACTTTGGCTCAAGCTCGTCATCTAATGTAGTTCGCTTCAAATGATGTCGTATAAAACAAAAGTGTACAATGTCGTCTGCATAGAAACGTAGAAAGCATTAGTTCATAGCTATGTGGATTTCAGTGTGAAGGCTAGTTGACATCACATTTATTCATTAATGGCATTCACATAAAGCTCTATAACAATGTTTTTGCTATATCTGATATTCATACATTTAGAGATTATAAGTGCACAACATATATCTGTTAGCATCAGTTCACTTCTCATATTTCAAAGTAAGAGTACTCAACTGTGACTCATTCATTATTTCTGATTGTTGCACTGCTTGAGACTTTTACTTTGAAAGTCAGAGATCTACCTTATTTTATTCAAACAAAATATAAAGACACTGATTGTGTTCCCCTCTGATACATACTGTGCGTGGTTGTGTGTGTGTATACACACGTTCAGCACTCCCCTGTGTAAATACAACATTAAAGAGTTATGGCGAGTATTATGGGTTCTTTCCTGTGGCAGCTGGTGGCCGCTCAGTCCGACAAATGGATTCCTGCGAGGCGCTGATCTAGAATCAGCCGCTGCCTGCCTCCGACCACACAGCGAGGTGTGTGTGTGCGTGTGGGGGGGGGCCACGCAGAAGCACCTACAGGGCCATTGTGCACAGGATGAACTGCAACGCAGGAGGAGAGAGAGAGAGAGAGAGACTCAACCACAGGAAACTGTTTAAAGCTTTTCACACACTCACACACACACACACACACACTCTCGACTTGTGAACAGCTTTTAATAGTGTTTAATAGTAGGACCTACATCATCGTACTGGAAGGTGACTGATCCCTGCTGCATGGTATCCCTCCGCCTGAAGTTGTCTGGAACGGCAACAACAGTCACATCACATCTGCATTGCAAGACGTGTCGGCTGGATTTCTGTGCAGCGTGACGTGTGTGTGTGTGTGTGTGTGTGTGTGGTCGTTACCCGTGAGCGAGCGCAGCTTGACGCAGCACGCCACGTAGTCGTCAAAGAAGATCCTCCCTCCTTTGCTGTAGCGCTTGACGATGGCGTTCACGCACTGGGGACTGACGCGGTAGCCTGGGCGATGGAGAGGAGAGGCGTTCCGACTTTAGACATGTTCACATCTGACACTTGACACAAACAGGCAGAAACATCATGAATCAGCCTCATGAGGCCTTCAGGGGCACTCACCCATGGAGTTGATGGCCTGACTCATCTCGTGCGGTTCCACCGTCCCGCTCCTGTCCTGGTCGAACATCATGAAGTTCTGCTTCCATCCGTTCAGAGCCGTGAACAGCTCCTTGAACTCGTTGAAGCCCATCTTTCCCGTGTAGTCCCTCTGGTCAGCGGCTGGTTAAGGCTTTAAAACCTGCTGCTGACGACATGTTGGACTGTTTTCGTTTTGTTTCAGTGACATGACGGACAAAGGATACATCGAGCATTGCGATCATGATCCGGCAGGTGTCCAGGCTGAAAGCTGCAGAGATCGGTTACAGTCATTATTCTTTAAGACAGCACAGACAAAGACGCACCGACCTGTGATCCAAATATAAACAACCCACACACCTGGGGCTACAACTCTCAGCTGACTGGTCGGGTCAGGAGATGGAGGTTATCCACAGAGCTAATATTTACTCTTGCGGCAGGTCAGTGGAACCTGCTGCTAAAAATCCAAAGCATCATTTGGACCAAATCCTGTCTGTTTCTACAGCTCTCTGCCTCCAGAATGAAATCTACACATCCAAATATCAGAGCATCACTTCCTGTAGAAACAGGGAAGTGAATCTGATTGTAGTTTTCTCACTTCCTCGGTCATTTTGAGAAGTTCCTGAATCCAAGAAACCCTTACAAACAGACTCCGCCTCCGCAGCGTGGTAGTGAACTTACGGTTGTAGCTGCCGGTGAAGCCGGCCTGGGTCAGACACCTCTGCAGTTCCTCTGCGTCCACCTCGCCGTCCTGCAGGAGAGACACGCAACATGTGTTTCAAGGCGCTCTGGAGCCCAGTGCTCTGACTTACTTCCTCTTACACACCAACATCTGGAAGCACTCTGTGTGTAAGATTCAGGAACACTGACATATCATTATGTGTGTGTGCATATGCATGTTTTACCGTGTTAAGAAATGAAAACCTGTTTTTAACTCTACAATGTCGTCAGCTAATTATTCGTTGTAAGCACATGTTAGCTTACAGTCAACACTTGTAGCACTGTTGCCTTCAGGGCCCAGGCACAGCATGGGTTCATTTCTACCATTGCTGATGAAAACTGACATTTAAGAAGTTTTTTCGATCACATAAAATGAATCACTGAACATAGTTTGGTGTGAACATCTAGCTAGCCAGGTGTTTACTGTCAGCTAACAGCAGCTAGCTGAGGCTAATCAGCTGTCAACACGTCCCTGTGAGGCTGTTGACACTCAGTCACAAATGTCGCTCGATGGCCATGTCCCAGCAGCCCCTGGGCCCACAGGTAGCTCATTTACTGTGAAAAGCTGTCCATGCTAGCTCGGCCCACGGTTCCCGTTTTCTGCTGCGCTGTGTGATTTCAATATCAACGTAAATTCTTTTAACATGCTTCATATATTCATGACACTATAAATGGATTTGTCATCCTATAGAGCACCCGTTGGAAACTGGTTTGGCAATAGACACTGTGTGACGCGCAATGCGTGCATTATGCCAAGCATTAGCTCTCAGTGAAACTGAAGGCAACTTAGATCAAGTCGTATCAGGTAAATACGCAGCTCTATCATCTGAAGTGGCTCCACATTTCTGACACTCTTGCTCTTGTCCCAACTTGTTTTGCCTTGAGACTATTTCCCAGTGAGGCCCAACAACGGAGCTGTACAGCTGTACAGTTTGTCTAAAATTAGAGTGTGAAAGTGAGAGCGCGTGTGCAGCGGCGAATGCGGTTTTTAGAAAGGTTTCATTTTCTTTTTATCACTCTGGAAGAGTCGAGAAAATGAAGCTGCTAACACGCACCTGTCCAGCTATGGCTGTGAAGTAACCCCACATTGGATCGTTGGCAGCTGGTGGCGGGGCCCCAAATGTGCCTGGGTATCCACCACCGTAGGGGGCATATCCCCCTTGGGGCGGTGTGGGTCTCATCGGGCCGGCTCCCATTGGGCCGCCTCCCATCGGCCCACCCATGTGTCCGGGCATGGGACCTCCCATCGGACCTCCCATGGGCCCTCCTGGCATTCCCTGTGGGGGCATCCCCTGAGCTGGCATGCCTGGCATTGGTCCCCCATACTGAGGCTGAAATGACAGAGACAGACAACAGAGCTCCATTTCACATATTCAAATATACAATAATAATAATATGTATTACTACATGCCTAACAGTCAGTTTGAACTGGTTGAACTGTGCACAGAACTGTTATTGACTATTGCACATAGTGAAAGAAAAGTGTCCAGGGGTCAGTCTTCTGGCTGTTTCTTAGAGGGAGGGGCTGAACAGATTGATGGCCACTGATAGAAAGGACTTATTGTAAAGCTGAGGCCTGTTACCGGCACTAATGTCAACACTTCAGATTCACACCTACACTCTGATGACAGCTTCTTTAATCAAATATTCCAGTTGGTATCGTTTGTTAGCAAGGTTTTGACTCATATGTCAAAGTTTAGAGCACAGTCTGCATATGGCCTTTGCCTTAAAATAAGTATTTCCAGCGTTTTAGGCTCTGACTATATAACGGCTGTGTATCTAAACAGTTTCATTACACTCTATGTTAAGCAAACCGTGCTGTTGGTCAAGCACTCGTTTCTGGTTTAGCTAGTGATAGACCCCAGTATGTTGATACAGGAAGACCGTTTTCATCATTAAAATCGATATAAATTAAAGTGGGAGGGGGACACAACGCTTTACAGGAGACAGAAAAAGTCACACGTGAATCATTTAGCAAGTGTTTGCATCTTCCTAGTAACAGAAGACTGTGAAAGCTGCGGCTGTACATTTTGTGCGAAACTATCGGAAATTTACTGAAACGGGAGCCTCGGTTAGCTCTTCCTGCTAACTTCATGTAGCTGGGCTTAACGCTGCAAAAGTAACGGTAACAACTTTATCTACTCACCCCGCCGTATCCTGGATAAGCCATTTAGTGAAGCGAAGGGAAAGGTCACAGGTTCGAATAGTTTCACAGTGTGAGTGACACAGAGTAACACAAACCCCTATAACTAACTGTAACTTCCGATAAATCGAGCAGCGCAGTAGTTGTTACCTCATATCCGTGCAGGGGAAAAATACCGGAAGTGCGGCGACTGACAGGTCAAGGACCAATTGGTGAAGGAGGGAAGAGCAGGGCCACGCCCACCAGCTGTATGTTGCCTTTAGTAGCCTTCGTAACTACAATCTTCCGCCTCTTAAACGTTCGTTGGAATTCGTGGAAACTCGCCAATAAATATCACAGTTTAAATGTGACAGTTCTTCTTCGAATGACCATATCTTTATTAACACATGTGACGTGTGTCCCCAGTGTTTAACGCCATGATGTTAGCACGGGTGTGTTAGACACTGGCTGACTTCACCATGTTGGACTTTAAAACAACGGCGGGTGGAAGGTGTGTTCGACTTTTTGCGACGTTATTGAACGCTTCATGTGTCCGTAAAAGCTCCCTGGAGAAAGGCCGCTCCGGTTACTACGAAAGGGACACGCCCCTGTGACCAAAGAACTTTGGCCCAACTGGCTCATAGCCCAACTGACATTTTATGCTTTTATGCCCCGAAAAGTTTCTTTTTTTCTTCTTCTTCTTCTGTTTATTAAAATAAAAACGCCCTTGTAGGGTTATATAATCCTTTAGACTTCTTCTTTAGACTTGTTTTTGGGTTTTCACTGTGTTCTCAAATGGTTCTCAAAAAACAACACATTTTTTTTCTTCATTTCATATGTCAAAAGACTGATGTAAACTTGTCTCTGGTCTGAAAATGTTCTCCTGTCACATATTTTGAGGAGTAAACTGTGTTTTTTTTTTTTTATCCAAAAGAGTCCTGAGATACAAAATTCCATACATAAATACAGAACGTCTGTCCATGCTGGAAAAAAAATCAACCCTTGATAGACTACAGAGAGCAGACTGTGTCGAATTTGGCAGCATCCCTTTTCACAGTCCACCACTTCTGCAGCCATGAGTATTTCACACTGACCATCAAGTCAAATAAAGTCTCAGAGGAGTGCAGCTGTAGAGTTGTGTTTGTGATGCATGCAGATGTTTGTTGTTCAGCTATGTAGCTGCTAGTTGTAGACATTTCACTGCACAAAAGTTACATAATATACCTTCAAAGCCTTCTCCTTTTTTTGGCCTCCCTGCAGGTTTTCCATTCATCACTAGATGGTGCTTTTGTGTCATTTTTGACAACACCACATTAACTTATGGACATTTGTATAATGTGATAATTTGTATAATTGACTGAGGCCAAGGCAGGTCAATAAGGCCTCAAAGAAGTTGCACCATATAAGGAAAGTCATGACTTGTTTTGTCTTTCAGGTGTTTCCTCATTAGACTTGACATGATGCTCACAAATCATATATAATGTCAGTCTCTGATATAATCAGCTGTGAGAGAAACTGATCCAAGGTGAGAAGTCAGAGCCGTGAAGGCGATCAGAGGAAATGTGCTGTGAATCCAATGGAAAACACACGGAGGCAGACACAGATGAGATGCTGGAGAATCCAGTTGAGCCTAACTGAATCAAGCATCTGTAGGATGTAAGTTCATAAGGGTGAACACTGGGTTAAGGGTTTAGGGTCAGTCTACATCTTTTCTCTTTATTAGCACTCAGAAACACACCTCCTTCAGCTACAGCTACATAACAATTTGATCTTCCTCATTGTCTTTTCTCTCATTTGAAGTTACATGTCAGAAGCCTATGTTGTTTGCCTTTCCACCAAAAACAACATTTATCCTTCATAGACTGAATCTGAGTTCACCCTTGTGGGACAACAGCAATATAATGCTGCATACACATCAATCTGTACTGTAAACCATTATGAGAAGAGAAGAAGAATCAAACTGTGGAAGAGCATTTAAGACAATCCGCTTGGTTACTTTCCTTACGTCAGTGTGTGTTAACATGAAAAAGTACAGGGATTTTCTGAGGTGAAGACAGCCCTGAGGTCAGCAGCTGCTACAGTGCATGAGCACATGCACACAAAAGGATGTTAACACAGGCCTCGCTGACCCATTTCGAACACCAGTCCGCTGAGTCTGCAACTGAAACGCCATTCGACCCCCAAGCCAAGAATGCCATTATAACACTGACACGTACGCCACATCTGTTCCAATCAAATCCCAGCGTATCTGTTTATCCCTGAGAATAAACACTGCACACACACACACACCTTACAAGAGCTGGTCATGGTGAAAGGTTTTCAATGGCAAATACAGTCAGCTCAATTTGTGCCACGGTAAACAAAAGTCTGGGTCACTGTTGGGAAAGTGATCACACGTGTTGCACACAGAAACATCTGTTCTGCATTTGCTTGTGTTCAAATGAAGTCATTCATCACTCTTTGGAAATGAAAAAAATGTCAAAATATTCATCACGCTACAGTTTGATATGACTTACACTCACTTCAATAACATCTCCCACGCTCTCCTGCATGCTGTGCTGTTTTCATTCACTACCCCTCTTTCCCTTTCTCCCTGCCGCATTACTCCATCTGCCTCCGCACGTCTGTCCAGTGAGGCCAAGTGTGTTTAAAGTGACACCTATAAACGATTTTAGTTAGCGTTTAGTGTCTGACAAATGGAGGCACCTGTGAAGTGACGCTCTTCAAACAAGCCGCCCTTGCATTAGGGAACACATCCACTGTCTATTTGTTTGCTGAGGATGTCCGGTGCGAGAGGAACAAGTGCACAATATGAGGTCTATTCCTCATAAAGGCACAGCTGTATATTTGTTAAGCTTTTAACAGGCTTTTAGCATTTACTGTGACTGCTCGCCGCTCACAGGTTGTACTTTCACTTGTGGGGACGAAGACTAAAATAGAATTTTATTTCAGAAAGGTTCCTGTTTGATGGTTTGATGGATGGAGAAATGAAAATAGTTTTTCTCACAGCTGTTTTGAAAGTTTAAAATCTCCACCTTTATGACCCCGTATCAGTGACACAGTTCTCACACTGCCTATAGGAAGGACAATGATGATTATGTAAACAGGAATTGTATGGAATTTATGGCAGCGGGGTTACTAGCGTCCCAGCTGGACAGCAGCTATGTTATCAGTTAGCCAGCAGTTAGCTTAAGCCATGTGAGTCAGCAGTAGGCTGCTCATACCTAAAGCTAATTCATGACAAGACATGAGTGGTGTGATATGTGGGGAAAGAGACAACACATTGTCAGTATGACAATAGAGAATAGCTGCAGTTATCATAGCACTGATGCTAACAAGAATAACTATACGGTTATGCTAGCAGCTTTGCAGGGCTGTGCTAAGGCGCAGCAGAGCTAGTGCTGTATGTTTACCGCTTTCACCATCTAGTTTAGCTTCTTAGCATGCTAACATTTGCTAAATTAGCACTTAACTGCTAAGGCTAATGGAGATATCATCAGATATTTGGTCACAACCAAAGTAGTGGACAAATTAATAAATGGAACCAGATAAAATGAAAAAAAAAAGAGAAGAAGTTACTGCCATCCCATCACTACAACCTCACCATAGGCAGCTGTAGCATAGCATCAGTGCCTCATGTGTTTTCTGGGCTGTTATGTGGCAAGTTATTTTGAATCATACTAAATTAGGATACATATAATCTCCTTATTAAACACACTGACGGGCGAATTGACTCTGATGTGCCTTATCAAATCAGAGCAGATCATAAAGGAAGGGCTAATAAAAGAAGACACATGAGTCAGATTTAGATGGTACAAGTGACTCAGTGTCCTTCCAGCAGCTGTTAATACCCAAAAGGTGTTTTTAATGAGGGCTGTGTTTAGAACTGGCACCTGATAACTTCTCCATTCTACCTACACAGGAGACTATTATGGGATGTAGCAAATATCTACTTCAAGTTAGCTAATATTAACCAAGATGAGCTACTGGACATTGCTTAAGACAGCAAAATGTACAGAAATGAGGAACTGTGTCAGTAAAAATACAACATGTCATTTCTTGTTCATAAGTCATAGTCATACTTCTCAAGAAACTATCCAACCGTCAGATAATCATCAACTCTTGAAAATTATACGTCATGGCCTGTGGAACTGAAGCCTTCAAAATGTTGCAATAACCTCCAACCAAGGCAGGGCAGGGCACAGCTATGTTTTTTCATGTGGTTGTATGAAAATATTTTACTGCCAACGTTATCTATTGAGAGGATTTTTCCAAATTTTTGGGATTCTACAACGGGAGCCATGTCATCACTTTCAATATCTGTAGAAATAAAAGTCATAAACTCTATATATGGCCTGCATGTCCACAGAGAAATCAGAAATTCACAAATATTCCTGACTATTTTGAAAATACATACCCTTACACACACTTTGGGTATAAGTAGAAGAATGTAGGAGATAACTATAGACTTTAGCCTTTAATTTAAAAAAAAGAGGTTAAAGGTTACACAAACCACATACAAACAAGTTATCTGACAAGTCAGTAGACCCCTGTAAAGAACAGAATGGGGCAGGACCTACTTTATGTCATTTATTGTTTCATCTGTGACCTTTTTGACCTTTCCCCCTCTATTTATATTGTATAGTCAAAGTTAAACTCCACTTATCTTAAACATTCTGCATAAAAATGCCTCTCTCCCCAATACTATAGGCTTTTAATTGTCACTTTCCTCTCCATAGATAGTTTTTCTTTGCCTATAACCCACTGGACATGAGTCAAAGTCTTGAGTTAAACCTGTTTCATGTCTGGAGCTGCCTTGTCCATGCCATGCTCTTCACTCAGTAAACACTATTACACTGTACACACACACACACACACACACACACACACCCTGCTAGACCGCACTAATGCACTTGTTAATCTACAGTGTTTTAAAGTCAAACACTGATGAACATGGATCTGAAGACGCAGAGACAGTAACATGTGGAAAACCTCGCCGTATGGATGAGTCAAAGTCTGGAGCACCGGGCGGTTTGAGGAACAGCCACTTCCACACTTCCTCAAAACAAAGCTCGCGCGTGCAAAAGTTGACGAACTTTACCCCGCCGTGCATTTACTGCCTCCACCTTTGAAACTTGACTGGAGATAATATTTAACAGCGGAGCCGGTGTGGAGGGTTAGAGGCGTCCGTGCGCGCAGCTGAGCGGATCGATGGAGCTGTGACACCCCGGCGGAGCAACATCACCTACCCGCAAAGAGACACACAGAGCCGCCCCCACCCATCCCATCCTAAAACAAACAATGGTTGGTGGTTGCTTTGGTGAAATACTCACATGTCGGGGTTTTTTTGGCTTGTTGCTGACTTGTGTGTGCTCCACCCTTCGGACAGGTTTCCGTCGGGAAGGTGCTCCTCGGAGTTTTTGGAGTAGCGGTCGTAGTCATTTTGATCGCGGTGCCCACGGCCATATATCTGAAAGGTGAGTGTTTTTTTTTTTTGTTTTGTTTTGTTTTTACGTGTTGGACATTAAACGCATCACCTGCGCTCGGACGCACTATCAAACATCTCTCCATACACGGTACTTTACGCACGGGTGATCCATTTTGGAGCCGTCTTTGAACGCACCACTTCAAAATACTCACAGCACACGTGACACAACACATGGAAGTTTACATTCACATTTAAAGATGGCATCTGTTTTTATTGGATCAGACTCCCGGACACACACTCACGTGTCTTTCCAGCTGCGTGCACACTATGCTGACTTCTGTTACTGCTCCCATTCAAGACACATCCCAGCTGTCAAGAGTCTTTATGACATTATTATCTGCTTTTTATGATGTCATATCTGTGACCTGTGACCTCTGGAGTCGCCTGCCAAGCTTACATGTGCTGTTGCAGATGACAAGGGGGGAAACAAGAACCACAGAACCTTCACCCTGGAGGACGTCTTCAACAGCACCTTGAAACCAAAGTCCTTCAGCCTGATGTGGATCTCAGGTGAGGGGGTGATAGCAGCGTGAAGGAGGGGTGTGGCCTTGATTTGTGACAGGTGTCCAGCCTGTAAATGCGTCACTGCTGATGCTTTATTATGCAGCAGCTGCAATGTTCCACTTGGTCCTGGTTACTGATTCACTGCTGGAATTAGAGAGAAAACACACACGTATGATAATATATGTGTTCATAATGGATGCCTGCTGCTTTATTATATGAGTCTTTATTAACAGATAAGTACCAAAAGCATATTTTATTGGGCAACAATAAAGAAATATCACCACATTCTACTAAAAATGAAGATATGAATGGAAATTCATCACCAAAATGATCAGCCAATCAGAAGCAAGGCTGGGATTCC
The DNA here is from genome assembly GCA_021432705.1 of Caranx ignobilis. Lineage (NCBI taxonomy): Eukaryota > Metazoa > Chordata > Actinopteri > Carangiformes > Carangidae > Caranx > Caranx ignobilis. The sequence goes on along the minus strand of MU269989.1, from coordinate 29,348,059 downwards.
TCTGCTTTCGTGTGAATATGACTGTGACGTCCCACCACAGATCATGAGTACCTCCACAAGGCCAACGGCTCCGTCTACCGCCACAACGCTGTCACGGGACAGGTCGCCGAGTTCCTGAGCAAAGACAAGTTTGTGAGTGGCACCTGCAGACCTGCGGGTCGATTTGTAAACGCCACACGTGTCCCAATCAAACGCTAACAACGTGTCCTTGTCCAATGCAGACCCAAAGAAACGCCTATGACTACCAGCTGTCTGCAGACCACAAGTATGTCGCCTTCATGAGCAACCACTCCAAGGTACACCAAAGCTTCCCTCTCCTTCTTGCTTGATTGTTATTTAAAGCTGCTGAGTCACTGATTGATCGGTTTCTGTTTTTGCTCAATTAGCTGTGGAGACATTCATTTACAGCCTCGTACTCATTGTACAACCTGGAATCAGAGTAAGCACCCAAATAATGAATTTGGATTTCCTACCTTTTCTTATTCCATCACATTCCTTTCAAAATAAAATACAATGACGGATCATTTCTTCTGTTTGCAGCACATTCCTCGCTGACTCTGACATTCCCAATGAAGTCCAGTACTTCTCCTGGGCTCCACAAGGGAACAAACTGGTAAAGGCTACGTTCACACCGATGACTGCTTATATGTGCATAACCCCCGAGACCCACTGCTGCATTGAAGTGGATGATGGATGAGGTGATTGCAGTAACAACCTTTTCTGAGCGTGTGTGTGTTTGGACTTGCAGGCGTTTGTTTGGGACAATGATGTGTATATAAAGACCAGCCCCACGTCCCCAGCGCGGCGGGTCACGTTCAATGGGCAGGACAACCAGATTTTAAATGGGATCCCAGACTGGGTCTACGAGGGTGAGCGGCAACATTTGCATCAGTGTAGTTTAATCCATCATCATCATCATTATTTCTCCAGAGTTACACATTTCACTGTGAAAAGCATGTGTGTTGCCCCGGTGGAGGTATTCATCTGCTGTGGGATCATGAAAACAAACCAAACTAACTCCCTCTCCCTTCTAGAGGAGATGTTCTCGTCCAATCAGGGCCTGTGGTGGTCCCCTGGAGGGAAGCACGTGGCCTACGCTCAGTTCAACGACACCGAGGTCCACACCATCGAGTACCCCTGGTACGGCGAGGACCAGTACCCCAGCACTGTTTCCATCGCCTATCCAAAGGTGGGATCTCACCGCATCGTTGCGTATCGCTGAAGTGCAATGCTGTGGGTTCAGACTTGTTGCTATAGCGATTACTATCTGCTGCATCTCACATTCTTTCCCTGTGCAGCCAGGTACTCCCAACCCTGTTGTGAAACTCTTTGTTGTGGACACAGACAATGTGACAGATATCACAGAGGTTGTCGTCCCGCCCTCATTTGGCTCAAGGTAACAGCTTTGATGTGATTCTGCCTATTATTGTAAGAGAATGAGATGTAAACAGTGTAATGAGGGGGAATTACTGTGATTGATGTCCACAAAGCTGCATACTAGACTGTAATCCATTATTTTCAGCAGACTAGTCTGCAGCTGCACCGTGATACATAGTACTGTCCTTGCTGATACGATCCCAGACGGCCTTACATGCCTTCTTAATGAATACACTGTACTGATGTGTTGATATGTGGGAGCATCAAGGCTCTGTCACGAGTTTCTTCTTTCCTTGTCCACAGTGAGCACTACTTGGCGACCGTTACTTGGGTGACAGACACACGTATCGCTGTCCAGTGGCTGAGGAGAGTTCAGAACCACCTCATCCTTCAGATCTACAACTTAAACAATTCCAGATGGGAGCCTGTCGAGGTACGACGTGATAGTGTGAAAAACATACAAACAGTAGGCCGCGCCGGGCGTTAGATGTTACACGGCAGCTTCTTCATGAGAAGTCAAGGCAAACAGAACATGTCACTTCTGATTAAGCAGTACACTGCTAAGAAACGCAATGAGATTTTAATCACCACCATCCCACCAATGCAAAAGCCGACTGGGATTTTTCCCAGGATGCCCGATGTCCAGTTTGACTATGAAAGGATGTGTTGTACCAGAGTAGCACTTTTCATACAGTTAAAATGCAACACAAAGTGCCCTCCATAATAAAAACACCATATCTCTAATATTTTGCAAAAATTTTATAAAAAATTTTCAACAAAGTTTCATGTTAATTATGTGGTAGCCTTGGGCCTAGGTACATGGAAATGTCTCATATTAGCTAAATGGTTACTACACTGGTAGGTGAAGTGAATGTCAATGGGTGATAAGAACATGTTGTAAAAAAAACATGATGTAAAAAACATGTTTCTTTTATAAAATTATAAAAATGTTTGCAAAAATTTTCAACAGATCTTGTTGCAACATTATAGCTTCACATTGTCCATCGTGGATAAAGCTGTACTGTATTGTTTTATGAGGTATAGCTAACAGTGCCTACTTTTTTTTTTTTTTTTTTTACAGAATTTGGAGGTGAAGAGTTCCACAGGCTGGGTTGGGCGGGTATGTCCACTTCACTGTTCTGAGTCTGGTGAAATCCTGTTGCACAGGAAAAGGCCAAAACCAACAGTGATTGTATCCAAACCATGTTTTAACAATCACCTTCTATTCGCTCCACCCATTAAAGACATTCCACTCTTTATTCTAATGTTCTTCTTCTTCCTAGTTCTCTCCACCAGAACCTGTTTTTGCCCCAGACACTAACAGTTACTACCTGTTGATGAGCGACACCAAACGCTACAAGCACATCCATCACATAGAAAATGTAAGAAGCATCATTTAGTAGCATGGCTACATCAGGCAGTATGTCTGTACAGTGGTTTACTGTGACGTGTCTCCGCCCTGGTTCAGTGTGTTCTGTCTCGTTCGTGCAGGGAAGGGTTACACCAATCACCTCAGGAGAGTGGGAAGTCATCAGCATCCTGAAAGTCACTGCAGATAGTGTGTAAGTTTGGGTTATCTGGAATCACCTTTCACAATAAGATGTGTCTATTTCATCATATAACCCACATTTAACTTATCTTATCTGATCTTAGTCATATAAATTTGGCATATCTGCACATTTTGATGATGGAATTCCAAAGACAAATCACTGAGCTGCACATATTTCCGAACCCGTCCTCCCTGCAGATACTACTCCAGTAACGAGGAGGGCAAAAGGCCAGGAGGAAGGAACGTCTACAAGTAAGAGTTGAACATGCTTGTAGGTTTTTAACAAAAAAAAGTTTTTCTTCAGACTTACAGGGTGTGTCTGTTTTTATCAGATGGACCAAGCAAGGAACCACGTGCCTGACTTGTGGATTACATGGGGACAAATGTTATTACAACTCAGCTTACTTGAGCCACGACGCCTCCTTTTACCGGATGAGCTGCAGTGGTGAGTTCACTTGCCCTCTTGTTCTTGCAAAGCACAACTATCTGTATACAATACTAAGAGTGACAACAAATGTGCTCTTTGTTCAAAGGTCCGGGCATCCCTTACCATTCCCTCATGGATAACAGGAACAAGAAAGGTAAACCACAATGAGAGTTGTGAAATTAAAACGAAACACCAGAAAATATTCCTTCTAATGAGGTTCCTGTGTTCTGACGCTTGTAGAGATGAAGGTTCTGGAGGACAATAAGGACTTTAGCAACGTCATATCTGACATCCAGATGCCCACCATGCGTCGTGGTACCATCAAACTCGGCCGTTACAGTAAGTGAATCCAGCTAAGTGACAAATTACACATGTTCCACATCAATATTTCTTCTGATAATATTTCCATAATGTTATTTTAGTAGGATTTCAACCGATTATTTCACATCTATGTGTGATTTTGACAGATCTCTGGTACCAGATGTTCCTCCCTCCGGGCTTTAGTGAATCCAAGAAGTACCCTCTGCTGATAGACGTGTAAGAATCCATAAAAGAAACAGAACAGTGAAAGTCAAAGGGCTACAGACTGACTCTGAGTTCGCTCCACCTCTCAGGTACGCGGGGCCCTGCAGCCAGAAAGCCGACTTCGCCTACAGGGTGAGCTGGGCCACGTACCTGGCCAGCACTGAGAAGATCATCGTGGCCAGCTTTGATGGAAGAGGAAGCGGTTTCCAGGGCGACGACCTAATGCACGAAATCTACAAACGTCTGGGAACCTATGAGGTGGAAGATCAGATAACAGCAGCCAAGTAAGGAAAATAGCTCAGTGCCAAGCTCGTTAAAACTGGATCTGGCTTGAGTGGTGATGATGATGATGATCTTCATCACCTCCTGTCCTCTTCTAATTGTCATTTTTGGATCTCGATCTGTAGGGAATTCATCAAAATGGGCTTCATTGACAAAGACAGGGTTGCTATTTGGGGCTGGGTGAGTCATCTCAGAGTTCAGAGCAATAAAAGGCTCTAAAGGGAAGTTAATGTTTCACTGTGATGTCAGAGATGAGCCTCAGCAACGAGCCCTTTATCCCCACAGTCTTATGGTGGATATGTAACGTCAATGGCCCTGGGATCTGGCAGCGGTGTTTTCAAATGCGGAATGGCAGTGGCTCCAGTTTCCAAGTGGTATTATTATGGTATGTCCAGTATGTTCTTCATGTTTCACATTTCCAGGAAGTGCGTCCGTTTAACCATCTGTCTGTTGCAGACACTATCTACACTGAGCGATACATGATGCAGCCTTCGGAGAATCCTGATTTCTACGCTGTGAGTTGACATCATGAACACAGTGAACTCTTCCCTCCTGTATCTGAAGGTCATTATTAGCAGTTCTTGTACCAGATGTTGCCTTTCATCACTGATAAACAACTGATTGTGTGCAGAACTCGACGGTAACTGAAAGAGCCAAGAACTTCCACTCTGTGCAGTATCTTCTGGTCCATGGGACAGCTGATGGTCAGTTCTTAAAATGGTTCATTGAATGCATCACTATCTTTAGGATTAATGTATATTATATGTTATCTGCTAGCTATCCTGGGTCACTGTGTCTTTAAAAAACCCTGCTCCATATGCAGCCTGGTGGTTGCCTTGGTAACACAATGTGCTTTTCAGGTCATAAGATGTTAAGTGATGAAAAAAAATCAATCAGACCTGATTGATAATCTGTTCGTTGTGTTTTTTTCCAGACAATGTTCATTTCCAGCAGGCAGCAGAGATCTCTGAAGCTCTGGTGGAGGAAGAGGTGGACTTTGAGGCCATGGTGAGTCATCTGACAAGTTCTTCAAGTCCATTTGTCAAGTTGAAAAGAAAAAAGAAGTCTACTGCATTTTCTATGTGGACTTGTGTGAGTAAATATTCCATGTGTTCCTCTCTCAGTGGTACACGGACAAGGACCACGGCCTCGAGGGGTCGGCCTATCCACACGTCTACACCCACATGACACATTTCCTCAAGAGGTGCTTCGCCTGAAATCCACTGAAACACCACCATCCTATTTAAATGTCTCATGTGAATTAAAAAAGGATAGAGACTTTAATTTGTAAATGCAGGTTTGATCATTAAGGCTCCAGATGTCAAGAAAGTAGTTATTAAGTTTTTGAAGTTTTCATTTTGAGCCTAAACTTGATGAGTATGATGTCATGATGTCTTTCTGTGTCTGTGAAATTGTGTCTTCTGTCAGAAAATAACTTTTTCCATCTCTATCAACAACCCCAAGAGGTTTTTGAGGAAAAAACAACAAAAAAAAAAGTTTGGGGTCATTTGGGGTCACAATCACAATAAAACACCACTTGCCTCTCAGGGCTTCTGTAAAAACATATTCTCTGGAAATTATAGCTGACATTTGTACTGACTTTTAAAAAAAAGCATATTTTGAGAAGTGAAAATGTTTTGTCAAAGTGAAACTGTGCTCCAGCAAAGATTTTTGTCTTGTATTAAAGGTTGGAAAGCAGCTCAGTGATTTTATACAGTACAAACCATGACACTGTCGACTCTGTTATGATTGTTTTTTCTAAAATAATAAAGGATTAAGTAATTTAAAATCTTTTTGCTTGATACATCATATGCCTGATTTTAATGGGACATACAGTTTAAGGGTTAGTCGTCAGCATAGAAATTATAGGAGCGGTTGTATTCTCCTAAGAATAGACTACAATGATTGCATTTAATGTAAATTAGCTGTTAGCTAAATTGAACCTTAGGCTTTTGAGTCTTCAGATAATTACCCAGCATGCTATAAAACTGAGACTTGTAGGGACTGGTCAATGATGTTACACAGGAGGTTATTTGATAACATGGTGTTGATCACTCCTGGTAATGTCACATTTATGTCATGCTAATATCAAGTTAGCATTGCACAGCTGTTAGCTTGTAGCCTCAATCCTGAGCTGGAATCACAAGTTTGTGTGTAAACTGATCAGACAAAGAGAGAAATGGATTTCAAAATAAAGCTCAATGAGACCATGGCATAGAGATGGGATTTTATTTTGAAATTACACTGATTAAGAAATGGCTTTAAAGAGTTTAGCTTCAACACTACACTGACTCCATACAGTCATACAGCACTGCTTTCACATTTACTTATACAGCGTGGATCTTTACTGGACCGTGGCCCCTGTAAAACACAGTTAACTGCCACTGATGCAAAAAAAAAAAACAGTCGATACCCATCTTCGAAAATTTGATCGGAAAGAATCCACAAATACTGACTCGCACGTATCACTTCCCATCCTGATGACACAGTAGCACATTAAAGCATCTCCCCTACTTTCTGTTTAACAGGATGAAATGCGCTTGTTTGATTTTGACACCTAAGTACCTGGCATCACGCATGAATGCCGCCATTCCTTTCATCTGAACAAACGCCACGGCTGTCCTCCAGGCCGATGCGCCGGGGCCCGTGTCTAATGGGTTGAGAGTAACAGGTGGATTTGGACGGTGGTAAAACGGGTCCACCTGAGCAGACCCATCCTCCCTCAGCTCATGTGGTATATAAGACCCCAGGGAAGGAGACAGGGGTCAGATACACGCACCAGCAACAAGCAGAGGAAGTACAGCCCACAGAGGACAGACAGAAGACAAGGTGAGCTGTGACCTTCAGCTGTTTGATCCACCGTGCTCTTTCTCCTGAAGCTCATGTGATGCTCTGTGGCAGGTGAGAACCATGAAGAGCATTCACTCCCTGGCCGGCATCCTCCTGCTCCTCGGCTTCGTCCACAGCAGCTGGCAGGTTCCTCTGCACAACGCCGACGACAGCTCCAGGTACAGGAGGCTTATCTGTGTGTCTCTGTGTTTCCTAACGTGTTAAACATGTTTAAATTCTTTGTGTTTTCTCCTTTAATATAAAAACTGAGCTGCTGGAATTGAAATTTACAATGTGACACTTCATTCTTGTGATGTCTGCAACTGTTGAACCAGAAACCTGGTCAATGGGGCAAAACTTTAGAAATATGAATCATTCTGTTGCAGGAAAAAGACAATATACGTGTGTGTGTGTGTGTGTGTGTGGCAGCTATTTGTAATGTAAGAAGGCAACATCTGTGCGCCCTCCCTGCTGTTGTGTTGTGCAGTTTCGAGGCCGACGACACATTAGCCGAGGGGCCGAGGGAGCTGTCGGACATGAAGAGACACTCAGAGGGGACGTTCTCCAACGACTACAGCAAATACCTGGAGGACAGGAAGGCCCAGGACTTTGTCCGGTGGCTGATGAACAACAAGAGGAGTGGGTCAGTACTGTGAACAGCCCATCTATCTATCTATCTATCTATCTATCTATCTAAGACACTCTGGATGCCATACATCACAGTAAAGACTAAACAGGAAGTCCTGGACATAAAATACAGACTATATTTGAATCAATCTAGATTTATGACAGATGTGTTCTCATTGCTACTTCCCTGTTAGATGTCGTAGTACAAAGTAAACTACTGTGTGTGTGTGTGTGTGTGTGTGTGTGTGCGCTGCTCGGCACAATAAAGCAGAACTTCATCTGTGCTCTGACCTGTGTGTTTCCAGCGCTGCAGAGAAGCGCCACGCAGACGGGACCTTCACCAGCGACGTGAGCTCCTACCTCAAGGACCAGGCAATCAAAGACTTTGTCGCCATGCTCAAGTCCGGACAAGTCCGAAGAAAGTAGGCTGTCTGTCCTTCCTCTTCCTCCTCTTCCTCTTCCTCCTCCTCCTCCAGTGCCAAAAACAAACCCTAATGACCTTCTCGCCTGTGTCTGATTCCACCGTGACCAGAGAGACAGATGATGACAGATGTTGAATCAGGGGAAGATCTAATCAGCAGCTTCTCGTTGCCACTCCACCTTTATTTTTTTCCCTCTCTTTGCTTTGTTTCTTGATGTTTTCTTGTGCTTGTGCTCAAATAAATCACCTGAACTTCTCGCCCTGCGTTGATTGATGTGTCACGACCGTGTGGTGGTGATTTGCTGACACCCGACGCGCAAGAAAGAGAAACAATCACCGTCGCAGCACTAATGTCTTCACTAATCACCTGAAGGCACCGTGGGGGTGGGGTTTCCACATTGCTGGCCCTTTAAAGTGGGCGGGGTTTATACTGTTTACCTGTGTGCTCACTCAGATCTGAGCAGGACAGGTGGGGTGAAGCTCTCAGCAAGAGGCATGTAGATGGAAGCTTCACCAGTGATGTGAACAAGGTGCTTGACTCCATGGCAGCGAAGGAATATTTACTCTGGGTTATGGCGTCCAAGCCTTCGGGGGAGAGGTAAAGCTAAGTCACATGACCAAGATTGTTATGTTTTTACCCATCAGGCCTGGCGTGATTGTCATTTTCTTTCTTTTGCAGTAAGAAAAGACAAGTGGACCAGTGAGCGTCTCCTCAGGAAGCCCCCCCCCTGTGTGCTGGACATGAAGCCATATATGTACAGGAGGAACAGGAAGCCATACTGCTTTGCATGTTGTGATGTCAACACTATATTGAAATTCTGTTGTGCGCGCGATGCAAGGCGTTTATTTTTTTTTTCTACAAATTTAAATTATTTTCTATATTTTTAAGGTGAAGAACAGAAAAAAGTTCAATCTCAGGACGGCAAATGTAAAAACAACGCGTGGAGTGCCATTCGTTTTCTTTGTATTTTATTCATCTGCTCTGCAAAATAAAGATTTTCATGGTATATTTGTGGCATCTGTCTCATTTGCAAAGGTACAAAGATGGTGATATGAAAGTGATTAATGTCTAAATATTCTTGATACTCTCATATGTTATTATTCTTGCACCACTGATGCAAGATTTAACATATGCAGTGCAATATATATCTGATTATAATGCGGAGAGCAACAACAAAACTGGCAACCCGAACAATGCATTTGCTGATTTGATGATGGCAGCGGTCACGTGCACTTACAAGGTTCTGTTATAACTAACTATAGAAACATAATATATAAACAGAATAAACAGGAGACGTTGGCACAGCACGTTAGATACAGTCTGAAGACGCACGTGGACCGTCATCACGTAAAAGCATCAATAACAAACGCACGAGCCGACAGGCCAGCCACAGCAGACAACAGAACATCCGGAAAGCGCGAGACTGAAGATGAAAGACACAGCACAAGTGTAAAGCAGCTTCTCGACGGCACCGGACAACACAGTGATATGGACTGAACCCAACACAGGCCATAACGACTGGAACGTCACAGGAGCACGTGACCACCAATGGCGGAAAAGACGCCATACGCACGCAAAGCCATAGATTGTGTATAAAAAGCACACACACCCACTCACACAAACACACACACACACACACACACACCTTGAACTTACTGTGAACGGAGCTCTTTCTCTCTCGTCCTGTCCACGTCCTCTCTCTGTTACCGTGAAGCTGCCTGAGCACCTGCTGCCGTTAGCAACACTCTCATGCCGTTAGCAACACTCCCATCTCCCATAAGGCCAAAGGTGGAGACCAGGAAGCCAATAATCACAGAGTGGTACATAATAACTTTGGGGTGATGCCGGATGTACAATAATGGAACTATAGTGGCACAAACAGGAAAGGGAAATGACCTGATACCCTTGAGCTGCTGCTTACTTGCTGACCTTTGACCTCTGTGGGGATTGACCAAGTCAGACGATTTCAGGGTTTGTTCAATATCTTTATTTATGCTCTCACTCACTCTCTCTCGCATTCTCATGAAACAAATCACAATTGAACAACAGATCTGAACTGATAGTTTCCTATACAGGTGACTTAAATTATTAAACAGAAAGTGTACAGCTATCACTACCAAATTTAAGGCAGAATTCCACACAAAAGTGGTCAAATCATGTGATATTGATATAATTTTGACCCATTATTAGTTTCTCTAGTCAACTAAGAACCATCAATTAGACAATGGGAAAAGAACATCTACAACAAAATCCTGCCTTCAACACTGACTTCATGTTAGTAATATATTAGTAACATTTTACATGAATAAAATATACTATGTATTATACATTGTTAAGACTCTTTACCATTTATTACATGTTGCCCTTCCCAGAAAAAAGGTATTATTGCATCTCTAGAAGTAACCATTGTCCTGCAGCGAGACGGTCAAGTCTGCTTCACCGTCATGCAGGTGTGTGTGTATGTGTGTTTATTGTATTTTTTTTTCTTAGAAACAATTAGCTTCAGATGCTAACACACTGAGGGTCAGTTTGGAGAGGAGATCACATGTCCATGGATGACACTTACTGACAGGATGACAAAGAGTATGCAGGTGGAAACAAAGAGTGGGGCTTTCTGTACAGTCACCCTAAAGTTCAGCATTTGCAAATTTGATGATTTTTTTGATGTTTGTTTGTTAAAAGCCAAGTCTAAGTAGCAGGAGATACTTAAAGTTCCCAAACTATGCTGCCATGCTAGCTTGTAATGTCATTGTCCAATAAGCTGCTCCCCCTAAATACTCTCCCTAAAGAAATGGTTTGACATTTTCAGAAATATGCTTGTTGGTTTCTTGTGTCTGTGTAGCAAATACACTAGGCTAAGAAGACAAAAAAGTCATAAAACCACACAAAGGTTGTTTTTTTTAGCCTTCAACTAGCACAATTTGGCTAGCTGGTTAGCATGCTAACTTATCTATAAGGAAAGAAGTGATACTTTACATACGCAGGATGTTGTGTGGATAAAACAAATATATAAAGTGTTTATTAATGAGCTTTTGGTAAACTTTCTTTTTGGTGAACAGGAACCAGACAAGCTGTTTCACCATTGTCAGCCTTTGTGCTAAGCTAAGCTAAGCTAAAATGAGCTAGGCTAATTCTTGAAAAAGCAAAATTAGCATACTTCTTAAAATGTAAAACCCTCCTTTAACTGGCTGAGGAAATAGGGGGAGAGACATTGTATGTAAAATACAAATGGAGAAGACTCTGGAGTGATATGAGCTGTCACTGTCACAAAAACATTTAGATATAGAGAATATATAAAATGTATATTTAATACTTCAAAAAAAAAAAAAAGTACTAGCTTTGCTATGTAGCCAACTTTTTGAGATACCACTGAAATACATTAATATTGGCAAATATCTACTTTTTAGTTTCTCTACTGTGAGGTGCATCCAGTCAATAGTGACGTTAAATACTGCACACAAACTCCACACGGCTGCAGTCTGCTGTGGCAGGTTTTTAAAAGGACAACTTGCGGTCGCTGTTGGAAAAATATAAAAACATACAAAATACAAATAAAGTTGATTTAAAAACCGTTTAAAATTTTTCATGTAATTGGCCCGTCGACACAGCAGTTACCGTAGGTGTCATAGAATTCTGGCTTCCCTCTGTTGCTGGTATCACCAAACATTGATATACATAGAAAAAAGAACACGAATGTGTCTCGGTTCCTCGCCGTAATACTGTTTCTAACAAATTTTTCTCTGTTTTACACAACTTGCACACAGACTTACATGACAAAAAACACAGTGTAGCACAGTACAAAGGTGGTTGAGTGTGGCACGGTATAGATTTTTTTTTTGTTTTTTGATCTACTGATTGACAGCACAGTGGCACCGCCAGTATGTGTCATCACAAACTTGTCTCCCGGTCCAAGCTCTTCTCATGCTTCCGCCGCTTGTGTCGCTTTTCTCCTCCACTGGTACAACTACGCAGCAAAAAAACAAAAAAAAACAACACATCAATACTGAAAAAAAAAGAAATGCAGTGATTTAATTTTCACTTGCCAGCCATTCAGACAGCATGCAGATACAGCTGACCTAATAAGACAGTCGCTGACGCCAACACGAGAACAATAGAACTCCTTGTGAGTGACATGAAGTGCAACATTTCGCAACATGCTGCAACTGACTCCATAAAACAACATGCACACCAAGGCCATGCTGCGTTCTCCGTCCTCCCACATCCATTTATTACAGATTTATCTCGAGCCGTCTCAATCACAGTGCCGTTTTCATCATGCGGCAACCGGCTGCGAGCACACAGGACGACCACGACTCTCCATGCCGGCAGGGACTGGGAGCCACTTACCTTTGGGATGTCAGCGTCTGAACGGTTAGGAAGGGGAGCTTAGGGGTGGGATGAAATGAGAGAAGCAGGCAGGAGATACTGTGTTAGTCTACTCTGTGGGAAATCTGCCAGGGCAGCGGCCTTCAATCTAAACACGCTGGCTCCTGGAAAAATAAAACCTAAATGTTCTGTAGCGTTTCACTGTTTTGATTTAACATGTACAGATGCTGTCTGCCCTTTGAAGCTGAGCTTTTGACTTTGTCTTTGAAGAGCAGGTATCTATCTAAACAGGCTTTGGTATCCAAGCCCTCTGAGTTATCTGAGTAAGGAGGCCAACCTTTTAGCGCTTGGTTCCTTCTTGGTGCTCTCCGCCGGGTTGACGCTCTTCCATACATTCCCAAAAGAACCTTTGGACATCTCGTCAGTGATGTTCACCGTGGCCGGGTCACTCCTTCAGAAACACAACACACACAGACACAGGTCATGCTCTGTATGTATGTTGTAACACATGTATTTTAAGCATCAAATCATTGAAAGTTCCTCTACAGCAGCTAGCATTAAGCTAATCCTGGATCTCCACTGGCTATTTTATCAGAGAGATTCATTATTATTGCATTTGAATACATCATTATAATAAATCATTGCTTGTTTGATGTCAGTATAAATATTGAAAACTTTTTCTTGAGTCATAAAGGCCTCCTCCTCCTCCTCCTCCTCCTGTGATCTGCAGACAACACAGCAGCACAGAGAGAGTGTTACAGCCCTCCCGTGTGTTTAACCCTCCTCGAGTTTTCATATGTATGCCGAGCTGGATGAGATCGCTTCCAGCTGCCGAGGCGAAGCTCATCCCCATTTCCTGCTTCCTGTGTGACGAGCCGAGGATTCGGGCTGGAGCCGTGCCCGGCCCGGCTCTCCAATCCGCAGGATGCAAATGAGGAGTCACAGAGAGTCGTGGTGGCCGGGGTCAATGTGAGTGTGATGTGTGACGGAGTTTGGCTTTATTTTCTGGACCTGAGGTGTTTCTTTCTTTAACAGCTAAGAGCTGAGCATTAGAGGACATGATTGCATAGCCACAGCCTGTTCCAGATTTTAGATATGATGGAGATCTTATTATGAGCCATAGTGATGTTAGATCAACACTAGATTTTACAACTCAGACTGGAGCAGAATGGGATGCATGATGAAAAAGCCTTACTTGTAGTGTCCCTCCAGTGGCACTTGTACAATGCCTTCCTCCTCTGCAATAATGCTGTGTTCCTCCTGGAGAAGGAAACACAGGAGAAGATGAATAACATCAGCTACACTGGTGGAACCAGTAGCTTTTGGTCATCTAAGAGAAGCTTCATTACTGCACCTCTTGTGCTGCGTCCTCCAGCTTCTTCTTCTTCCACTCCGGCATCAGGTCATCCAGCCAGCTCAGCTCTCTCTTGCTGAAGATGAAGTCCAGCAGCTTACGGATGAACACCAGGGCCAAGACCTGGAGGGGCAGGGACAGGTACCGACAGTCACGTCGCGTTACGCAAACACATACGCGTGCGCGGTCACACACTCCGAGGTTACCATCATGGGGAAGACGATGGCGGCCTTGGAGGTCTTGATGATCCACAGCAGCGCCAAGCAGGTGAGCTGTATGACGGTGAAGAGGTGGACCTTCCTCAGAGGGACGTGGCGAAGGTAGATGAAGTCTGGCTGGTGTTTGGCCGGCATGCCGAACAGCTTCAGACGGTCAAAGAACTGCACGCAGAGAAAGTTAGTATTCAACATGAATCCTCCGGAGGTGAGTTCCTCTGAGAAAACACCAGCAGGCAGAACCTGGACTCACCTGAATACCTCTGAGTGAGGACGCCCCCATGTAGAGAAAGACTCCGTACAGCACAGGCATGGGGATAAACTGCAGACAGACATATATGTTAAAAGGCTGGAGGCTGGAACTGAACTTCAGGGTGCTCATATGAGCGTGCAGAGGAAACATGCACCTTTAAATCAGTTTCTATTGCATGTGGCTTGTGTTCAGTGTGAATGGAGAAACTAAAAAACACCTGGAGGGAAGTGTAAATGCTCTACAGTCTGTCTGCACCAGGGCAGTGGTGCGCTTTCAGCCTCTTGTGGCCAAATATGAGTATTACAAAAACAAAGATGTGAAAAAAAAGAGCGTGTTTTTGTCCTGACCTTCAGCACAGAGGTCATGAAGACGGAGCAGCCCATCAGGGTGAAGATCATGAGGCCCGTGAAGCGCTGCTCCCGGATGCCCAGGAACTTGGGCTGCTCCCCGGGGGCCGAGCACTCGGACTCCAGCTTCAGGCTGTTGACGTGGGAGATGGAGAGCACGGTGGCCGCCACGAACCACGGCAGCCCCATCACCGAGCACACCCCCAGCATCACCCCCACCACAAACAGGTCCAGGTGGTAGCCGCAGCCTTTCTGCAGGAGGCGACGGACGATGGGATTCAGATGTCATCAAACCACGACTCCATATATTGACCTGTATTTGCTTGAAATACCTTCAACTTGTGCTCCTTCCTGTTGATGATGACAGCGGTGATCTGCTGGTCCATGAAGATGAGGATGGTGCAGAGCAGAGCTGGGATGAAGGTGATGATGGTGGTCCACCAGGGGTTGGGCCCCACAGGGTTTATGACCCAGCCGCGATCATCCCTGGTCGGCTGCAGGACGACACAAGCAAACGCAGTCATTTATCTAATTCCTTTGTTTTTAGGTGTGTAACAATAATCTAGACCATAATAAATCAGAATATTTAAAAGAAATTGATTAAAAAAAGGTAAAAAGATATTTAAAAGTAATCGAAACAGACAGAATTAGTTTAAAAAGTCATGGTTGTGGTTAGGTGGATTCTTTCAGTTCTTTTTCATTCAGTATATTTCAGAATAAAAGCTTTTGTTTCAAATGTGCATTTTCCTCTGGACGTACTTTGAACTTGCTGGGGACCTGTAGTTTCGGGGAGGGGATCCCCAGGGCGTAATCCACCAACACCATGGTGAGGATGGTGATGAAGACGGCGAAGTCGCTGATGATGGAGCGCACCTGAGCGGAGGAGACAAAAACCCACGTCACACCTGAATAACAACGCCCTGGGACTTGACCACGCTGTGCGGCGGCGTCGCCACAAGGTGGCGCCGGCTGGCTGTACATTAGCATGTCGGCATCACGCCACACATGAGTGTCATCTCAATGATAAAGCACAGAAATAGCAGAAATAGAATGGACACAGGCTGCAGGAGGGATGCTGTGTCATAGAATAACCACAAGATGGCAGCATAATCTAAAATGACAGACTGGGATTTCAGACAAGAAGTTGATGTAGGGCTGCATAACTTAACAAGGAGCTGTTTGTGTGTTATTATGGGATGGCTGGGGCCCGGCCGCGTACCTTGGTCGGGAAGTATCGGCTCGTCTTGAACTCCTTGAGGAAGGCCGACATGAAGACGGTGGAGAAGAAGAGGACCACGCACCAGAAGAGCACGTCGGGGATGTAGGGGCCGTGGGGGCCGCAGGCGGTGCCTTCGAAGTCCCCGTGCAACATCTCGCACTCCTACTGGCACCAGAGGACACAGTGATGATGATGATGATGATGATGATGAATAGGATGATGAGGTGATCAGGGATAATGAGCGATTAGTGGAGTGTTTCATTTCTTTTACACCACACATCTGTTCGCACACAACGCCGTGTCGCTCTGCCTTCCCGCGTGCCCCCCTCGTACGAGCACGCGTGGGAGGGGGGGGGGGCGCCGCCGGCGGCACGACAGCGAAGAGGATCCGCGCCGTCTCCGTGCTCGCTCTGCACGGCTGAAATCCTGTGAAATCCTGCCCACACGTTCTTAATCCCCTCCCAGACGCATGGCGCTGCTTGATAAAGCCGAGCGCACGCGCGCGGGGGGGGAAACGAGACACAACACACACACAACGCACAACACACAACACACGGCGTGCCAGGAGGGAGCTTTCTTGGCGTGGTGTCGTCTGGGGTTATCTCTGTCAGGATCTTCTTAAAAACAATCATTAGAAGTCTACTCGAAACCCAAGCGTCACCTCGAAGC
Organism: Caranx ignobilis; assembly: GCA_021432705.1. Lineage (NCBI taxonomy): Eukaryota > Metazoa > Chordata > Actinopteri > Carangiformes > Carangidae > Caranx > Caranx ignobilis. The sequence continues at coordinate 29,331,638 of MU269989.1, read as the reverse complement.
CTCTCGGCTCCAGATAAACCTCGTTTCCATGCAACTTCTCTTGGAGTACTTCCTGATATTGTCTCCGGCGTTCCTTACCTTGACCTCCAGCATGGTCCAGTTGACCTGCGAGGCGGTGATGTTCCTCTCCTCCCAGAGGAGCAGCGTCTCGTTGCTGGGGTTCCTGGGCTCCACGCAGGCACACCTACAGATGACAGAGGAGCACACAGAAGGATATCAATCGATGTTCCTGTTTGTGAGTACAGAGAAGAACAGAACCTCCTCTGGCGAGCGCGTTGCCATTTTTATCTCCACTGTACAACGGCAGATGTTCGATTAAGAGGCTGTGAGGCTTACGTCTGTCCTCTGTGACTCTTTTTTAGGTTAGTTTAAAGATATCTTCTTCATTATCTTGAACACTTGCTGCTTCCTTCATGTTTTTACCATGTGGAATGACAAGAAACTTATAAACTCTATGAACAATCAACTGATAAAAAAGTTCAACCTGAAACAGCCTGGAAATGAGAGGGACAGATAGAAGTGGCAGATATGATGAACCCCTCGATGACACTGACAGCGTCAATCGCGCTTCTGGCAACTCACTCACCGAGTCCATGTAGGTGCTCAGTCGTCCTGGTGATCATGTGTGGGTTAGAGGGCGTGAGCTTGAACATAATCCCTGTAACTCTGACTTTTTTTTCTTCGCCTCCTCCAACAAAACCCTCTTTGCCTTCCTCCGACACCGGATTCCTTTGAAACAAACTACATATTGTTGCTTTAAAGTTGAAGGTACCTGTGTTTCTTTTCAGTCCAAAAGGCTTCTTCAGTTATGCGTTATGATGTACGTGTGGTGAACAGTCATCAGGTCTCCGACTGGTTTTTTTGAATGTGACTATTCCTGTGATTTTAAAGGGGAACTATTGCCAACCCTCCTCCTCCTTCATGTGCATCTGTTTGCAACAAAGCTGTCTAGAAATCAATCCACGGAGCGGTGGATAGTGTTATTTATCATATACGATGATACAAAGTGTATATTTGTTTAGTCTTATCTGTCATAAACAAGAGATTACAGGCCGGAGACGAGAGCTGGGACGCCGGGTCAGAGGCTCTGATCTTGCAAGGTTAGTTTTCGAAGGCAGCGAGCCTCCATTCTCCCTGTAACAACTCGTATAACCATCACAATGACTCCGAAGCTGTTCAATTAAGGTAAAAATGTAGCAGAGATCCTCTTGGATTTCTGACTGCAGGACTTTCCAAGTTCAACGTGTCACTGTTTGACATTTTCCAAGCCAAACAAATGCTTCAATAATTGACCAAACAGTGGACGGAGCAGGCTGCTCAGTGACGACCGTAATCAGTGTTTGCAGCCTCGTGTTCCATCTTCACAGCACTCGTGAACAGGTCCGGCCGTCAACATCAAGTGACTCACTCTGCTGGCATTTTACTCCACTAAATGTCAGCGTCTCCTGCTGCTCGCCGCTCGAGAATAGAGGAGCGCAGGGGGGGAGGCGCCGCCTCGACACAGCCGCTTGTGTTCCGGGGCAACGCATGACGGTCCCGACACACGCTCAACACGGGATTATACATCGAGTAGATGCCACTATACCGCTGCACCATCTGTCGCTTCATGATGCGGCGGACCACGTGAGCGTGGTGGTTTTAACGCAGTGTTTCTTTTTGTGCGTTTTATGGATCGTGTGGAGGTTTTTTTTTTTTTTCCTGGAAATGTGTGAAAGCTGAAACCTGTTGTGTCACAGTGCACAGTTTTGTGTCTAATGGTGTGAAAGATGATTCTGATTTCACCCAAACTGTCATATCATGCGCAGAACTTTCCATTCTATTTATTTTTTTAATGCATTTTCTGGTCATTTTGACTATTAATCAATAAATTGTTGGAAATGGGTCAATTAACTGATGAGATATTGCCACATTTGCACCATTAAAATAAGTTATTTGCAGTTCCTGTTTACATTGTACCCATGATGCATCTGTATTTATCACTGAAAGTTGTGAAAAAAGCCACAAATCCACCTTAAGAAAAAGAGCCCGGGGCTTTCAGAGGAGCACTTACGAGTACTGCGTGAGCTTCTGAAGGTTGTTGTTTTTGTTGATGGGGTAATGCACTCCCAGGTGGATTAGCTTCTCCAGGGCCTCGTAGATGAAGATGATGCATATCAGCGCGGCGAAAGCTTCCTCGGTGAAGCGTGTGATGTAACAGACGAGCGAGCTGGCATCAGTGGCCACCAGCAGCAGACACAGGAAGGCTGTCCACAGGCCGATACAGGCCCTCAGGGAGAGGTAGGAGAGGCCATAGTCCCTGAGAGAGACACAACACACACACGCACAGGAGTGAAGCATTACATCAGGCATCTCTACTCGAGCAGAAAAGACACACATCCACCTTTTAGGATGGAAAATAACCCACTTGCAGAACTTGAAGAGGATCTTCTCAAAGACGAGAACGGGCCCCGTGCTGCCCAGGATGGTGAGAGGCTGACCGGCGAACAGGGAGTAAGCTATTCCCGTCATGGACGCCCCGAACAGGGACTCTATAGCGCTCTGGGAAACAAACATAAATAATTAGGCTCATCTGAGTCACTAATGCACGTTCAGCTGACGAAGGCAAGTCGAGCAACATCAGTCGTTCGCTTTTCAAGGTGCCCCTCAGCAAGACGTGTTCACTCTTTGATTCAGAAGCTTCTGTTCTGAGTCACGTCTTGCCTCGATGTACGCAACTTAAAAAGATCCGACCTCTTTCAAATTGTTTCAAACTCAAACTCAAACTCTAATGAATACGACGTCCTTGATACAATAGTGACAGAACATTCGGGCCTGTTGCGAGTTGGTGTTTCTTACCACTCGTCCCTCCGTGGCCTCCCCCAGGAGTCCGCCGAAGGTGATGACAGGCGACATGCAGGCGCAGTAGAGGAAGAGGAAAGAGGCCAGACACTGCAGACTGATGGCGTCGGTGAAGTCGGAAAGGTAGTGGGGAGCCTTCCGCTTGATGTCGAAGACGAAGCCACCGAAGATCCTGGAAAAGAAACAGGTTTTATTTTGAAGGCAACTGGACTTCTTCTCAGCTCTTGAAGATGTTTCTTCAAGACTTTAGCACTTAGCATCTTCATGATAATGTGTAAATACACAAGCTAAGACGTCATATCAGCATTAAACAAAGGATTCACAATAGTGCAGTAAGCTAACTACTTTCTTCTTTTTACATCTAAGCTTGGGGAGGAATGTGAACTGGCTTATTTGGGAAGTGTTGAAATAACCTGTATCACGGTGTACCACTGCATTGATTCAGAGTGTATCACCTACAGTGTGCTGGTGCGTCTCTCCACTGCAGAGCAAATGTTTGAACGGAGCGGGGGGACATCTGAGAGTACGCGCTACTGCTAGTATATTTACTGTGTGGTTACACATGTGAACCACAAGGCAAAATATTGAAGAAGGGGGTGAAGCATTCCCTCGCTGAGACCTCTTCTGTGTTGTTTATATCTGTGTGTGTGTGTGTGTGTGTGTGTGTCGACCCATGCATCTCTTAGTATGACTCTCTTGGGCTCTCCTGCTCTGCTGCAAACCCGGGCCGGGGTTGAACTAGCTGGAGGTGGTTGCTATGGTAACGGTGGGTGGGAACCTTACGCTTTAGTCTGAGCGATAGCGATGCCATGTACCGGAGGTGGCGGGGGTGTGTGTGTGTGTGTGTGCGTGTGTGGGTGGGTGGGGGTTGATGGCTGGGACTGGGCCAACAATCTTAGCTGGGATGAGAGCCTGTACCGCAGCATACTGCAGCTCAGCAGCAGCTCAGCAGCAGCACAGCACACACTCCTCTGCACTGCACTGTCACTGACTGGACTGAGAAGTAATGAGCTGATTTCTGCTGCATGATGATAACATGATATAAATATCTTTTTGTATTTCTCTTTAACTCCTTCTTCTTGTAAATCAAAGTAATTGATAATAATACAGTGTATTTGTCACTGAGAAATGTTTGAAAATCAAATTTTGAGAGCAAAAATTCCCTCGTTATTATCACCGCTGATTATAATTGCTATAGAAAAGGTAGAGTGACTATAAATTGACAGCTCAATGTAAGATGCTCAAGTAAAAACCCTGGTTCTAAAGGAAAACATCATAAGATTGTCATAGGAGCTCATTTTTGCTATGGCTGTGGCTAAAGTTAGCTTTAGCATTTGTTTACTTAACAGAAAAGAAGAAATGCTGTGAGTTCAACATCAGATTTCCTTCCTGTCCTCACCAGCAGCTGTGTCCAGTGGTGGAAGCTAACACCAGTGTTAACTCTTGCTGCTTTAATGTCTTTTATTCTACCAAAGCTAGCATGATAACAAGCTAGCCCTGTTTCCTCACTAGCTGATAGCAACTCACTATAGCCTCCAATCACCCCTGAGGCTGTACCACTGTTCAGAGGCTGTGTTATAACCTGATGTATTATAAGGCAACACAATGGCTGAAACTCATGAACACTGAAAAGCCACATTCAGCAACAGTAAAAACTTACACATAGCACCTTTAATGCAATGTTACTGTTACAGCATACTGTAAGCAGTTGAATACACTGATTTCCAAAATAAGGGTCCTCAAAAGTTCATGAGATTAAAGAAGTCATATCATTATGTAGATAGAAGTGATGTATGTACAAAAGAGCACAAGGAGCAGTGTGAATTATTTGTGAATGCACTCACTTGGCAGAGTGTTGTTAAAAAATATAACATTGTTGCAATATTGAAGAATGCGACTTAATGTGTGCTTAGGTAGGCCTCGCTTATAATGAATTCAAACTCAAACAAAAGGTCTTTGCAGAGTTGAAGTGTGAGGAATGATAATGGGCCAGTAGGGTAGGTCTTACTCTTCAGCTAAATTTACAGTTAGGGGACAAGGGAGGCAGCTCAGTGGCGACAAGAAGACAGGGACAAAGAGGAGCTTCGAGAGCTCAAGGCTGCGCATCACAAATCACTGCGTGTCTCTTGAACACTTACTTCCCGGTGCGCTGGAGCTCAGGGCCGCCGTGCCCTCCGTGTTCCTCTGACTCACCGAGATCTGTCACGCCATTGGGGACAGGGGGAATCTTCCGCTTTTCCTGTGTGGTTAGGATCGCTGTCAGTCAAATGTTTTACAGCTCGTCGTCTAGCACCAGGTGACCTTAAAGGTCACATAGTGTATACAGGTTGATGGTTTTTTGATTCTAAAACAGGTCTAGACTCTGTGAAAGTGTTAAAGTGCTCAAATGACTAAGAAATGCACACAGCTTGTCTTGAGAAACTTAGCCTTAAAACAAGCCGACAGGACGTCTGTAATGCTGTGATGTCACAACGAAGCAGTCACCACTCCCTATCCACCAACTGCCATCCAACCTTCCAGCTAAATAAAAGAAGCTCAGAGCCTCCTCTCTCCTGATTGGCTGACACTGACCTGTTGTTACTAGAGCTCCAGAGAGGAGATGGAAAACAACACTGGGATGGTTTTTGGGTCATCTTCTTATCAACATGACCTGTAACTCTCCTCTGCAACCTCAGCATTATACCCTAACTTTTAAAACCACATGTTAATTCCAGAGGTTAAAAGACACATATATAACCTCTTAGTCATGAACGAGTTAATAATGTAATAATTGTAAAGACCTGAGACAAACACAACTTTCTTTAATCATCTGAAGCTCCTTTCTTTTTAATGCTCCCAAACAAGATGGCGGATTATTTCACCAGAGTGCGACCAAAATAACTAATGGAGGAAAAATAACTAATGTTTTGTAGAGGATTGAGAGCAGAACCCTGGGGAGTGGCATCAAAGCCGAGTGAGTACAACACAGTTGAGATTAGAGGCGAACGCAGATGTTTAAATATTTCTGAGCAGAGGGGACTCACGGGCGCAGCATGAAAGAACAGCGACAGAAACTCCTAACAGCCACAGAGTGAGAGGGGATGTGGTGTAGCTGTTTCACCTGAGAGGGCACGTTTTTGGGAGGCTCTATTCTGATGGAGGGGTCCCACTCTCCAGGAGGCAACACCGTCACCTGGTCCAGAAACTCGTCAATGCCCGCCACCAGGTCGTTCCTGTCTTTGGCTTTGTACGCGACATCATGGAAAATCTGCAGAGAGATGTAGTTATTGCTTTTATAGCCGCTGAACCGCTGAGTGCATTTTCATGGATTTACACATGGAAACTCATGTACCGGCGTGACAGAGGGTTTACCAAACAGAGGATTATTCCTGCCTCCGTACACAATACTCACAACATTATCATACAAATGAGTGTCAGTCCATTTGTTTCACAAATAAAATAATGCTGTATTTAAATTCTGTTGCGGGAAATAAAATCTTGAGTGAGGGGTCAGTCATCTCCGTATATGATTATGACTTCTATTTTCAACCCCAATCCCAGAGGACCGCCGCCAGAGGGAAAAAAAAAAAAAAAAAAAAAAAGGCAACATCTGGCTCTGATGATGGTCAGTAATATTAGCTCAAAGCTGCACTGTGGGAAATCCTGTCACATTTTCATGTCGTACTCTGCTGATCCGCAAAGGTCAGGCTCCTAGTGAAAACCATCCCTTTAGTCGGTAGGTGGACGTGGATGCTTTGAGCTAACCATGAGCATTTGAACCTACAATCCATCTTGGGATATTTGCATCGCGCAAAAATGTTCTTGATCTTACCTCATCGGTCATCAGGGTGGCGATGGACCGGCCAATTTCGTGATACTGGGGGCCTTTTCCCAGAGGGCCGAGCAGGATGAAGAGAAACCTGTTCAATAGAAAGGACAACAGGTCAACCTGGACAAATTGGGGACCACACACTGGCAACCAGACCCACATGTTTTGGTCATGTCTTATTTTGGAGAGGCAAAACATATCTCCTACAAATACTACAGCAATTAAATGCATCACAGTAAAGTCTGATCCTCCAACATGTGGACGGAGAAGATAAACGATAACATGGTGAATATGATTGTGTACATGAAAGTGAAATAATAACTTTAAGTTAAAAAAAAAAACTTGACACAGACACAGAGGAAAAACAAACAGTCGTACCTGGTGGTGATGGGAACCTCGGCCAGGCCGTTGAGCAGCACAGCGGGAGCCAGGCGGACAAACGCCACCACTGGGCGGTCTAAGAATTCCAGCTCCCCCACCAGGACGTTGGATGCTTCAGCACCAGGAGGGATCTTCTTCATGAAGTGGAGGTCAATCTGTGAGACAGAGGGAAACCAGAACAACACTAAACCTCCGGACAAAAGAGGAGTTTATTTAGTTAAAATACGGTGTGATATAAAGGTAGATCAACTGAAATATTGTAGTGAATCATCTAAATAAAATTTCAAAATAAAAGCTGGTTCTGACTCCACACAAGAAAAGAAAATAAGCTTCTCTCTTCAGTTTCCCAGGGCGAGAAGCTCACGGCAAAGATTTCACACGTAACCCAATCTTGGTTAAATATTAGTGACTTCTATGTCCAGCTATCAGTGTCTGTAGAAAAACAGCAGGATCGGTGGTGGGTCCGGGCCGCTCACCTTGCTGAAGTCGACGGCGCTGTTTTCCCGGCTGACGTCCTGTTTGCCCTCGTTGTTGGCCGGCTGGGACTGAGGTGAGACCGTTTGGCCTGTTCAGGGCAGAGCGGGAAAACCAACAGCATGTCAATTTCACGGAGGCTCGGCCAATCACAACACAGATTTCCCACACAAAGACAAAGGGTCTCCAGTGAGCGACTGCAAGCTTGAGTTACGTTCTCTGAAAAACATGATACAACAGTGAACTTTTGCTGTAGGAGCTGCACCTTCATTAGTGAAGGTTGAGCTCCAATGACAAAAGATACAATATTGTATCTTTTTTCAGAGTATACAAGTGAGTTAGTTTCATTTTTACATTATCTAATAAAAATATCAGTGGTGCAGAGGTGATTTTAGGTAAACCTTACTCCACATATTCTCAATCAAGCTGAGCAAACTACACAAGGTGCAATCTTTAACTTTATTTTGAAATTTTACACACATCACCTCATGAATGAATGTGTTTCAGTTTGATTTAGCTTTGCTGGAAAAAAGTCAAAGATTGCTCCTTTTAAAGAATCAGTTTTAAGTCTTTTCTTGTGATGTGAATACACAAAGGTGTCCCTGAAGGTAACACAAAGGGAGTGGTTTTCAGTGAGGGTGCAATACTATTACTTAAAGAAATAGTTTGACATTTTGGAAAATATACTAATTCACTTTCTTGCCAAGACTGATACCACTCTCATGACATGTAGCTGCAACCAGTAGCTTATTAGCATAAGTTAGCTAACTGGTTAGCCTAGCTCTAGCCAGTTGTATTAAAATCCCTTTTTTCTTTATAACAAACAAACAAGATATGACACTGCATGCTAATTAGGTCAGTCAGGCACAATGAGCCAGTGTTAACAGGAAGTAGATTGGTTGGTTGTAGAAAAATACAACAAACGATTAAGAACAAAGGCAACAGTGGTATTATATGAAACAATGTAAGTCCACAACAGCTGCTAGCAAAGACAAGCTGCATGTGTTTATTCATGTTTCTTTCAACACTCGTAGTTGAGGCTGACAAGAAACAATCAGGGAGCAATCATGTCGCTATAAGCGGTCGCTAATTAGCATAGCTTAGCTAGCAGGGAGCAGCTAGGTTAGCAGCTGTAAAACAATCATCTCAACATGTAATACTTAGGCTACATCCACACAACTGAACTATCTCTATCAAGATGACTGTTTTAGCTTCATATCAGAATTTACATCTGAAAAAACATATCACATGACCAGTCATACATACTGAGCATGTGTGAGCCAGTGTAAACAGGAGGCAGGAAGCTGACTGATTTTCAGAAAATACAACAAACTCTAGCTAGCTAGACTAGCTAAGTAAAGTAATAGCTGCTTCATATTTAGCATGGGGGCATAAGAGTGGTATCAATCTTTTCATCTGTGTATATTATAAATGTGTTTGTCAACTATTCCTTTAAATCCCAGAGGCAACAAAATGGAGGCTGTGTTTGTCATGAAGTTAATTTACAGCTAACTTTTTCTTCTCACTATTGCTAATAACTGTTACGTTATGAGTTTAGAACATGGTTCCTAGATCTCCTTTGGTTTTTAGTCATGAAACACACTGCTGACAACAACAAGAAGCAGAGAGCATCATTATGAAGATACTGCAGGTACGCTGCACCACGTCCTATTGGGCCTCATAGAAATCAGAGTTTTTCTAAGATAAGAAAGTAGATGCATACTTAATACCATCTACTTTTCTTTTTTGCATTGCTTTTAAGTCTCAAAAATAGAGCAGCTGGAACATTTAGACTCTGAGCTTTGCATAAAAATGAAGCAGAGGAAGCTTTCTTTCTTTTTTTTTGGTCTTCCTTGACTGCACATAACCGATTTGCAACCTCTCATGATGACACTCTCCCCTTGATGTGTTCCTTTACATACAACTACTACTACTATCTCTAGATTTTTAGTGTTTGGCGCCCGTTGGTTGCCTGTGAAATCATCCTGCTCTGTGTCGTCCTGTGAGATGGGACAGTAGCCTTGAGCAACTGCCTGAAGGACACTAAGACGTTTGAGCTTAGTCTCGCCAAAGGGCATGTCTGCGGTCATGTCGCCATGGCTCCCGGAGGAGCTCGGAGGAGATGGAGAGGTAGACGGACACGACATGCAACACACACACTGTGGCCATGCCACACGGGGAAATGCTTTTTTGGGTGAAGCTTTTTCAGGCACACACTTGTGAGACTTTGTGGTGTGATAGTAGAGGCCATTTACTGGTAAAGTGAAAGACACACACATGCACGCACACACATGCATAATACATAAGACGCACACAAACACACACACAAACATAGAGAGACACAAACAAACAGAGAAATTGAGATATCAAACAGCAGGAAAACAGTAACACACTGGAAAAATCGTGCAAAGGATTTCAACATTATACATAGAAACAACACAGTATATATTTACATACGACAATTATATGGTCTCAATGGAAAAAGCAGAGAATTAGCAATAGATATATGTGTGTATGAGTGTGAGTGGAAGTGCAAACAGACCATTTGCTCACCATTCTTGTCCATGGAGTGAGGCTCAGACTGCTTCTTGCCTATATCAGCGAAGGAGCGGACGATTGGGATGCGGTTGGCCAGCTTCTTGTGGTTTTGGTGGTGGTGCTGTTTGAGCAGGGCCTCGCGGATCCTCCTCCGGGCGTCCTGACCCACTGGGCCCGACACTTCATGCTGATCCAGAACCATGTCTGACGGGGTAAAAGGGACAGATGTGATGTGGGTTTCCATATTGCTCCTCAAACAGTGTGTGTTGCTGTGTGGCAGCCAGCGACGCTAAGCTGATTATTTCAGCAAAAAAAAAAAAAAAAAAAAAAAAATACACTGCTGCTGATTTAATTGCGCCAAACCAGGTTATGGTTTGGTGCCCTCAAAAACTAAAGCACAGTTACCTAATTCCCTCCTAAACCTGGTCAAATGAATTTTAGATTGTTGGCCAAGCACATTTCTGGACGGCCTTGTGTTGACAGGTAATGCTGATCTGATCTATTGAAATGGTGATTCTGAGAATTAACGCTGAAATAACAAAAAAGATCAAATGATGCAGAGTTACCAAGCAGTAAGAGAAAGAAATATATAAGAGGGTATAGTGTGTATTTGACTTAAGTTTAAGTGCGGGATATGAAAGAAATACCATCCAGATTCATTTGATTATTTACTTTTCCTGCAAAGTGTTGGGCTAACATGCATGAAAAATATGTTAAGTTATGTTATGAGAAGTCTGAATGATTCATAACTGGTTCATAAAGTTGTATTTTAAAGCTATTTACTGAAAAAAAAAAAAAACATTCCATAGCATTAGCTAGCATATCTGCTAACATGACCTCTGTGGCCCATCACTGCTTGAGGCTAAAGGCTTGAGGGTAGTGCCCAGTGGCTAGCATACATCCGCCTCTCAGACTGAACTGTCAGAGGTCTGGTTGCATTGTGGGTAATGTAGGCACCAGGTTTATATGTGAAACAAACAAAATACTACAAAGTAATGTTGGAAATGGAGTCTTGAAGAACTCCACAAGTACAATCAGCCCAAGAGTGCTTACCTGCAATCTCCTCCAGTGAGCTGGCCCTCATGTCAAGCATCACGGTGCCGTTCATGATGCAGCTGCGGAGCTCGAATAGACTATGTAGAGACAGGGTGGCTACGTATGGTTTACTCCACCGCTCACCACCGTCCTCTACATCCTCCTCAAACTTCAGCCACCTGTAAAAGGAAACAGGAAACAAACAGAAAAATAAGATTTGTGATTGACAGAAGTATTTTCCATTGGAATTGATGAGATGAAGCTATAATAAACAGAATCAAAGTCTCAGGTGTGACAGAGGAAACACACCACAGCTGTCCAGACCCAGCTCATGTGACCAACCTGGCTGTCTCTTTCCATTCGGCGTCCTCGCCCTCCCTGAGACAGATTTCATCCAGCTCGGTGAACAGAGCGTGAGGGATGTGTTCCTCATCGCCGTCCTCTGTCCCCAGGAGAAACTGCACCCTCTGAGCTGGTGTGTCTGCTGCAGCCAACAGGACATGGGGGGGACGGGGTATTGATCAGGAGAGGAGGGGGAGAAAAAAATACAGGCGTTCAATAGAAATAGGAAGTTAATTAAAATGGATGCTAGAGTCCATCTTGGACACTTACTGTGCGAAGGGGATTCTCGTCCATCGTCGGCCGAGGAGTCCCTTTCCTTGGACCTCTTCCTGTGTCTGTGTCCATGGTGACGATGGCGTCGATGTGACCTCCTGCCCAGGGGCACATGAACCCCGATGTAGAGGGTGCGATGACCTGGGAGCAACACAGAGGAGATCAAGTTTTGTCCTTCATTCTCAATTCTATCATCTCATCAACCTAATGTTTTCTTTTTCTTTGATATGTTAACAAGCCTCTTATTTATAAGCAGGATATGAGGTTTATTTCTTGGAAAATGTGAGGATCATTATGTTTAAAATGGTGCAGAACACATAATGAGATCTGGGCCTGTTAATATCCAGTTAAATTAAATCTCCAAATCAGTCAGGGATAGTTGAATCCCAATTTGGCAGGACGGAGTAGGCTGATTTGAAACATTAAAAATTATGTTTGGTTAAAACTTATTAACATGCTGAGTCAGCTTTAAAACCACAGCTATATGTTTGATTGAGAGTGTGTGAAGTCTAGTTAGCAAGGAGCAAATAGGTCTAAACAGGTTCCTCAGAATAAAATTTAAAATAACTAAAAGTAATTGATAAAAATTTGAAAATAGTAACTGGATAACTGAACATAATGGATGAATAGTTATAAAGTGTTAGCTTAAAGTAACAGATAAACAATTGATAGTTCGCTGAAAGTAACAGACAAAGCTGAAATTGTTAGCTAAATGTAGTGCATTAGCAACTGAAAGTGTTAGCTGGATGTAAATGTTAGCTAAAATTACTGGATAAACAAATATCCAGTAAGCTAGAGGTAATAGATGATTAGCTATAAATTGATAAGTAACAGATAAACAATCAATAATGTTAGCTAAAAGTAATTAGCAAAGCTTAAATTGTTAGCTAAATGTAATCGGTTAGCAATTGAAAGTGTTAGCTGAATGTAAATGTTAGCTAAAATTACTGGAGATGTTAGCTTGAAGTGACGGATAAGATGGAAACAATTCATCATAGACGTAGAAATGACACTTTTATGACTTTTCTGCTCACAGAAAAGTCCAAGACTAAGATTTAAAAGTATCTCTACATGAATCCCATGTATGCTCAGGGAGAAACATTTATTTAGCAAAAACACTGTGTGATTTACATTTAATTACCGTCAATAGCACCAAACCAATTAAAGACAACAGCACACACATTTCACACATTTAGTAAGAAAAATTCTGCTGTTGGCCGATGAAGTGCGTCAGAGACAATTCGTACTAAAACGTATTTGCAAACAATGAATATATGTGGTGGGTGCCTGCACACAAAAAGCCCAGCTGTGCTCATGTTGAATAAAACAGGGGACATAAGCAGCAGAACATCCCATAAACTCTGTGTTTGGAGATAATTGCTCAGAAGCACAGGCTGAAACAGCTGGTTTTAATTACGCACATTGCTTCAATTATGTATTACTCATCGTGACAAATGCAACATTGTACCATCAAACCAAAATACATATCAGAGGCTGGGTGCTATTCCAGAGGTCTATATATACTGCACTGAAAGTCAATCAACCATCCAAATAACAGCCTTGCAAACCGTTATCAGAAAACGTTCAACATGTTATGAATCATCTGTTTAAAGAAAAGAAAAAAAAAAATGTGTGAAAAGGGCGAGCACGTTAATTAGTGAGCGGAGGTGATGGATGGTGATTATAAGTAGGTTTCATTCAATGGAGAACCTGATGCGTCAGATACTTTTCAGAATGCTAATCACTCCACTGTTGGGGAGAGGCCTCAGTAACTTGACCTTTGACCTCAGACAACCAAAGTCTCATCATGTCATCCCCCTGGTTAACTGACTGTTGCAACATTAGAGGACATGAGCATTCATGATACTGGGACAGATGGACAGGCAAACTAGAAGCATACTGGATCCAGCCAGGATTGTCATCAACAAGTTTGTGAGTTAGACTGGAAAAGAAAAAACATGACTCAGCAGTTAATCTGCCAACCAGACACAACCTCTGTCTGTGCTTAATTAAGGAACTATCATTATCTTTGAGGATATTGGAATTGATTTTATAATCTTATAAACAGAGATATTTTCATTTTAAATCAATACAACAAATAATGAGTCTGGGATAATGACAGGATACAATAAAAAGTGAGCACAAGAATCGCCCTATAATGTGTGTGTGTGGGACTGTGTGTGTGTGCGGTCAGCGTGAAGAGAATCCGAGTTGACTCTCTCCTCCCGAGCTGCCTGACCGCTGCTTCCTCCCCGCCAGGCCTGGGCTCAGAGGCCGGACACAGACAAGACCACTGGACACCCTGTTCTCTTCATCTGCCTATTACGCCATGCGAGGCGCCACAGTGTCCAGCATAATGTGACACCCAATGGATCCATACCCCGGGCCATTTGATGCTCAGGATCTGTAATGTAGGCTTGATATTTCCTGTGAAAGTGAAACCCATTGCTGTTCATATAGTTTATTCTACATTTTTTGTCCTCCTCAAGATTCAGGCTGGGAGTGTGACACTGTCTGACCACAAAAACCCTGATGAGAGAACCTCTTTTTTGCCTCATATTTATTATAGATTCACAAAGACAAATCTCTTAATATTTCCTCAGCTGAGTTTGGTCCGAGGGGAAAACATCCTTCAATTGTTTTCACTTGCTTGGAGACATGACTAATCACATCACAGTGCCTTAATCAGATCTAGGCGATGCACAGACATAACATGAATCACCTATGAGAGCGATGACATGACGGCAGCTGAAAAGCCCGAGTCGCTCGGCAGCCGTCGTCCAGGAGAAAGGTTAAGTGAGGAAACTGACTATATGTCGGCATGTATTAGCGGTGCGGCAGTGGATGTTGTAGCGTCAAACCAGAGCAAATCGCTGTTTGCGTCGGGTGAATTATGGATGCTGAGCAGGGAGGGAAAAGGAGACTTTCACAATAAAAGCCAGCGCTCCAGCAGACAGGAGCAATACGGTGGAGGAGCAAAACATAAGGACGGAGCTGTCGAGTGGAGATTTAAAGTTCATGAGTCAAGACTCGTCGACAGAAATAGCTCTCCTCCTGCAGGCCTCCACCACTGCTGATGTCATGGGATGTCTTGTCTCTTTTCTCTTTCCTCCCCGTCGGCCCGGGCTTGGATTCACGCAGCGGTGTGTGACGCTGACGCGCTCTCACTCATCACGGCCCACATCCTTGAGTATCTGTGTGTGTATTCATGTATGTCCGGCTTTACATGCCCATTTAGAAAAGTCAATGCTGAATGGCTGCGGGCTGCAGGGCCTGTGCAGAACGAGCTCTCACATCTGCATTATATGATTTACATCGAAAAAAATACAAAGTTTGTATTATTATATTATGTAAATCTCAATGCGTATTCACTTTATATTCTACTTATGGCTCTTATCCAACCATGGAAGTCTCTAAAAACAGATCACATGCTCCACATTTGCTCTTTTCTAAGTCCTTAAACAGATGGTTGTTATAGTTTTTAACAAGCATCACTCAAAAAGGATGAAACAGTGCTTCTGCTGGGGGGCTATTTTCAGCGGCGGATCAATCCACATCTCATTCTCCTGCGAGTATTTCTGGCAGCAGCGTGGTGAATGTTGGACTAAGTCTAAATGCATCACTGTGCTTGTTAATGCAGGAACATGTCATGTGGGTCAGTGATGTGTTTTTAAAAGCTTTTGGACAACAATGAAGGGTTTTTTATCCATAAACAGGACCTGGTCATAGGAGACAGTAACAGGAAAGTTGTAGACTGTGACCAGGTGGATGGATGAGGATGAGGAGGTGGTGCTGACGCAGCTGACGCGGCCTTACCACGGCACCAGACTGAGAGCCAGTCATTACAGCCTCAGTCATCCAAATATGAGAGTGCTTGAGATGAAAGCACCATCTCACCGGTGGAGTGTCACAATCAAAGAATGACATCTCTGCTGGCTGCCGTGGTGAGCGTCGCCTGGCAACGAAAGTACAGCGGATGCTGACAGGGGAACCGTTCTAATGTTTTCTGTGTATTTTGGGGTTTTTTTCTCGATGGTCCTTTAACTTTTCTCCTCAATCCCACACTTTGCTTATTTACTAAAAAAAGACTTAAATTCCTACATTTCCCAAGATGCATTTGAAACTAAGCTGGCCCTTTTTTCCCCTGCATCTTGCCTCTCAGGCTACATGCAGTCAACCAACCTTATAGCTGGGTATGAGCCTGAAATCATTGTCTCCAGAGGTTATACAGGACCGAACAAAGCAGTCTATAGAATTTTAGGTATGAAGAGGATTCTGGTTTAGCTCAGGCCACTTCCTGTTTTTTTTTTTTTTTTGGAGTCTGTTCATCCAGGAATCATCATCTGTCTCCTTTACAATGGATGAAACGCCGATGAAAACACATGTGCGCAGAATGAAGCCTCTGCTCTGTGATGCTGCGGAGCTCACATCAAAACCCAACATCCATTTGTCCATCTGTTATTCATCGCACAGCTGGACACACACTATCAAGCACAGACTGCCGAAGAGCTGCATGATGGGATGTGTAGGATGGATTCGGCCTTCTTGGAGAGTGGTGGTGAGTTTTACCTTCTAGCTCTTCCTTCTCGAAGTTGGTGTTGAGCATGGAGCGCGTGCCCCCGCGGTCCACCACTGCCTCCTCATCAGTTCTCTGTGGTAGACACACACACACACAGACTCATTACTCAGAGGGTAAAACACAACAACACACTTCATAATACTACAGTTTGCATACAATCATGTTTTCACCAATCTTTTCCTTTTCTATTCCATGACTTGTTAATAAACAATGATGGGTTTTACACTTTACACGAGTCTGGTCATTTGATATGATAAATCCATATGTCATGATTGGATTCTCTATATGAGGCCTAATGGGGATCACTATTTGGCAAGAAACAGGCCTTTGTTATCTAGCAGTAGTGCCGAATAATCAACTGAATCATGTTTTCATCACTTATGACTGAGCGCTAACGTGAGTACATTTCACATCGCTCAGTGTTGATTTGATTGACAGGCTTCACAGCAGGTCGGTTCAAGGAGGCCTTCTGTCCTCACTGAAGCAAAATCCATATTTCATCTAGATGTTATGTTACATAAGAGTACACAGCCCCCACCAACACCACCATCATCATCACTACCACCCACCACTACCTCCTCCTCCTCCTCCTCCTCCTCCTCCCCGCCTAGTGGGAAGATATGTCCTGGAAGATATGTCCTGGAATAAACACACGCGCACAGAAACTCTGCATTGTAAAGCTAACTTCCACTGACTGTCACCATGGCAACCAAGAAAAAAAAAAAGAAAAAAAAACAAAACACACCGTGCTCATCGTCTGATTACACTGTGTTTGAGTCATGGGTTGGACGAGAACGCTTCGCTGTGTGTAAAGCCTTAAATCATCTCAACACTCCGCCCACACCGCTGACAGCAGCCGGCTCACAGGGACCTGGAGGTGCTGCACATGCTGGATGTGTGGCGTGTGGGGGGGGGGGGTGCACAGACGGCTGCTAATGGATGCAACATAGTGCCTCCATGATTATTTCTGTTATATAGTGTTCAGAGAAATAAAGGACCTAAATGCTTACTCTGCTTTTTTTTGTAGTTGAGAGAGACAGGAGATGGGGAGGCAGACAGAGGGGGGGCGACTTGCAGCAAAGGACCACCAGATTCAGGATTCAAACCACACATGGGGCGCCTGTTTAACCCACTGAGCCACACGCCGCCCCCCTTACCCTGCTTTTTAATATTCAACGACCACGCGGGCTTGTTATTCAACTCATGCACACCTGCGAAATGGAAATGACTGCTCTGAAACACAAGAGCCCGTACAAACACTCCTACACCCCCCCCGCCCCTCAACTGTACGAGAGGACCCAAAGTGTGTGTCGGTGAAGAAGCAGCAGCTCCAACGCCGCAGGGCCCGACGGCTCCAATCAGGACCGCTGACACCATCGCTCCGGCTCTGACAGGAGCTGCGCTCTTATCAAATCCGCCGCCGCGCTGCCCAGGGAGCTGCGCGCTAATACCTCCAGGCAGGGGACAACGGAACAAAAAGTTGTCATGGTGATGCCTGCACCATCATGCTATCCCTCCTCTCTCTCTCTCTCTCTCACTCTCACAGTGTGTGAGTCTGGTGTTCATCATCCCTGCCCTCCAGACGTCCTCTCTGGTTTGCTGAGGGTCTCGGACTGTGCATCTGTCCTGCATTAGCTCATTGGCGTTGAAGCAACAATTCATTTTCACCTCCTTGTTATTGATGCTGCATGATGGTATTCGTCTCACTGTGTACATTTACCACGACTTAAAAGCTATTATTACTATTTTATTATCACAAAATATAATCAACTAACTGCAACCATAGAATCAGCTGCCCTGTTATCACCTGACTAACCAAACACATCTGTGTGTGAGGCACTGAGAGGTGAGTTTAAACCATTATTCTTTTCCATATCGCGGTGTTATATAATCCGACTGTGACGTCCTTCACTGTGCTTAATGTGACTGAAAAACATAGATAGTGAATGGAAGTGTTATGTGGCACAGTGGGCCAGAATGAAGGCAACGATTTTCTGATAACAACCGAGTTAATCCAAACATCACCCCTGTATTTAAGGACACATAGTGAGCTCACATCATTTTACCTGATCTGTTTCAGACGCATGTTTCGGCTTGAACTGGATGAAAACTTGCATAAATATGCTTCAATAGGTCACAGATGCACCTGAATGCATCACATCGTTTTGTTTTATGGTACAGTCATGTTTGCGTTCGCTTAGTTATCGTGGGCGAGACCAAAAACTGGCTCCAGAGAAGGTCCTCAGTGTTTCCATGTTACTACACTGTCGGTTCTACAGGCTTACAGAAGGAGGTGTGGTAAGATGGGAAGGGGTCTCTGCTGGTTGCAGTCTGCAGCCCAACCACTGGGTGCTGCTAATTCCTACACACACTGGTCCTTAAAGTGCTAAAGCAAGGATTGATTCTCATCTAAGAAGCTGGCAGGTACTAATCTTCCATATAAGCGAGACGGTGATGTCATCAGAAGAATCACAGCCACAAGGAGAGACGGACTTCAGCTATACAATATTCAAGATGGTTCATTCTATAATTTTGCCCATTTATTTATGATCATGCTTAAAAAAAAGCTCCTTAGTTCAAATGGGGCTTTTGTTCTCAATGGAGACTGTTTTCAAGCACTAGGTGGTTTTCAAAATAAAGCTCCTGCAGACAGGCTGAATGGAGCAGCGGCTTCTCTGTCAGAAATATGTGAGTGCAGGTCAACTGAAAAAAAAAACAAAAAAACAACCAGCTGAAAAACAGAAAGTGACAGACATCTGGGAGCTGTAGTGTCCCGAGTGTAGATACTGCACCGGTGTAAACAGCAGCGACAACGGGGCGAGGCTCCGGAGTGAAGGGAGCCACCGGTGGGCCAGGAATCAGCAGTGTGTACATTGTCCGGTCCAGGAAAAAATGAACTATACTTCATGTTTGTTTCCTACCATCCCATTTAACACATTCACACCTGACCTATCCGACTATCTGACTGGGAGTAGCATGTTTTGAGCATGCTAGCAGATTACAATCTGTAAAAAAAAAAAAAAATGCTCCAGGATCTTTCATCAAATGATCCAAAACTTGTTAAAGAACTTGTTAGAAATAGAGCTATATAAGTCCTGCTCTGTGAATAATTACGTTCAATCTAAAAGTCACATGATGCATGTGGTACTCAAGCTAACACGGGCAGCAATCTCTGATCCCCAGTGATTAAGCAACTGGTCGTACGGCACTCACACACACACACACACATGCGGACACACACATGGACAAACATGTGAGGGGACAAGCCAGAGCATCGGAGGCGTGTGCGGGCAGATGCTGATGGCTGACACGGTGGGCTTTACTGTATACGGGGACATTAACAGAGCAAGTCCACTCACTCACAGAGACATGCAAGCACGCACAAAGCCTCAGTTAGGGATTCATTACCAACCAAGTCCCTGCAGACAGACTTCCCTAGATTTCCCCCCGGCAGATGGCTGATGGTAATCTGGAAGTCTCTGACATTTTATCTATGTGTTAATTTTGTCATCGCAAGTGCTCGTGCAATCCAGAGCACTCACAAATCTTAAATTGAAGGGTGATGCGTGTTAAAGACGGGTGTGTTTTGTGTTCTGTGACAGCCTGCATGGGAGAGGAGCAGGGGCTGGCGCTGCTGGTCGGCCCTGCGGGTCCCCAGGGGAACGTCCCCCCCGGGGAGTCTCGCTGTCGACAGCCCATGAGAAAACTACATGCGTCTAAATTGGGTTGGTACGCAGTTCAAAGCTGCAGCCGGAGGACAAGCACATGGCAACAGGGTGAGGATCTGGAAAACCACCGGCTGCACTGCTCCAACCAGGACTGTGTCTATGAGTCTCACCTGTATTATTATGTTACTATGTTACTTATCTAAAGATAAACAGCCTAAATAAAGAAACACTACAAACCCAGGGAACTGACAGATGACTCACTCGCTGCCCATTTTATGGCATAAAAGAAAATGTTAAGGATCAGTGTCAGTTATATTACACTGGTACCAAAGCATTGACTTCCAGATCCATGTGTGTATGGGTCTTATGCACAGTTTTGCTTTCTGTCATGTTCGATCCGATCAGATGATCACATTACATATTGTTTTGATTCTCTTGTCTCCCATCGCCAGGGATGGAACCTGAAGCCCCTGCAGCTGAAACCAGACCATGTTCATCCTTATCTGTAAAGCAAACTCTGTCCTGATTGAGAACTCTGCAGCAGACGAGTCATGACTAGCTGCTAAGCTAACGACCTATGGGATGGTGTCACATAAACAGCTGGCAATGCTAATGTTAGCCATGTAGCAATGGCAAGATTTAGTGGAATGCTATGCTAATATGTTACATGCTATAATGTGTTATATATCTAATATCAATTTCAATTTTCTGACTTAACCTGCAAGAATACACAGAAAACGACTGATTAGCCATGTAGCATGTAGCATTAGCTCTTTATTCTTTTGTACCTTCAACTGGAATTAAAGTGTTTGACAAAAATACAGAGGGAACAATGAACGGAGCAGAACAGAATCTGTTTCCTAATGTGAAATAATAACTCTATTATATTTCTAAGCTTGACGTGATGCCCTTCTCTGTTTAGTCCCAAACAAGGCTTTACCCTGCTCAGCATCACAGATGAGCCAGAATCTCCTGCCTGCAGGTTCCTGCGTCTATTTATAGACACCGGTTCCTCTACCTCATGCCGCTGACCCTGGACCAGCCCAAAGAGCCGCCATCCCAGCTCACCAATCTAGGTTGAGATTAATCTGCCAACGTTTACGGCAGGATAAAACCTCGCCTCTGACTGTGGGATCAGCGATGGAGGGGCTCTGCGTGGCGGAGAGAATTAAACCGGCCGTTTTCTCGGTCGGTCCCGCCGGTTGGCGATGAGGGCTTCGGGGGGGGAATGGGAGCAAGAGAGCATGTGACCGAGACTCCAGGGGAGTCAGGGTGGGCGAGGTGGAGGAGGGGTGGGCATGTGAGCAGACGTGATGAACACACACATTTCAATGTGACATGAATATTTACGATTGTTCATCGCCCGCCTCTTTCTTCATAGATTACACAGAATTCCTCAGAGCACAGCAGTACATAGGGACGCATCATGCATAGGCCTGCTGGTGCACACGCATCCTTTGCGTGCAGTGGTGTGATGGGGAGGAGCAGTGTGGATGAATGAGCAACACACTGGGTGGGGGAAGAGGGCGAAAGGCTTCAGGCCTGTCATGAACCGCGGACGTTAGTTTGTCCTAATGTCGTACAGTACAGCACAGAGCCGAGGGTGCGTTCATGTGCGTGAGCATTCCAGCGCTGATGGTATATGGAGCATCATGACCTTCATGGGAGAGGCTTGACATTGAGCTCCATTGCATTCTGATTCAGAGCACAGGCTGTAGATGTGTATAGTAGAGCTTCAAATCGATATCCTGCGCAGGGGTCCAGAGAGAATTCACACTCCTTTTGTACTTTCTGTCATTACAGACTTCATCAGTTTAGCTAAAATATCCTCAGTTCAGCACCATCCTGCATCTCCAGCACTGACACATTGGATGGATCTGCCATCTTTCCTCAGGGTGTCATGTACGTGAGCTTTCTTAAACAGCAGTTAATTAATACACGTGTGCTCACACATTTCAATACAACAGCTGCAGAGGTGTAGCAGATCTCTGGACAGGTGAGTTGTTTTCTCTCTTCAAACTCATGTCCTCTTTACTCTGTGACTTTGTAGCCACTCCACCGTAAAGACCTGACTGACGCGGAGTCGCCTCCATCTCTGAAGGGTGACAACTGGGTCGTTAGTCACCTCCCCCATCCCGCCTGGCTCTTCAGTTCATCTTGATGGTTTACGGCCTGACATACAGTGTGAACTGCGGGGCCCTTGCGTGCACAGCGCTGTGCCTGTTGAAATTCTATTTGGTCAGGTCTCCAACCGTGCTCTCCACACATCTCAACATAATCAGTGTGAATGATAGAAGAAGGAGGACGCAGCCTACGGAGGAAACGCAGTGTGCAAACCTTGAAGCAGGTGCACACACTTCCTCCAGGCTGATATATCATTGGTAGTTGTCAACCTCTAGGGAACGAGCCAAAAAGTCTAATTAAAGCCGGGCTTGCTGGACCCTGGACGGGCCAGTGGGTGTTAAACGGGTTAATAACGTGTTACCACCCGGCACTGCGAGGCGTGGAATCTGCACCTGATTCCACGCCTCAGGCTGCTACACGTGTGGTCCGTGTCCCGACCACTCTTCCTAATGAGTTTCATGTCCGACATTGTTTAACAAAGCCCGCCGAGGATTGAGTGATTGCGCCGAAAAAGGGGCCAACAAAAGCCGCCGTGTCCTCGGGATCAGCAGACAGCCAACCCTCACCCTCGCTTTTGTAAACACATCTGGTGACAACAGGTAACCGCCAACATTGTGGGAAAGCCCCCCCAGTGGAACAATAGAGCAGATTTGTCCATCTGTAAAGGCGCCTACTGGAATCCTGATGCGTCCAAATCTGCATTGAATCATTCCACCGGACAAAAACCCAAACTGCTGTGCGTTATGCAGGATTCTCCCCACGGCATTCCAAGTGGTATAGTCCAAAAATAAACCCAGACGACAGTGAAAGTGACCTGAAATGTGCCTGGCTGACCTCTGCTGTCTGAACATCCCGCTCCAAAAAAAAAAAAAAAAGGGCCGCACCGACATGAAGAACGTCACCGTATCTCACAGTTACATTCCTACAGCTTATCCAGCTGAGCCCAGGTGGCCATCGTCCACATGTACCATCAGAACTATCTGCCACAACTCCAGACCAATGATAACCTATAGGCCACTTCTAGTGTTCCTAATCCTAATCTTCACACACACAGTCTTCAAACAGACAGTCCTGTATGTACATGAACCTACCACTCAGCCTGTACAGACAGTTGTGTAACGCCTCCTAAGGCTCTGGAGGGGCTTTTGAAAGTACTAAAAGAATAACCCATAGAATTGTTGACAGAGATGTGGAGTGAGAAAGAAAGGCTTTTAGTGGCCGGTGAGGGTCGAATAGATTTCAAGCTGGTTCCAGACATAAAAGTCCTACTAATTGTTCCCCGAGACAGAACGACATGTCAGACAGAGGCCTAATGGGTTGAATGAATCAGCATGAATTTCTGCTCCGTCCAAAAGATTAATAAATGTCTCAGAAATCAAACTGATTTTACAATCTATGATTTCAAAAGGGACTTCACACTCCTCATTTTGACATTTGTAAACTTCATTCATTTGATTCTGGATCAATGGATGAGTGGAATCTGTAACGTCATCTATACGACACTTTGTCCCCAGATCATGAGGAAATGTCTCCAACATCCAACATCAGCAGTGAGAACAGGACAAAGTATCAAAGATGCTGAAGGGACAGAATGCTAAACTGAGTTATATAGCCTTATCTTCTAACTCTGCTTCTCACCTCTGTTGAAGCCGTGCTAAACTAACGCTGAAGTAGCAGTTTGTAAGACTTTGAACCTCAAGTCTTAGCCTCAGGATTCAAGTCAGAGTCACTGCTTTCAGTTTGATACACCCGACGTGATCAAAACTGTTCACTTTTCCTTTCTAGGTCACTTTGAGGTGAAGCTAGCAGATATATTAGCAGCATTTCCTCATACAGCTATGTTTGCTCTCAAAGCAGTGCTTCGGCTTTCAGTGTTAGAGATACAGTTGCATTTGGAGCGAGGATCCGTCCACAAAACAAAAATGAAATGAAAGGAAAGCTCAGGTATTTTCATTTTCATATAGCTGCCGGTCCATGGGAATGAAAACAAAAGGCGCACAAACGTCACTGAATGCAACACTACACCGCCCTGTGCTGTTATTTCTCATGCGTAACCCGGGAGAGGGACGTCTTCAAGCGTCGACAAGCAGGATTTGCCCGAGAGCTTATGTTCCATTTTCTTGGCCAGGATAAATCACAGACCTATTGATTCCCAGCAGCTCATTTCCAGGAATCGGTGTACATTATCACATCTCTCCCTGGGAAGCAGAGAGGTGACCTCATTTCTACGTTCTTCAGGGATCTCTCCTGAGGCTTTCACAACAGCGGGGATGATGAATGTTTACGTTGCTATACCTTGAGATCTAGGCCAAGAGGTATACACTAAAAATCGCACTGGATGAAGCAAGTTGTGTTCAGAAAACATCCCAGCAGCTGGCGCTTCATGGGTCTTTATGTGAATCTATTTATTTATTTCCTTTATCTGCTTTAGCCGACTTTCTCCATGTGAGAGCCAGAGTGATTCTATAGCTCGGAGATGGATTATCAGAGCTATACCAGCGCTGGGATTGGCCGGCTGCTTCTGTTGTCGTGGTTTTTTTTTATCCCCGCAGATGGCCATGGTTACCGTGGCGATGGCTGCACGTCGGCAGCATCACAAGGGTGGCAAGGCTGCGCTACGCCGGTGACATCTCTACATCCTGGCTTCTCTCTCTAACCTTGATGGCCACGGGGAGATAAGAAGTGACAACACCGCTGTCAAAAACATAAACAGCGGGGGGGGGGGGGGTTGGGTAGGGTAGGGTGGTCGGGATGTTTGAAGCAGGAGATGCAAAAAGAGACGGGACAAAGTACAAACACAAACAAATCCGGTGCTGCTCGCTTTTGTTCTCCCTCAGAGATCGCCAGGGTCAGTGCAGCGGGTATAAGCTCCTCTCTCGCCCCAGAATGACAGTCCCATCTGTCAGCCAACCTCGGCGGGACCTTTTGCATGCATATCGGCACAACTGGCCCTCTCTGCAGCAGGAGGCAAGCCTCCCCGCAGCCTATTGACTGTGCATACAGTCAGATTATACACAAAGTAGAAGAGTTAACATGGAAACGCTCATATGCAAGGTTCTCCCAGGTGATAGCTGCTGTTTCACCTCAATGTCACAATGCAAATCAGTGTAAAACACAACCTGAGGCAAATGCAAATCTTTTGCATGGTGCTAGAATCAACAAAACTCAGCAGTGGCTGACTAATTTTCATGTTAATCACAACCAAAGTCAAACAGCACACTGGTAACTCCCGGCTACAAAGTTCCAGTAACCTACCTGGTAAATAAATCCTGTATTGTGGTCCACAGAAAGCATGGTGTCTCCTTAAGGTTGGGGCAGGACGCCCGCTAACTCCCCTTGCGCTTGCAGCAGTGGTAAGATGAGAGGCTGACGCTCAGGGCCGGAGCCCTACTCCCAGCTTCAGAGTGTGTGTTTGTGATTGTGTGTGAGGAGTCAGAGAGGACAGCAGAGAAAGACAGAGTCAGCTTAGCTGTTCGTCAAACCCTCTCCTCGCTCCTCAGCCGCTCTCCTCAGCCGCTCTTCCCATGCTGGGATGTGCCAGCAACCTCATTCCGCAAACGCCACCGACACAACATAAAAACAACGCGTGGAGCTCTGCGCGGCTCCAGCTCTGCCTCAGCCTCTGTCTCTCCCTCTGCCTCCAACGGCTTTCATCCAGGGTAGCATCAAATGTTTCTGACAAGCGTCCATCCGCCAATCCCCCCAGAGAGATTAGCGCTCTGACATCACCGATGCTGTGCCATGCACAGTTCTGCTCTGCTGAGCCTGCAAGCTCTGTGGCCGTGTTACCTAAGAGAAGCCTCAGGTCGCAGGGAGTCAAACAACACCATCCTGTGTGAGGGGCTTCACGCAGCCCCTGAACGCCTCACGCCTCGCAGCCACACTGTGGTGACTACACACCCCAAGAAGAAGAAGAAGCAGCAGTGGGCAGGGTTCGCGTTTCAGTCTATACACTGTGTGCATCTGTAAGTGCATGTGTCTGTGTGTCTGCACAACCTACCTGAGGCAAAGAAGCTGCTCTCTGGCTGTGGTGCATTGTCAGCAGAACTGTGATGGAGACATGGTGTGCTAGAAACAGTTCTGGAGGAACAAGCAGCTATTTCTGCTGCACTGCCTGATATGGGTGTCAAATTACAATAATGCTGCCTTTGCGTTTTATGTCAGCTGATGTGTCTACGAGCGAAGATGACACTCATTATTAGAGTATTCACAGGTGGAGATCAGATCAGCAAAGTCAAAGCCAGTAATGCACAATCCAATTTTCCTCTCACTTCATCAATCTCTCACATTCTCCATCCTGCTCTGTGCCTTCTACCTACATGCCCTCTTCAATCTCCTCTCCACTGACACTGCTATAATTAACTACGGGAAAGAAAAAGAAAAAAAAAAAAAAAAAAAAACAGCCGGTCAAGGCTCCTAGCTGCGGTGGAAAAGGCTTCCTGCCTGCCTGCCTGCCTGCACAGTTGGAGCACCGAGTCGAACAGAGATTTCACACTGGTCCAAGAACACCACGCTCAAAAGAACAACTCTGGCAGACTTCCTCAGTCTGTCATCACTGATCTTCTCCACCCCGGCCAATCAACCAGCCCTGAACTGGACAGCCTGGCAGAGGGCCTGCTCTTATGTCAGGGTTGTAATTAGGACCACGTCAAGTCAAATCCAGAACCAGGGCCGCTTGAGTTCTAGTGAAGATGCAGTGGATAGGTGTTGAGATCTAGGAAAAGGCTTGGGGTTACAGCTGAGGGTGGTGACTGCTTTGTTGTGACATCACAAAGTTTCAGAAGTGCTGATGGCCTGTTTAAGACTTAATTTGCCGGACACAGAGTGTGCATTTCTATGTGGACTGAGTGCTTTGATTTATACAGGATCTAAACCTGCTTTATAGTAAAAAAAAAAAAACACAGGGATATCTACCTTTACACAACATGGGACCTTTAAACACACAAAATTATTAGCAAAGTTACACTTACACCAACAAGGATTCTGACCATACCATACGAGCACCATACGAGGTGTTCCACAGGTCAGTACCATTTGATATGCAGGTGTAAAATTAACCACAAAAACAATAAAATGATTCTAAAACAACTTCAGGAAATGCAGTAATGTTTGGACAAGTCCAAAAAGGGGTGGCCTCAAACAAGACCGAATCAGACCCAAGACCAAGCAAACCAGCAGATGACAAAAGTTGTCAAGATCAAGGAATACTAAAGGAAGACTTGCCAGGTAAGACTAGCTTAGCTTTGTCCAGTTATATCTGCCTGTCTGCACATCTACACATCACTACTTCACACACCAGATGTCACGTGTTCATTGTACTGTATGCTGACACACCTTGTTATTAGTAATGTCGGCGCCCCAGGGGGCAAAAGTAAAGTTGTAGTAAGTGACAGATTCACAGTTTGGCCAGTGACAGACACTTTGTGCTCAGTTTTATCCTCAGCCTGGCTCACATCCCACAATTGCATAAGCAATATATGGTCAGGACAGATGACATGACTGCATCAAACGGCTCTGTCGCCTCAGGCCCAGCGAGCTTTATAAAGCCATCTGAAATGTTGAAAGCCTTATCTCCGCTTAATTCCCATTATCTATTACTATTTATTTACCCAGCGTGTTGTGTTGACAGTCTGCTGTGGCTGTGGGATGCATGGTGACATGTGTTGCCATTGTGATCTAAAAATACACGACATCTGCTGAGCAAGCCGCCTAATTAAAGATATAAACCAAATACAGCTGTGTGATATTACTGTAGATTATAGATTATGAAAATCATGGATTAACAGATAAATGTAAACAGACAGAACAATCAGGAAAAAGGACCCACTTGCCTGGGCCACAGAGACCTGTGTCTTTTACTTTTAAAGGTGCTATGTGTACATTTACAGCCAACGTTAGCATTAACAGCTAGCTTGCCAGTTAGTGTTTACAATACAAAAGCTTATAGCACATAGCTAGCTAGCATCTCAGCAGCACTACTTCTCCAGAGCAGAGTGGATGTTACAAGAACTTGATGTCCGAATGTAAAAAGATCGGCCAACCACATTGCGGCTAACTGGTTAGCGTGCTAACTTTATTCAAAGGAAAGAAGGGATACATATGGAGGAAAACAAATGGGAGATTTCCACCAATGGGAACAGCTGTTGGCAAGTAAAGGTTTTAAGTGTGATACTGAAATTGCAGTAGAGGCATGTTCGACGAATAAAAAGCTCCTGGTTGACCTCAAAACATCGGAGCAGAGTACCTCCTGTGACCTCCTTTTCATTGTCCTTGCTTCGACCTTTCTTGTGTATTCTAATACTTTTCCCATTGATTTTCTGATTTCAAAACTAGTGCATTCAATTGAGTTCTCCTTGTTATTACTGAGCTGAGCAAATCGATATGACTGTTTGTTTGTTTTTTTTTGCAGGCTGGATGAAGGTGAATGGGAAATGTACTCACCACTTCTTTATTTTCTTGGGAACTTTGTTCCTGCAAGACAGAGAGGATCAAGACATCAGTCAACAAGACAAAGGACAGGCATGTCGTCCCATCTGAAAGGCTGCTGAGAGATATGATGCATTCAGGTGCAGTCCTTCCTGCTGTAAATTTAACATACTCTCATGCTTGACCTTGGGATCTTGGTAACCTGGTGGCTTTATTCTCAGCATGTTGTGCAGCGAGCGGAGTGCCTGGGATTCTCACCATACTACCACCTCACATACCCATACACGTCCCGGCGAAACCATGACAACGCATTCGCTTGTTGTGTGGGCGGAGGGACAGGGGAAGCGGCAATGAGTTACAACGACAGGGAAGTAACCACACTGCAATGAGGACTGCAGAGGAGGGGGAACAGCCACCCCACGCCAACGCCACCTCAGGCCTCACTGTACGGAAAACTAAGTCCTCATGTAACACGGACACAAATAGAACAAACAGGCAGTGTATTGATTTGCCTCCAGAGCGATCACTGCCATTAAACAGGATCAGGACAAAGCAATATTTATCATCTCTCTCTCCTCTGGCATTGACAGTGCATTCAAGGCAGCGGACATGTTTTTTTTCTCCCTTTCCTCTCTCTTTCACAGTCCCACCTGAATGCTAATGAGGTGAGGCTGACCGCAGCCTGCCAGTTGCTCAGCCTTTAATGCTTGAGACATTATGCTTGTTTGAAATCCTGCCAGAGGGGGCTCAGACCTGAGTGGGCAATTCTGTCCACTGCTCCATACTCCATCAATATGTAATACGACCCCAGAGCGTCCTGTGCGGGCAGCATCTCTCCGTGTCACAGGTGGATGGATGGTTACCACGCTGTAAAGAAGGGATGCCAGGACTATGATGTGGAGGGACACAATCGCAGCTGATGAGGCATATACCTCGAACCCTTCATGTCCTCGTCTCAGTGTCACTTACACTGTCCACTTAAAGCAACAGCTTGACAGCAGGTTACATAAAGAGAAATTTCAAAATCTGGGTCGACTGTGAACCATATGATTTGGCTGAAAGGCAAAAAAAAAAGATATATGTATCATGGAGGGTACTAGTTGCTGTGAAACATTGTTATCAACCTGCCTCCTGTGTTGAAGGCGTAGGCGTTCATAGTGAAACATAATCTTCTGATATGAGCAGTGAACACATCAAATGTGTCCATTTATGGTGCGCAACATCCCTGTTTGCAGTGAAACCGAGGCGACAGTCAACCGGTAAAGCCGTTAAATATGGGTCATCTTCACACACACTGATGATGGGACCTTTCATCCGAGATGGCTTTTATTCTAAAGAGAAATAACAGACCAGCAGCAAGGTTCTCCATGACCCGCAGCACCTGGGTATGACAGTCAATATAAACATAGTCAAAGTGTGTGTATGTATGTCTTACCGTGGGTAAGAGCGGCTCCATTTGAGCTCCTTGGTCCGTGATGTCCATCTTTTCTTCTCCTTGGCTTCACAATAGACAAGTCGTGATGCGCTACTCCGCCTCAGTCAAACGCTGCTTGGAGATGAGGATGGCTTTTCTCTCCTTTTTTTTTTAAGAGGAGGAGGAGGAGGGGGGGGATTTCTTGTGTTTTTATCCTCACATTTAATGGCCGGGTTTTCTCAAATGGAGGTAGCAAAGCATTCCCGTCCTGCCCTACATAATTTACGCATGAAGGAGGGAGGTAGTGCTTCCCACCGCACGCGTTCAGTCCTGGACGCGGCGCGGCGATGAGGCGCGCGAGTGCGAGCCGCCGTGCGCACCCTCATTTCTGAGGACTATATATTATGTAGCCTATTTAAATTCATGCAAATAGACGAATGGGGATTTGTGTTGGTGTACAAGACGGAGACAGGTGGCTGGTGTTCCTACGGGATCTCTTTATGTTGTGACGCCTTCACGGGGTCAGATCCCAATGGGGTCTAAGCAATAACCTCACAACCATGCTGCAATGCCTTACTAATGTAGGCAGCGTGTTATGTTTGGGTGCCCATGTGGATTTTCTCCATCACTGATGTGCACCATACATTATCTGTTAACGATAGGCTACGTGTTATATTACATTATATGATATTACGATTTACGAAATGATCTTAAACCCCCCAGTTGCGTCGATGCTTGAGCCGTCCCGTCTTTATATCTAACCGCAACACGAGACGGATGGTGCACCGGCGTCGTCCGGTATCAGCAAGCCAGTATATTACACAAGGACGCGGTTGCGGCGTTGTTATGCGCTGGCGCCATCTAGCGGCGAAGTGGAGAAACGTCGCCCAGATGTACTTCAATTAGGGATGCTGCGCTGCAAATTAAATTGGCTGGGAGATCATTAGAGTGTAATTCAGGCTTGTCCTAATGCAATTGTGTCTGTCAATCCGTGGACACGCGCTATGATGTTGCATCGATGTTGAGGCCGTAAAGGAAAACGTGATGTGTTATTGCAGCCCACATTAGTTACTGAATCAATACAGCCTTCAATGATCAAAAGTGGATAGTAGTCTATGATTATCAGTGATGATCTCAATGGATGAACGATCAAGGGTGCAGGCTCAAAGAGGTGAGCCAATCAGATCTATTGTTCAGAGTACCGTTATAATATATGACAGCTTTATTAATGATAGGTATGGATCCCATCCGATCGTTTCATATAGCGCCTTGTAGTTGACAGCTAACGACATGGTTGGGAAAAGTTTGGGGGACCCCCCTTTTTGCTTCAGCACCTGAGCAGCAGAGAAGTCAGGATGTTGTGGTTGATCCGGATCCGGATCCGCCCGGCCTGGCGTCACAGCACCGACAAGATGGCCGAGAGTACGGGACGAAAGTGAGAGAGGAAACAAAAACACTGGCGTGCTACCGTTGCCGCAGATGCCAGACCTGCACAGCTGCCATTATAGACAACGTAGTGCACGGATTAAAAGCTGGGTTAACGGTGTTTTCAAGCCTCCGCTGTGTGGGTGACATTTGCGGTATGCAGACAAATTGTGCTCCGAGCCAGCTCACTGACAGAACGTTTGTCAGGTCGTCTGCGTTGGCTAGCTAGCTAGTTAGCTACCATGTTAGCTAGCTGACAAGAGCGCTAGTGAGAGAATACGCGTTTCGGAAAGTGACAGTTAGGTAATGTTGTAATAAACAGCCGTTATTACCTCTTTATTATCGAGAGCTAACATTTACCGCAGCCGGAGTGGGACATTTGACTCACCGCACTTGTTAGCGCGTAGTCAACTGGTTAGTAAGCTAACATTGCGGATTTCTTGTTTGCAGCTTCGGTGTTAGCATTAGCGTCTGTTAGCTTGCTCAGCTGTTTTGGTTGACTCTGGGTTGTTCCGACACTGGAAAAAAAGATTCACCAGTGTGTGTGGGAAGGACATTTTTCCACGCTATATCAAAGCAACCGCACACGGTTCTGGGTAGGCCTGAAGGAAACAGGTGTCGTGGAGGACTGTTAACGTTAACGGTACCACAGCCGGGACTGTAAACATAAAGTGAAGCCGAGGGACGAGACGCGAATCCAGGCAGCATCACCATGGCCCATTCTCCCGTGCAGGGTAACCTGCCAGGGATGCAGGTAAGACACATGTCTGTATGAAATCACTCCGCGAGAACTAGTTGAGGTCACTGGCAGAACAAAATGTACACGTCCCGACTCTCAGCTTTGTGTTTCGGGACACTTATTACACTTATTGATACGAGGCGTTTAAGGACTCGGGAAAAGTCAGACTCTAAAGTCTTAAGAATGCATGTAAGTACATAAAATAAAAACATAACTTGCACAGGACTGCCAGTCTTCCACTGAATGCAACAGAAATATACGCATTGTAGGCAAAATTCCCACGATTTCCTCCATCACTTGAACGCACTGGAGCTCTCTTCAAAGAAACTATCCTGCACAACATGAGCCCTGTTCTTTGGCTCTGCTTCTATCTTTAGGATTGTGCCCATAGGGGATAATTGTGTTGGCTAGATGACTAGAGGAGATAACTGTTCCTCCTGTAAACTGCTACAGATTGTTGCCCCCCTCCACCCCCCCACCCGTGCAGGCTTGTTAGTATTTGGAGGTAAAAGAGTGCTGATTCAGATTTTGGAGCAGGATGCGTTGAAGACAAGAAAAGTGCTGGGACAGTAGTAGTGATAGAGCCTTTGCTACATTTATACTTAATGCACAGCTGTAAAGAAGAGCTATTCCTTAAGGAAGCACCTAGAATAAAAGTTTGTATTATATTCTAATTTGCAGCATTATTTTGATATTTACAGACAGTGTAATTCACAGCAGTGAGTATATCTGCCTTTTGACCACAGTCTGAACTCATGTTCCCAAACAAAGCATCGTATTGTTTTGTTGTGATATAACTCATTACTGTATCCATCAGCAGGGTCACCGTTAAGTTGACTGAATGCACGTCTTTTATGGCACAGAAAGGATCTCCCTTGGTCAAACAAGGTTCCCTTCTTTTTTTTTTCCATTTCATTTTTAGCTTTATCTTAAAAAAAAAAAAAAAAAACTGGCATATTGACCCTTTCCCTGCTCAAAAGAGGTCATAAAAGGAAGTTGTTTTTGTCAGCGCCTGCTCTTGTGTTTCCCACATAACAGCCTCCGGAGAGTTAAGTCATTTTAGTTCACTTCCTGAGGCACTCAAGTGTGTGTGTGTGTGTGTGTGTTTTTTTTTTTTGTTCATTCCACACTCAAATATACACGCCACAACGTGCGACACCATAAAAGTCGGATTCAACTTTTTTTCCACCGACTTGTAAACACCCCAGGCGTCCGGCTAAGCCTGTCCTTTGTCCACACTTTGAAATCATGCAGAACTGCTTGCTGTGTCTCTCCTGTCCTTACGGCCTCGAGACGAGTTTTAATGATGTCTCCGAGTGCCAACAGTGCTTTGTGGCTGCAGGAGTAATGTGATGTTAGAGACCGATCATCCCTGCATCTCAGCAAAAACTGCTCCATTTACACCTAGGGCACGAAATCTGAAGAGAAAGGAATGGTTTGAGTTCCTTTTTTTTTTTTTTAAATCCACCTTCCCTTTCGTCTGTTCTTTGCCCCCCCCCCCCCCCGCCTCCCCTATCTCCGCCTAGAATGCCAAAGTGGATCCGGAGGAGCTGTTCACCAAGCTGGAGCGCATTGGCAAGGGCTCGTTTGGCGAGGTGTTCAAAGGCATCGACAATCGCACCCAGAAGGTGGTGGCCATCAAGATCATCGACCTGGAGGAGGCGGAGGACGAGATCGAGGACATCCAGCAGGAGATCACGGTGCTGAGCCAGTGCGACAGCCCCTTCGTCACCAAGTACTACGGCTCCTACCTGAAGGTGACGGCCCGCTCGCTATTTCTTCCCTGGGAAGGGAACAACTAAGACGACTTGCTGGAGGGTTTTCTCTCCTCCCGCCCACTTTGTCCTGAAATAATCCGAAATTAAGAAGGAATTAGCCTCAGATGACTCAAACACCCACTGAGCTCATGCTACTGTCAACGCAAGTTGTTCAGGAAAAGACACTTTGCACTAAACGCCTCATGAGTGTCTTCTGTCTCCACTCTAGGACACAAAGTTATGGATCATCATGGAGTATCTAGGTGGAGG
Source organism: Caranx ignobilis (assembly GCA_021432705.1). Classification (NCBI taxonomy): domain Eukaryota; kingdom Metazoa; phylum Chordata; class Actinopteri; order Carangiformes; family Carangidae; genus Caranx; species Caranx ignobilis. Next base: position 29,297,547 of record MU269989.1, on the reverse strand, counting down.
CTCAGCGTTAGACCTGGTAAGTGATTGACTTTGAGACATATAGTATAAACTAAATCTGCAAAGACAATCATATCAAATAAAAAAGCTTGAATCTTTGCGATTGAGAATGATTGTCATCATATTGGCATTGTTTCTGGCAGCTATTGCCTGTGTGTGTGTGTGTGTGTGTTTCATGGTAATGAAAGAACATGTCACACTGCAACAATCTGACTCACTGATGTGTTTGTAATAGCTTCTGGACAAGAGTGGCACAGAGGAGTCATATTACACTCATTAGCTTTGCTATTGAATCGATAACAGACAATCAGATTAGAGGCTGTTGAGACAAGACACGGCCATTAACAACAGCTCGACATGAAAAGGGGTCTGCAGCTTTTAGGGAATAATCTAGATGTTATTATCACTTAATCTGAACTGAAGATGTGTAGTCGGTAGCACGTCATCCGGTCTGAGGCTCGGCTCACACCCACAGCTGTTTGCTCTGTTTGTTTTCCCCGCCCACAGATGGAGCCCGGGGCTCTGGACGAGACCCAGATCGCCACCATCCTGAGAGAGATCCTCAAGGGCCTGGAGTATCTGCACTCGGAGAAGAAGATCCACAGGGACATCAAAGGTATCTGACCCGGTGCGGAGCTGCTAGCAGGACGCACTGAGCGCGCACACACACACACACAGATCCTGTAGCACGTTAATGGTATTGATGTCCACTTAGTGTTTCATTCATTATGTAGCTTGTGTTTCACTGGGGAGTTGAGGGGAGCACTGCAGCGCTGCACTAAAAGCCTTTTGACAGTCGCTCCGCTCTTTGTTAAATAAATTGGTGATGGAGATAAGAGGCTTTGACGGGTTGTGTCTGGAAAGGTAGAAACGGCACGTTTGGGAGACGTCCACATTTTGTTATGTCGCGGCGCTACGTGGAAATTGTTTAAAATCATTTCTGTTCAAACAGCTGAAAGCAGCTGGAGGACTCATCAGAGTCTGTGGCGTGATAAAACCAGATCTAACTGGGTCATGTGGTCTATTAATAAACTGGAATATTTATAGACCTGATCGATATTGTAAAATCTGCACCAAGACACTTTATGAATGTGTGATTTTTTTTGCGATTGAACCCTGTTGATACATGAAATGACCTTAAGGCTTCTTGAACGCTCCATAGCTTCTTACTGGGTACCCCCCCCCCTCTTCCTACCCCACAGCTGCCAACGTGCTCCTCTCCGAGCAGGGCGAGGTGAAGCTGGCCGACTTCGGGGTGGCGGGCCAGCTCACCGACACGCAGATCAAGCGCAACACCTTCGTGGGCACGCCCTTCTGGATGGCGCCCGAGGTCATCAAACAGTCAGCCTACGACTCCAAGGTGAGACGCACGCTTCAGTCCAGCTACACCACAGAGTAACCACTAAGTGATTTGGTAGACTGGTTCGAATCCCGCTTGCCCCCCCACCCCGGCCCTCTGGGGAGGTAAAGGTAAGGGGTTAGGGAGGAGGAGAGCAGAGCAAGATGGAGTTTTGATACAAAAGTAAAAAATTGATGGGCCTATCTACGCCAGCCGTAGTGGGATTCGAACCAGCCTCCTGACTGGCACAGCGCTCCAGCCATGAGTGAAGCCACTTACACCACTGACGTGCTTCACACTTGTGGCTCTTCTCGTCGCCCTCTTAACTCTTGACTTTGAACAGCGGGCTCCAAAACTGCACCACACCCATAAGATTCGAACCCCTGACCTCAGGAACACCTGACGGCACGCTAACGCGCTGCGCCACCAGCCCTGCTGCTCAAAGCCTTTGAGCGTTGACTTTGGATGCTGAACTGTAAAAGTCAGCTCATCTCATGAGATTTGAACTCAGGAGCCACCAAGTGTCCAACCGAGCGGCTCAGTGTGTTAGAGGAGTGGTTGGCGTGTCAGAGGTGGTGGCTTGGATTCTTTACTGTCTGAGTCCATTTTGAAGTGCAACATCCACATGAATGACTTCAGGACACTCAGAGACACACCTGAGGAGAGACTGGTCCTGTGGCTCAGTCTGTTAGGGCCTGGTCTGTGGAGTCCAAGGTCATGAGTTCAAATCTTACGTGATGAACTGAGTTTTACAGTTCAGCATCCAAAGTCAACGCTCAAAGGCTCCCACAGTGAGGCTTGGAGCAGCAGGGCTGGTGGCGCAGTGTGTTAGTGTGCCGTCAGGTGTTCCCGAGGTCAAGGGTTCGAATCTTATGGGTGTGGCTGCAGTTTTGGAGCCCGCTGTTCAAAGTCAAGAGTTAAGAGGGCGACGAGAAGAGGTGCAAGTGTGAAGCACGTCAGTGGCGTAAGTGGCTTCACTCACGGTTGGAGCGCCGTGCCAGTCAGGAGGTTGGTTCGAATCCCACTACGGCTGGCGTGTGGATCAGTAGATAGGCCCAGTAGATAGGCCCACCTCCGCTGGAGGAGGTGGGGTTGGGGGGGTCTCCCCCCCGGCCCTCCGGGGAGCTGAAGGTAGGGGGTTATGTAGGAGGAGCCCAGAGCAAAGTAGAGTTTTGATACACAACTTCAAAAATATATTTAAAATAAGTAATTAATAATAAAACTAATAATTAATAATAAGATAAAACTAATCATTAATAATAATTATTAATAATTAATAATAATAATAAATAAAACTAATAATACATAATAAAACTAATTATTAATAATAAAACTAATTATTATTAATAATAATAATTATTATTATTAATGAGTTTTATTATTCATAATTAGTATAATTATTAATAATTAGTTTTATTATTCATAATTAGTCTTATTAATAATAAGACTAATTATGAATAATAATAATTTATTAATAATTAGTTTCATTATTAATAATTAGTTTTATTATTTATTATTATTAATAATAGTAATTATTATTTGTTATTGATTATTATTAATTGTTAGTTTTATTATTCATAATTAGTTTCATTATTAATAATTAGTTTTATTATTTATTATTATTAATAATAATTATTATTTGTTATTAATAATTATTATTAATCATTAGTTTTATCGTATTATTAATTATTAGTTTTGTTATTAATAATTAGTATAATTATTAATCATTAGTTTTATTATTCATAATTAGTCTTTTATTAATAAGACCAATTATGAATAATAATAATCTATTAATAATTAGTTTCATTATTAATAATTAGTTTTATTAATAATAAGACTAATTATGAAAAATAATAATTAATAATTAGTTTCATTACTAATAATAATTATTATTATTATTTGTTATTAATAATAATTATTAATCATTAGTTTTACTATTAATTACTTATTTTAAATATATTTTTGAAGTTGTGTATCAAAACTCTACTTTGCTCTGGCCTCCTCCTCCATAACCCCCTACCTTCAGCTCCCCAGAGGGCCGGGGGGGAGACCCCCCCCAACCCCACCTCCTCCAGCGGAGGTGGGCCTATCTACTGGGCCTATCTACTGATCCACACGCCAGCCGTAGTGGGATTCGAACCAGCCTCCTGACTGGCACGGCGCTCCAACCGTGAGTGAAGCCACTTACGCCACTGACGTGCTTCACACTTGCACCTCTTCTCGTCGCCCTCTTAACTCTTGACTTTGAACAGCGGGCTCCAAAACTGCACCAACACCCATAAGATTCGAACCCTTGACCTCCAGAACACCTGACGGCACACTAACACACTGCGCCACCAGCCCTGCTGCTCCAAGCCTCACTGTGGGAGCCTTTGAGCGTTGACTTTGGCTGCTGAACTGTAAAACTCAGTTTATCACGTAAGATTCCAACTCATGACCTTGGCCTCCACAGACCAGGCCCTAACAGACTGAGCCACAGGACCAGCCTCTCCTCAGGTGTGTCTCTGAGTGTCCTGAGGTCATTCATGTGGATGTTGCACTTCAAAATGGACTCAGACAGTCAAGAATGGAAGCCAGTCCAGCTACACCACAGAGAAAAAGTGTGCTTTCCTCCTCTTAGTTAGATTGTAGTCTTATTACAACTATTCTACCCACCTTGGGTCAAAGGTCAAGGGTTTCTGCAGAGCTCTGTTTGCTCTACATCTCCCATTCAAAGTGAAGAGTTAAGAGGGTGGCGAGAAGAGCTGCAGGTGTGAGGCACGTGAGTGGAGTAAGGGGCTTCACTGATGGCCGGGGTGATTGATGACTGATGGCAGTCAGTCGGTAGACTGGTTCAAATCCCGCTTGCCCCCCCACCCCGGCCCTCTGGGGAGGTAAAGGTAAGGGGTTAGGGAGGAGGAGAGCAGAGCAAGATGGAGTTTTGAAACAAAACTAAAAAATTGATGGGCCTATCTACGCCAGCTGTAGTGGGATTCGAACCTGCCTCCTGACTGGCACAGCGCTCCAGCCATAAGTGAAGCCACTTACACCACTGATGTGCTTCACACTTGCACCTCTTCTCGTCGCCCTCTTAACTCTTGACTTTGAACAGCGGGCTCCAAAACTGCACCCTCCTAAGATTTGAACCCTTGACCTCAGGAACACCTGACGGCACGCTAACACACTGCGCCACCAGCCCTGCTGCTCCAAGCCTCACGTAATCATCACGTAAGATTTGAACTCAGGAGCCACCAAGTGTCCGACCGAGCGGCTCGGTGTGTTAGAGGAGTGGTTGGCGTGTCAGAGGGGGTGGCTTGGATTCTTTACTGTCTGAGTCCATTTTGAAGTGCAACATCCACATGAATGACCTCAGGACACTCAGAGACACACCTGAGGAGAGGCTGGTCCTGTGGCTCAGTCTGTTAGGGCCTGGTCTGTGGAGGCCAAGGTCATGAGTTCAAATCTTACGTGATGAGCTGAGTTTTACAGTTCAGCATCCAAAGTCAACGCTCAAAGGCTCCCACAGTGAAGCTTGGAGCAGCAGGGCTGGTGGCGCAGTGTGTTAGCGTGCCGTCAGGTGTTCCGGAGGTCAAGGGTTCGAATCTTATGGGTGTGGCTGCAGTTTTGGAGCTCGCTGTTCAAAGTCAAGAGTTAAGAGGGCGACGAGAAGAGGTGCAAGTGTGAAGCACGTCAGTGGCGTAAGTGGCTTCACTCACGGTTGGAGCGCCGTGCCAGTCAGGAGGCTGGTTCGAATCCCACTACGGCTGGCGTGTGGATCAGTAGATAGGCCCAGTAGATAGGCCCACCTCCGCTGGAGGAGGTGGGGTTGGGGGGGGGTCTCCCCCCCGGCCCTCTGGGGAGCTGAAGGTAGGGGGTTATGGAGGAGGAGCCCAGAGCAAAGTAGAGTTTTGATACACAACTTCAAACTTATTTTTAAAATAAGTAATTAATAATAAAGCTAATAATTAATAATAAGATAAAACTAATAATTAATAATAATACTAATAAATAATAATTATTATTAATAATAAATAATAATTAATAGTAATAATAATTCATAATGAAACTAATTATTAATAATAATACTAATTTTTAATTAAGTTGTATTATTAATAATTAGTATTATTATTATTAATAATACTAATTATGAATAATAAAACTAATTATTAATAATAAGATAATACTAAAAACTAATAATAATACTACTAATTAATAATAAAAATAATTGTTAATAATTATACTAATTATTAATAATAAAACCAATTATTAATACTAAGATGAAACAAATTATTAATAATAATACTAAATATTATTTGCATTTTATAATTATTATTAGTATTATTATTATTAATAATAAAACTAATTATTGATAATAAGATAAATGTAATTATTAATAATCCAAAGTCAACGCTCAAAGGCTCCCACAGTGAGGCTTTGAGCAGCAGGGCTGGTGGCGCAGTGAGTTAGTGTGCCGTCAGGTGTTCCGGAGGTCAAGGGTTTGAATCTTATGGGTGTGGCTGCAGTTTTGAAGCCCGGTGTTCAAAGTCAAGAGTTAAGAGGGCGACGAGAAGAGGTGCAAGTGTGAAGCACGTCAGTGGCGTAAGTGGCTTCACTCACGGTTGGAGCGCCGTGCCAGTCAGGAGGCTGGTTCGAATCCCACTACGGCTGGCGTGTGGATCAGTAGATAGGCCCAGTAGATAGGCCCACCTCCGCTGGAGGAGGTGGGGTTGGGGGGGGTCTCCCCCCGGCCCTCCGGGGAGCTGAAGGTAGGGGGTTATGGAGGAGGAGGCCAGAGCAAAGTAGAGTTTTGATACACAACTTCAAAAATATATTTAAAATAAGTAATTAATAGTAAAACTAATAATTAATAATAAGATAAAACTAATCATTAATAATTATTATTAATAATAAATAATAATTAATAATAATAAATAAAACTAATAATACATAATAAAACTAATTATTAATAATGAAACTAATTATTAATAATAATACTAATTTTCAATTAAGTATTATTATTAAAAATTAGTATTATTATTAATAATACTAATTATGAATAATAAAACTAATTATTAATAATAAGATAATGCTAAAAACTAATAATAATACTACTAATTAATAATAAAATAATTATTAACAATTATACTAATTGTTAATAATAAAATTAATAATTAATAATAAAACCAATTATTAATACTAAGATAATACTAATTATTAATAATAATACTAATTATTAATAATAAGATGAAACAAATTATTAATAATAATACTAAATATTATTTGCGTTTTATAATTATTATTAGTATTATTATTATTAATAATAAAACTAATTATTGATAATAAGATAAAAGTAATTATTAATAATCCAAAGTCAACGCTCAAAGGCTCCCACAGTGAGGCTTTGAGCAGCAGGGCTGGTGGTGCAGTGTGTTAGCGTGCCGTCAGGTGTTCCTGAGGTCAAAGGTTCGAATCTTATGGGTGTGGCTGCAGTTTTGGAGCCCGCTGTTCAAAGTCAAGAGTTAAGAGGGCGACGAGAAGAGGTGCAAGTGTGAAGCACGTCAGTGGCGTAAGTGGCTTCACTCACGGTTGGAGCGCCGTGCCAGTCAGGAGGCAGGTTCAAATCCCACTACGGCTGGTGTGTGGATCAATAGATAGGCCCACCTCTGCTGGAGGAGGTGAAGGTAGGGGGTTATGGAGGAGGGGTTATGTTTATTTTTCTTCTGCATTAGTGGAAAGTTTAAGCTTTGTTTTCACAGTATGCACAAAAATCTTGGACTGAGCCACAGGACCAGTCTCTCCTCAGGTGTGTCTCTGAGTGTCCTGAGGTCATTCATGTGGATGTTGCACTTCAAAATGGACTCAGACAGTCAAGAATGGAAGCCAGTCCAGCTACACCACAGAGAAAAAGTGTGCTTTCCTCCTCTTAGTTAGATTGTAGTCTTATTACAACTATTCTACCCACCTTGGGTCAAAGGTCAAGGGTTTCTGCAGAGCTCTGTTTGCTGTACATCTCCCATTCAAAGTGAAGAGTTAAGAGGGTGGCGAGAAGAGCTGCAGGTGTGAGGCACGTGAGTGGAGTAAGGGGCTTCACTGATGGCCGGGGTGATTGATGAGTGATGGCAGTCAGTCGGTAGACTGGTTCGAATCCCGCTTGCCCCCCCACCCCGGCCCTCTGGGGAGGTAAAGGTAAGGGTTAGGGAGGAGGAGAGCAGAGCAAGATGGAGTTTTGATACAAAAGTAAAAAATTGATGGGCCTATCTACGCCAGCCGTAGTGGGATTCGAACCAGCCTCCTGACTGGCACGGCGCTCCAGCCGTGAGTGAAGCCACTTACGCCACTGATGTGCTTCACACTTGCGGCTCTTCTTGTCGCCCTCTTAACTCTTGACTTTGAACAGCGGGCTCCAAAACTGCAGCCACACCCATAAGATTCAAACCCTTGACCTCCAGAACACCTGACTGCACGCTAACACACTGCGCCACCAGCCCTGCTGCTCCAAGCCTCACTGTGGGAGCCTTTGAGCGTTGACTTTGGCTGCTGAACTGTAAAACTCAGCTCATCTCATGAGATTTGAACTCAGGAGCCACCAAATGTCCGACCGAGCGGCTCAGTGTGTTAGAGGAGTGGTTGGTGTGTCAGAGGTGGTGGCTTGGATTCTTTACTGTCTGAGTCCATTTTGAAGTGCAACATCCACATGAATGACCTCAGGACACTCAGAGACACACCTGAGGAGAGACTGGTCTTGTGGCTCAGTCTGTTAGGGCCTGGTCTGTGGAGTCCAAGGTCATGAGTTCAAATCTTACGTGATGAGCTGAGTTTTACAGTTCAGCATCCAAAGTCAACGCTCAAAGGCTCCCACAGTGAGACTTGGAGCAGCAGGGCTGGTGGCGCAGTGCGTTAGTGTGCCGCCAGGTGTTCCCGAGGTCAAGGGTTCGAATCTTATGGGTGTTGGTGCAGTTTTGAAGCCCGCTGTTCAAAGTCAAGAGTTAAGAGGGCGACGAGAAGAGCCGCAAGTGTGAAGCACGTCAGTGGCGTAAGTGGCTTCACTCACGGTTGGAGCGCCGTGCCAGTCAGGAGGCTGGTTCGAATCCCACTACGGCTGGCGTGTGGATCAGTAGATAGGCCCAGTAGATAGGCCCACCTCCGCTGGAGGAGGTGGGGTTGGGGGGGGGTCTCCCCCCCGGCCCTCTGGGGAGCTGAAGGTAGGGGGTTATGGAGGAGGAGCCCAGAGCAAAGTAGAGTTTTGATACACAACTTAAAAATATATTTAAAATAAGTAATTAATAATAAAACTAATAATTAATAATAAGATAAAACTAATGATTAATAATAATACTAATAAATAATAATATTATTAATAATAAATAATAATTAATAGTAATAATAATAAATAATAAAACTAATTATTAATAATGAAACTAATTATTAATAATAATACTAATTTTTAATTAAGTTGTATTATTAATAATTAGTATTATTATTATTAATAATACTAATTATGAATAATAAAACTAATTATTAATAATAAGATAATACTAAAAACTAATAATAATACTACTAATTAATAATAAAAATAATTATTAATAATTATACTAATTATTAATAATAAAATTAATAATTAATAATAAAACCAATTATTAATACTAAGATGAAACAATTATTAATAATAATACTAAATATTATTTACGTTTTATAATTATTATTAGTATTATTATTATTAATAACAAAACTAATTATTGATAATAAAATAAATGTAATTATTAATAATCCAAAGTCAACGCTCAAAGGCTCCCACAGTGAGGCTTTGAGCAGCAGGGCTGGTGGCGCAGTGTGTTAGCGTGCCGTCAGGTGTTCTGGAGGTCAAGGGTTCGAATCTTATGGGTGTTGGTGCAGTTTTGGAGCCCGCTGTTCAAAGTCAAGAGTTAAGAGGGCGACGAGAAGAGGCGCAAGTGTGGAGCACGTCAGTGGCGTAAGTGGCTTCACTCACGGCTGGAGCGCCGTGCCAGTCAGGAGGCTGGTTCGAATCCCACTACGGCTGGCGTGTGGATCAATAGATAGGCCCACCTCTGCTGGAGGAGGTGAAGGTGGGGGGTTATGGAGGAGGGGTTATGTTTATTTTTCTTCTGCATTAGTGGAAAGTTTAAGCTTTGTTTTCACAGTATGCACAAAAATCTTGGCCTCCACAGACTGAGCCCCAGGACCAGTCTCTCCTCAGGTGTGTCTCTGAGTGTCCTGAGGTCATTCATGTGGATGTTGCACTTCAAAATGGACTCAGACAGTCAAGAATGGAAGCCAGTCCAGCTACACCACAGAGAAAAAGTGTGCTTTCCTCCTCTTAGTTAGATTGTAGTTTTATTACTACTATTCTACCCACCTTGGGTCAAAGGTCAAGGGTTTCTGCAGAGCTCTGTTTGCTGTACATCTCCCATTCAAAGTGAAGAGTTAAGAGGGTGGCGAGAAGAGCTGCAGGTGTGAGGCACGTGAGTGGAGTAAGGGGCTTCACTGATGGCCGGGGTGATTGATGAGTGATGGCAGTCAGTCGGTAGACTGGTTCGAATCCCGCTTGCCCCCCCCCACCCCGGCCCTCTGGGGAGGTAAAGGTAAGGGGTTAGGGAGGAGGAGAGCAGAGCAAGATGGAGTTTTGATACAAAAGTGAAAAATTGATGGGCCTATCTACGCCAGCCGTAGTGGGATTCGAACCAGCCTCCTGACTGGCACGGCGCTCCAGCCATGAGTGAAGCCACTTACGCCACTGACGTGCTTCACACTTGCACCTCTTCTCGTCGCCCTCTTAACTCTTGACTTTGAACAGCGGGCTCCAAAACTGCACCAACACCCATAAGATTCGAACCCTTGACCTTGAGAACACCTGACTGCACGCTAACGCACTGCGCCACCAGCCCTGCTGCTCCAAGCCTCACTGTGGGAGCCTTTGAGCGTTGACTTTGGCTGCTGAACTGTAAAACTCAGTTCATCTCGTAAGACTCGAACTCAGGAGCCACCAAGTGTCCGACCGAGCGGCTCAGTGTGTTAGAGGAGTGGTTGGTGTGTCAGAGGTGGTGGCTTGGATTCTTTACTGTCTGAGTCCATTTTGAAGTGCAACATCCACATGAATGACTTCAGGACACTCAGAGACACACCTGAGGAGAGGCTGGTCCTGTGGCTCAGTCTTTTAGGGCCTGGTCTGTGGAGTCCAAGGTCATGAGTTGGAATCTTACGTGATGAGCTGAGTTTTACAGTTCAGCATCCAAAGTCAACGCTCAAAGGCTCCCACAGTGAGGCTTGGAGCAGCAGGGCTGGTGGCGCAGTGTGTTAGCGTGCCGTCAGGTGTTCTTGAGGTCAAGGGTTCGAATCTTATGGGTGTGGCTGCAGTTTTGAAGCCCGCTGTTCAAAGTCAAGAGTTAAGAGGGCGACGAGAAGAGGTGCAAGTGTGAAGCACGTCAGTGGCGTAAGTGGCTTCACTCACGGTTGGAGCGCCGTGCCAGTCAGGAGGCTGGTTCGAATCCCACTACGGCTGGCGTGTGGATCAGTAGATAGGCCCAGTAGATAGGCCCACCTCCGCTGGAGGAGGTGGGGTTGGGGGGGGTCTCCCCCCGGCCCTCCGGGGAGCTGAAGGTAGGGGGTTATGTAGGAGGAGCCCAGAGCAAAGTAGAGTTTTGATACACAACTTAAAAAAATATTTAAAATAAGTAATTAATAATTAATTAATTATTATTATTAGTTATTAGTATTATCTTATTATTAATAATTATTCTTTTTATTAATAATTAGTATTATTATTAATAACACAAATTATTAATAATAAGATAATACTAATTACTAATAATAATTATTATTATTAATAATAATTATTATTGTTATTATTAATTTTTAATAAAACTAATTATTAAAAATGAAACTAATTATTAATTATAATTCATAATTATTCGTATTATTGATAAGTAGTATTATTATTAAGACTAATTATGAATAATAAGATAATACTAATTATTAATAATAAAACTAAGTATTAATAATAATGTTAAATGTAAATTAAGTTTTATTATTCATAATTAGTCTTAATATTAATAATTTGTATTATTATTAATACGACTAATTATGAATAATAAAACTAATTATTAATAATAAGATAAAAGTAATTATTACTAATCCAAAGTCAACGATCAAAGGCTCCCACAGTGAGGCTTGGAGCAGCAGGGCTGGTGGCGCAGTGTGTTAGCGTGCCGTCACGTGTTCCTGAGGTCAAGGGTTCGAATCTTATGGGTGTTGGTGCAGTTTTGGAGCCCGCTGTTCAAAGTCAAGAGTTAAGAGGGCGACGAGAAGAGGCGCAAGTGTGAAGCATGTCAGTGGCGTAAGTGGCTTCACTCACGGTTGGAGTGCTGTGCCCGTTAGGAGGCTGGTTCGAATCCCGCTACGGCTGGCGTGTGGATCAATAGATAGGCCCAGTAGATAGGCCCACCTCCGCTGGAGGAGGTGAAGGTGGGGGGTTATGGAGGAGGGGTTATGTTTATTTTTCTTCTGCATTAGTGGAAAGTTTAAGCTTTATTTTCACAGTATGCACAAAAATCTTGGACTGAGCCACAGGACCAGTCTGACCTCAGGTGTGTCTCTGAGTGTCCTGAGGTCATTTGTGTGAATGGGCCTATCTACAGTGACAGTGTTGTGTTGTTCATTCACCATGTGTCTCCAGGCCGATATCTGGTCTCTAGGCATCACGGCCATCGAGCTGGCAAAAGGCGAGCCGCCTCACTCAGAGCTCCACCCCATGAAGGTTTTATTCCTCATCCCAAAGAACAACCCGCCCACGCTGGAGGGAAACTACAGCAAACCGCTCAAGGAGTTCGTGGAGGCCTGTCTCAACAAAGAGCCCAGTTTTGTGAGTCGTCCTTTCAGGTTAACTCGCCGCGCTTTTCCGTCGCCTGTCCCCTTTCTCACCCGTCTCCCGTCTCCACAGAGGCCGACCGCCAAAGAGCTGCTGAAGCATAAGCTGATCGTCCGCCACGCCAAGAAGACGTCCTACCTGACCGAGCTGGTGGACAAGTACAAGAGGTGGAAGGCGGAGCAGTCCAGAACCACAGAGTCCAGTTCGGATGAGTCCGACTCGTAAGTCTGCCGTTCCTGTGTGTGGTTTTTGTTTCATCAGAGAAGCCTCCTCCTTTATCCTCTTTCATTTCTGTCCAATCAGAGAGCAGGACGGCCAGGCGTCGGGAGGGAACGACTTCGGCAGCGACGACTGGATCTTCACCATCCGGGAGAAGGACCCCAAGAAGCTGCAGAACGGAGAGGGACAGTCAGGGGCCACAGACCAGGTGAGACACTAGGTTTTCTGATTCCTCCATAAGGCTTAAGAGCCCCCTCGATGAGAAGCTGCCCCCCCCTTTTCCTCCCGTCCTCACGTCCCTCTGTTCTGTCCCCAGACAAAAGACATTCCAAAGAGGCCTTATTCACAGAGCCTGGCCACAGTCATCTCTCCTGCGCTAGCTGAGGTAAGGAGCTTCACCTGACTGCTCTCCTCTCATGAGAAGATCATTTGGTTTTCAGGCAGTGACCACCTCTCTCCACCTCCTCACCCCCCCTCCCCCAGTTGAAGGCACGGCAGGAGCAGGTGAACGGGAACCCCATGGTCCTGGACGAGCTGAGGGAGGCCATCCTGCTGGCTGAGGAGGCCTACCCCGGCATCTCGGACTCCCTGGTGGCCCACATGGTCCACAGGCTCCAGAGGTAACGCAACATCTGGATCCTCACCCACGCGATCCAGCCGTGGAGCCATTTCCACCCTCACTCATCCGCACCCATTCTGGTCTTTTTCGCAGCTTCTCCACGAGCAGGACGTCCTCCTCCTCCTCCTCCCCGTAGTGATCGGCTCTCCGCCCCGGCCCTGCTCTCCCAGGGCCCCCCCCCCCAGCCCCGCCCTGCCCCGCCCCACTACTCCACCACCCACCCCCAACACCCACAGCCAGGTCAGAGGGTTAAAAAGTCAGGGGTCAACGCATTCAATACCAGCTGACCATGTTTGACCTCCCGCGTCAGGGGGGTGGGGGTGGGCGCTAGCTAACCTAGCCTGTAAAAAAAAAAAAAAAAAAGACTGGACTCCAAAGCGGAATATGACAGAGACTCTGGAGAGGGGACGTTTCAAGGGAGAGTGGGGGGGAGCAGCAGAACCCGTGGATTCAGCTGCGACGGGACAAGACTCAAAGTCAGAGCAACACGCAAGAATAAAAAAAAAAAAAAACACACACAAAAAAAAAAACACACCCACAGCCAAGTGAAGACTCTGAGCTCTGTGGATGCACGGCTTCTCCAGCCTCAGCACGGAGTCTCTCTACAAGGAGCCGCAGATCTATCTACCCCAAATCCTTCAAGACTTCAGTCCCCCTCTTAATGCAGGCGTCATATCCCCAGAACCTCTGAGAGCATGCTTGATGAACCTGCAGGGATATTATCTTAGTGTGCAAGCTGTGTGTGTGTGTGTGTGTATGTGTGTGTGTGCGTGTGTGTGTGAGAGAGAGAGAGAGAGAGAGAGAGAGACTCCCTGTTTAGGCAAATTGCAGCATTCTTAATGAAACCTCAGGTAAAGTGCTTTAAGTGGACTTTTGGTCCTCCGAGGCAGTGGGAGGAGGGGGTGGGGGTGGGGTGGGGTAGGGGAGGGGGTCAGGGCTCGCCATGCTGTACATGATTTCAAGTTGTCATTTTGCGAGGAAATGAATCACTGTGTACAAAATGGTCATGCGCATTTTGTAGATATTGATGACGATGTTCGACAAAAAAAAAAAAAAAAAGAGAGGAAAACAAAGTAGATATTTAAAGATTTCAAAGGAAAAAAAAAACATTAACTCCAACAGAAAGAACAGAAAATGCCTTGCCTTTTTGAGATACACACACATCTACGTTCTGGCATTTCATCGCAGTGTATTCGATTATTTCGTTCAGTATTCATCGGTGTGTTTTCTTTCTCCGCGACTGAGCTCCAATCTTCCATTTCAATCACCTGCTGAAGCGTGGGACTAACTATGATACTAAAGCTTACTTTGTTTAGAGGCAGAAGCTTTTCCTTTGTTTTCGTAGTCGGAGGAGGGGGGGGGGCTCCCACCTCTACTTACGTTTAGACAATTTAAGTCAGTTTTTGAAATTGTTTAGGACAAGAATGAAGGTAGCGGCTCTTGAATAACAATACTGAGTGGAGCCTAGGACAATTACAAGGAGGAACCACTATGGTGCAGTCGAATGCTGGTATCATGTGAAGTATTATTATTATTTTTTTCCTCGGCTTGTAACTTAGCCACAGCGTTCCGTTCAAAACTAAAAGCAGGGGTGGGGACCATTGTAGGCGATCACACTTTGGCCAAACTATAAAGCGTACATCAGGACAAGCCAAGCTGCAGAAATCAACGCCATCTTTACTTCCTCACTCCTGATCTGTGTGTGTGTATGTTTGTGTGTGTGTGTGCGCGCGCGTGTCCAAACCTCCACACCATCGCTATAGAAGTGCCATGTCCTCTTTTATGCTTTCACCAGATGTTTGTAGTATGATTTGCACCTTTTTTGTTTTTTCTTTTTTTTTTTTTCTAATTTTCAGATCCGTTTTTTGCACTTTGAAAGTGTGTCGAGTATTTAAAGAAACCTGTAAGAGGAAAAAACAAAACAAAACAAAACGAAAAAAGTTGCTAATAGCCATGTTTTACTATATATGTTTACTTAAGAGTTCCAGAATTTACTACTGTGCTAATGCAGCAATAATGTTGAGGAGTTGCATCAAGACGCACTTGTCAACACAGGGATTGAAAGAAATTATGAAATATCTGATATTTTTATAACTGCAAAGAGTTAAGTATGGAAATATTGAATGCTTTATGGATATGGGCACCTGCCTCCGGCAAAAAATATCTATACCTTACAGAAAAACATATGCTACAGAAATAACTACAAAATGTGTACATTTGGTCTCCTTTATCATAGCTGACAGTTTATAGTACTGTATATAATCTTTGCTTGTGTCATTTGAGAATTCCCAAGTTAAATGTAAGCTCCTTGTAAGCTTTCAAAGTGACATGAGAAATAAAGATCTAATGGTAACTGAGAACTTTGTGTCCTGATTCGAGCTGTAATTGTGTAGTGGAAAAAGGGCAAACTACATCCATGGTCCGGTCATTTTAACGTGCGCTATTTCGGCTTCCGTAACCAGTGACGCCATTACGCAGCGCCGAAGATTACTTTGTCATGATGGCAACCCGGAGGCAGCGTCGGGTAGGCAACGATAGTAAACATTTGACATTCTAAAATGGAGTGTGTGAACACTTGGCACCGGTCAGGCGCACTTACGCGGTTCTGTAAATAACTGACTATAGAAAATTAATACAGGGAATAAACAGGAGACGTTGGTACAACACGGTAGGTACAGTGCTGGAACACACACTCACACACCTTGAACTTAACTGTGAGTGCAGCGCGCGCTCTCTCTCGTCCCGGTCCATATCCTCCCAGCTTCGCCTTTAACATCACAAGGTGTCGGGGTGTACAATTTAAAAGTGGTCTGAAAATTTAACCAATTACAAACGTTCCTTTTTAGCTAATGGCTACAGGCTAACGCTGCTGTTAGCTTCTCTGTTTTTTCCGGCGACACACTCAGTTGCCTGGTAACGCTGGGTGACGTATGACCTCTGACCTCCTCTGTAAGGCCGAACAAGATCACGTTACGCACTTTTATTGCAAGAAATCTAAAGTTTGTACCACTAATACGAAACTACAACAAATGAATAATAAATATATTAAAAAATTAAGTTATGTATTGGCGCCACATTGTTTGTGGGTGGGCCCGGTACCCATAGTGACAGGTATGGTTTGAACTTGTTTTTGTTTTCTTTTAAACGCAGTTATTATTTGAATCGGCAAAAACAAAATGAATATGTGTTTAGTTTCATTTGTTTTAGCCTTTTTTTTTTTTTATTGCAAGAGCGTTTGCACTACTTAGTTTATTTTGTTTTGAATACATGTTATTTTAACATGTTATTTTTATATTTGACAACAAAACTTATTAGCCCTGCTTTATTTTATGAAATACTTCTAATTTCAGGTCTGTAAGGTCTCATCCTGAGGTTCCAGGGGGTCAGCAGAGCAGACACACTCGTCTTCTGAGAGTCGGAGCTCTGATTAAAGGTGATATCGCACCATCTAGTGGTCAAACTGGAGCACTGCAGCCTCAGCTCTTCAAACTAGGGTTTAGAGATATTGAAGGCATTTCAACCGGTAAACGGGACTGGGTGAAGTAAAATCTGTCAAATATAATCCTCCTGAATGAAACTCAGTCATTTTGAGGTTGAAAAAACTTTTAGATTACAAAGAAGGAGCTGGAATCACTTTTGGCAAATGGAAATGTACATTTTATGGGTTGGATATCTGTCTCAAATATATTTAAACTGGTAAAAAGGACTAGACACATACAAACAATGAAAACAATACTACAGTATTCCTTATAATCATGTTTCCCATGCCTGATAAAGATATACTACAAACACTTCTTTGGCAACAGTTGTGATTAAAGGGTGAGAAAAATGTCAAGGTTTGACAAAGACATACATTTGCTATGTCTACGGTCATGAAGTTACGTCTATTTCCATGTCACGGCTGTATAATCCAGATAAAAGCAGCTGGATATCAGTACAGGCACGACACCTGTCATATGGTCAGGCATTACGAGAGGAGCACCGATCCGCTGCTGTGGCGTCGATCGATTTTATCTGTATTCGATTCAAGCGCCTCGCTTCGTAGCACATGGCGTAACTGCGCGACAAGCAGTTGTGGTGCTACAGAGCCGAGTGAAGTCGTACCTGGCGTTATTACGAGACAAGAGAAACACACAACTAAGAACCATGGCGCAGCTACAGGCGAGGTTCTTCACCGAGAACAAAAGGTGAGCTTTAAGCTAACAGAAACGCAGAAAGGTCAGTAGCGGAGCGGCTAGCATGCTGGCTAGCTAGCTGGAACTCACAGTAAACAGTGAGACACCACTGTGCTCTTTTACCAACACGTGTATTGGAAATGTGGCTCGTAATTCTACGTTTTATCACAACTCATTTGACAAGTTAACCCATTAAATATGTCCATAATATCTCTGTAGGTATGTCGTAGATGATGTTCCGTTCTCCATCCCAGCTGGCTCTGAAGTGGAGGACCTCAGCAATATCATCAACAAGCTACTGTTGGCTAAAGATGGTAAAGTGTTCTTTGTTTAAACTTTATTTAAAACAGTACCACAATACAAACAAGTGTGTTAATTTTACTATATTGCAGTTCTCCAGCTAGTTTTTCTAATTGAGGACACAGTGTTTGAACATTTGTTTAATGAATATTTGCTATGAAATCCATTGGACCACATGATCTCAGTGTATATTTTTATATTTCTTGTCTCCACAGCATCCCACAGTAAAGTGGACTTTGACTTCCTGGTCAGGGGTCAGTTCCTGCGGACGTCTCTGTCCTTTCATATGGACACAGAAGACATATCAACAGTACGTCCAGACTGAGTGTTTTTTCTTTAGCTTGTGTTTTAACATACACTTGCACATGGAAGCAGGACAACTTAGGTGTGTGTGTCTGCGTGTTTCAGGAAGAAGTGGTTGAGATCGAGTATGTGGAGCGAATCACAGCCCCAGAACCTGAGGAGTGTATGATGCACGATGACTGGATCAGCTGCGTCGATGCAGATTCTGAATGGTAAGATGTCGATCTGCAGTTATTGTCGTTATGATGGAACTGTGATGCAGTTTTAGTTTAATTGTGAATGTGAGTTCTAATACTTTTTGTTGTGGTCTTGTGCTTTTGGGCAGGATCCTAACGGGATCATATGACAAGACAGCGAGGATCTGGTCTGTGGAGGGCAAAGCTGTCATGACGGTGGCGGGTCACACAGATGTTGTCAAAGATGTAGCCTGGGTTAAAAGAGGTGAGTAGGACACAATCACTGACCCGTCACCTTGTTATCAATGATCACAAGTTCTCTGGATGTTCTCTCTACAGAGGGCCTGACTTCTCTGCTTCTCACGGCCTCTCTGGACCAAACCATCCTGATGTGGGAGTGGAACTCTGAGAGGAACAAGGTGAAAGCCAGACACTGCTGTCGAGGACACACGGGAAGCGTAGACACCGTCGCCACAGACCCCACCGGCTCGAAGGTAAAGTCGGCGCGGGCAGAAGACGACTGGCCAAAATACAGGTTTCAATATATGTGCATGATGGCTCCGTTTCTCTGTCTCAGTTCTGCAGCGGCTCCTGGGACAAGATGTTGAAAATCTGGTCAGCAGTGCCCACAGACGAGGCGGACGAGGTGGAGGAACCTGCTGACAGGCCGAGAAAGAAACAGAAGACTCAACAGCTGGGCCTGACCAGGGTGAGTGCACAGTCAGACTGTCACAACTGATGTAAAAGCTCCATTGTACATATGAATCCTCACTGTATTTTACTGGATGTATTGACAATGTGTGTTGCCAATCACAAGACAGGAGGTCCTGAGCCTCTCTTGTGATTGGTCGACTGTTTAGTAAATGAGGAGGGGAAAAAAATGTAGCAGATTCCTTGTAAATTCTCTAGTTGATGACAGTGGCAGCTTTTGTGACATCATAAAGTTACAGAAGTCTTTACAGCTTGTTTAAAGACTCAGTGTTTGAACACTGTGTGTGTGTGTGCGTGGACTGAGCACTTCTCTCTCACCAACGCAGACTCCCCTGATGACGTTGTCGGGACACAACGAGGCCGTGTCCTCTGTCCTGTGGTGCGACAGCGAGGAGGTCTGCAGCGCATCATGGGACCACACCATCCGCGTGTGGGATGTCGAGACTGGAGGAATGAAGACGACACTGGTGAGGCAGCCTGTGACAACAGAGACGACCTCTACTTCCACATCTGTCTGATTCTTGTGAATGTGATATCTCATTGAACTGTTGGTCCAATTACATCAAATTCAGCCCAACACTCACCTAGATTCGAGGATGAGGTCAAAGGTCATTAGATTTTTTTATGAAGTCACTTGGCTGTTTGTTTATGCTAAGGTTGTATTTGAAATACATTTACATCCACATGTAGGACAGTGATGTTCCACAGTGCATGGAGAACTAAAACAGATTTACACTGGGGCCATGGTGCACATTGCCCCCTTGTGGTCAAAATCAGTATTACAAAAGCTTTCCTAAAATAAATCCTGATGGGAAAATATCAAAGAAGCAAGTGAGTTGTGTTGAGAGACAAGAAGGAAAAAAGAGTCTTTCAGTGCTTCTGTATATTTCTCATCAAAGGCTGACGTTGTCCTTTCTACAGACGGGCAGCAAAGTGTTCAACTGCATCTCCTACTCACCTCTGTGTCGGCGACTGGCCTCAGGCAGCACAGACAGACACATCAGACTGTGGGACCCTCGCACTAAAGGTCCGACCGCACACGTCTTCACATCAGAGATCATCCTCTCTCCGTCGTACGGAGATATAAGTTAACACACGATGTTTGAACAGCACGGCTATAAATTCTCCCTCTCTCCTCCAGATGGGTCACTGGTGCTGCTGTCGCTAACCTCCCATACTGGCTGGGTCACCGCCGTCAAGTGGGCGCCTTCACACGAGCACCAGCTGGTCTCCGGTTCCCTTGACAACCTAGTGAAACTGTGGGACACAAGAAGGTCTGTAGAGCACAGATGGATATATTTTTCGTTTTGTCTCATCAAGCAGGTTTCTGGTTTCATATTATTCACCTCCCTCAGACCCCAGTGCCCTAAATAAGCAGTATGGTTTCCACGGTTACAGTGAGATTTTAAACTGGTTCATTATCAGCAGTTACAGTGTCAAACTTCACTTATACAGGACGTCCTGTTCATTCCACACATCGGTCTGCCCTTGTCTGGAATGAGCTTCCTGTCTTTGTCAAAATAAAACGCCGTCTGTTGATCAAACTAAGCAGCCACAGCTTCAACACAATTTTTTTTTCCCCGCAGTTTGGTGAATGTTTGTGTTTCTCCTTGCGCCATTTAAAATGTTTGTCAATGTTGCTGTGTCGTCTTCCAGCTGTAAAGCCCCGCTGTACGACGTGGCAGCCCACGAGGACAAAGTGTTTTGCGTGGATTGGACAGAAAGCGGGGTGAGACACGTCGGCTTACTCAGCTCCACCTAAACACGTGATAACGCAAACTCACCATCTGACCCCCTCTCTCTGTCGTCTGTGTCTATTTTCAGCTGATGTTGAGTGGAGGCGCAGATAACAAGCTGTACACCTACAGATACTCGGCCTGTCGGACGGATGTGGGGGCGTAGACCAGGAGTTCACATGGACTGCAGAGACACACACACACACACATCAGTGACAATAAGATTCTGAATTTTGTACTGTACAAAGTTTATTTGCCATATTCTTTCCTGTCCTGGTTGTTTCACCCCGCTTAGTTTTTACTCATATTTTCCAATGGGTTGTCTTTCTTTTTTCCTGTAACCAAAAAATATATAAATTCATTTTGTCTCCTAAAATGTCTCTCGAACTTGTTTGTCAGTATTTTTTGTGTCACCAAGCTTTTCATAAGGAGCGACCGTGCACCTGCTTATTCATGCTAACATAATTCTATCATGTGGAAACAGCGCAGCTCATGATGACACAATCCTGTCACCATGGACCTGAAAATGGAAAAGATGTGACCCAGTATTAGTACTATGTTAGTCATAGTAAAATATGGCATCTGGAATAAGACATGATGCACCATGATGTTAATTTCACTATAGTGCAACACTAATTTCTGTTAATTTACCGTGAGTTATTTTAAATGTCACGTTCTGCATCTACAAAATTAAAAGTATGGTGTTTAATGTAGATATATCTAATGTCTATCTAATACAGACACATAACCAGTTGATTCATTATTTAAATCAGAAAATAATAGTAATTGTTTCCATTATTCTAATGTTTTGATAATGTAATACTCCACTCTAACCTGTTTAACATTTTCAAACCTGGTTAACTTCCTCATGTTTAAGGAGTCAAACGTAAAAAAAAACGTCTTGTGAATAACTGTTGACTTCTTTCCTCCTCAAACAGGTTTGAGCAGAGATGCGATGAAATGGAGAGCTCTCACTCTGCATGGGCATATAAGACTACGGTGGCCCGAGAGCTCAATAAGTTGCAACGTTATAAACATAAACACATCATTAGGAAAGTGTTTCCAGAGAACACGAAAATGGTAATAATTGTGACTTCTGAAGAATTGAATTACAGATGTGTTTGTCACTTTTTCTTTGTGTTACTTTTTTTCCTCTTTAACCACGACAGGGAAATTAAGTCAGTGATGATTTATTTAGATTTCATGAATAAATTTCGTTACAGTCAATTAAATAATGTCACCCTGTTATCTTCAGTTCAAACAAACAGAACACAACGGTCGGGTGGTATGCTACTTTTCTAGTTTGTGCATCTGTACACCAGATTATCGTTTGAGTGGCGCACCTCGCCAATAGACGATCTCCGGTGTGACCTACACAGCAGCGACCCCGCGTGTCCAAACAGCGTCACAGCCACTTTGCATATCCTGTTTCTGTGACTCAGATGAAGATGATGATGATGGCAGTCGGGAAAGGAGGCTAACCGACCTGCGCCGCATAGATGCTCGGACTGCTGGACAAAACTCAAAGCAAGGTCGGTTCAAAATGAAGGTTTTAATGAAACACGTTCCGCCGGGGACGCGGACCGGACCGGTTTTACCGCCGGTACAGTAAAGACGTTATGGTTTTCAAACGACACCAGCTAGTAGCTGAAGTGCTGCTAACAGCGCGAGCTCGTTTTCTCGACTACTGTTACGTGTATTTAAATGTTAATGCGTCGTCATTAATTTATTCCACAGCGCTGATAACTGACTGAATGTCGCGAGCTTTTTTTTCCTTTTTTTTCTTTTTCTTTTTTTCTTTCCTGTGCCTGTGTTAGTTGTAACTGAACACCTGCTCGACAGCCAGCTGGCTCTTCCACCCTCCACTCCTCTAAGTCGCAGGTGTTTGATCCCTGCTCCAACAACCGTATTAGATTAGCTTTTTTAGCCTTTAGCTCCTGTGACTACCTGTGTTTGTCCAGCCGCAGACACCCTGTACAATCACTATGGAGCTCAGTGGGGGGGACAGCTGTCTGCTCAGGTACCATGCATGATGTCTTGTATCCCAGCAAGACTCAACAGGAACAACCAGTAGCCATTATTTTATCTTTTCTTTTATTCATTAAAACAAAAGATACCCTAACAAGGATATGAATACTGATGTCAGGTTTATTTTACATTTCAATGCATGTGTCCTTTTTATCACTCATTCTCACTCTTCCTGTGTCTTGTTCTTTTTTTCTTATCAAACAGATAAAAAAAGCAAATATCCCATCATGGACGGGTATGTATGACCAGCACAATTCACTACATAACCACAGCAATGCTATTACTAAAACGTAGAGGTCGACTGGTAGTGGGTGTTTAAATATTGATGATGTGGAGCAGGAAAAAACTGATAAATTGGCAATACATCATTAAAAACACACATTAGAGGTTGATGAGCCAGGAAGCACATGAGTGACATCATATATTTTAATCATAGTGACTCCTTTTGTCCCTCACTGTGCCCCATCCGACCTGTACTCTCATGTAAAAACACAGTTCTTACAAGCAGAAGGTTAAAAAAAAAAACGATGGCTGCTCTGGGATCAGTTTTGCAGGGGACATGCTGAGCGGCGGCAGGGCCCTGCTCGGAGAGGACAGCTCGGTGATGGCTCGCATGCAGAAGAAGTTCTGGAAGACCAAGCAGGTCCTCATCAAAGCCACGGGGAAGAAGGAGGACGAGTACGTGGTGGCGTCGGACGCCGACCTGGACGCCAAGCTGGAGGTAGGAGGCGTTCAAGGACTGTCAGTAATAACACAAGCGGTGATACACTGGCGCTACATGATAACAGAATGGGTTATTTAAGCAACTTTAAAGTGCTGAGTGTGTTTAAACTTAAGTTTTACACGTTTTGCTGATTTTTGCGGCTCTGTTGAAGCTGCTGAGGAGAAACAAATACAGTTACTGCACATTTTGTTGAACTATAATGGGATTCAGTCAATGTTTGAGTCACACACCCCAGGTTCAACTCTCAGTTTCCGCAGCACACACGTCTAAAAATAAATTGCAGCTCGTGGGAAGTTTACACAGTTAATACAAAAGGGCTCTTACCAGCTTCACTGTTTGTAGAGCTC
This sequence comes from Caranx ignobilis, assembly GCA_021432705.1. Taxonomy (NCBI): domain Eukaryota; kingdom Metazoa; phylum Chordata; class Actinopteri; order Carangiformes; family Carangidae; genus Caranx; species Caranx ignobilis. The sequence goes on along the minus strand of MU269989.1, from coordinate 29,274,012 downwards.
TTCTCATGCCGTCTAGTCATGTAGAGACGTCTCACACACGTGAAGATGACGTCTCACCTGCGCAGGCAAATGACCCGAGCACGTAGGTGGTGCTCGGCCATGACGGGCCGTCGTGGTCGAGTTTCACCCAGACGCACTGTGAGGCCGTTGTTTGCTCTGGAACCAGATCAGGCCCCGTTGTGTTCTCCCCGCTCTCATGATCCCACGACTCAGCCCCCCCCTGCGAGACACAGACATGAGAGAAAATAGCATCCCTTGCAAACTTCATGTGGCCTTCGAGGCCCCTGAGACCACCAGGGCAAATTAGATTTGGAGCAGCCGCACAGCTAACGTGATTTACATCTGCTTGTTGCCTCGGCGCGTTTTCAGATTTCATCTCAGCCGCTTTTATTTTGAAACCTGTGGGTCTCTTTATTGAAACGTGATCAGATTGGAGTGTTTCCTCTCTTTTTTTTAAAAAAAAAGCAGACATTTTCATGTGTCACAGTCGTCCAATCAAAAATAAATCTGTCCTTGGTCTCGATCACAAGGGAGGCAGGGTGCAGTCGATGAAATGATCGGTAGCCACGGGTCAGACTCTGACAGATGTTCGGCCTCTGCTGAGGGAGTCGGACTGAAGCTGGCGACTGTTTATTCTGGAGTTAATCAGTAACATCATCTCCACCCTGGGCTCGCTCTCACACTTCACCCTGCCTGGATGCAGGTAGAAGGAACAGCTGCTTTGTAGAAGCCAGTCTGGTCGAGGCTGTTGCTTTGTCATTGTCTCTCTTTGTATCACACAGTAGCATTACAGTTGCCTCAGTGTGTGTGTGTGTGTGTGTGTGTGAATAATTCTGACTCAGCCCGTTTGTGTGTCTCCAGTTCTTCCGCTCGGTTCAGTCCACGTGCACGGAGCTGCTGAAGGTGATCGAGAAGTACCAGCACAGGATTTCACGTGAGTCGCGCTCCAGAGACGCATACCCGCTCATTCTGAGAAGTGATTCTTTTTTTTTTAATTTGCCGCCGTCTCCCCGGTAACAGGCCTGTCTCAGGAGGAGAACGAGCTCGGCCTGTTCCTGCGCTTCCAGGCCGAACACGATCGCACCAAGGCCGGGAACATGATGGACGCCACCAGCAAGGCCCTGTGCACCTCGGCCAAGCAGAGGTCAGTGGAGCGAATACCTGCCACACGGTCAGATAGAAATCTAATGGCCACTGCTTTCTGTCCAGCAGCATAAAGTATAAGAGTGCTCTACAAACAAAGTTAGCGTTGTTATCATTTTCTCCACAGGATGGCACTCTGCCCACCGCTGCACCGTTTGCACCAGGAGGTGGAGACGTTCAGGCGGCGGGCCATCGCCGACACGCTGCTGACGGTGACTCGTATGGAGAAGGCCCGCACGGAGTACAGAGGAGCTCTGCTCTGGATGAAGGACATCTCCCAGGAGCTGGACCCAGACACCTACAAACAGCTGGAGAAGTTCCGCAAGGTAAAAAGCTGGCTCGGCTTTAAAGGTGTGGATTAACACACACACACACACACACACACTGTTCGTTCACATGATGTTATGTGTGTGTGTCTCTGTCATCAGGTCCAGGCGCAGGTCAGAGGGACCAAGGGCCAGTTTGAGAAGCTGAAGAACGACGTGTGTCAGAAGGTGGACATGCTGGGAGCCAGCCGCTGCAACATGCTCTCACACTCCCTGTGTACATACCAGGTGCGTGTGCGCCCGCAGCCGCCGCGCCGATACCAACGCTCTGTTCAAAAGCTCCGTGTGTGAGAGGGCAAATGTAAAGTTAGCGATTCCAGGATCCTGCTGTGACCTCGTCGGACGCATGATGAATCTGTGGCACAGACATTTTTCAGATCTGCTGTGAACTGGCATCACTATGACAGGCGGAGGAAGAAATAGGTCCTATGTGTGATCAGAAGAGTGTAAATATGGATCTTTTAGGATGAGGATGGATTTGAACTCAGACCCACGTGACGTCAGGAGTGTCGTTTTTCAATTGCAGACCACCCTGCTGCAGTTCTGGGAGAAGACGGCCCACGCCATGTTGGAAATCCACGAGGCCTTCCAGGGCCACGTCCCGTACCAGTTCACCACACTCAAGGTGGTTTAAAAAGAGACACACGGCAGTCCAACGTCAGCATCACTTACACACACACACACACACACACACAGGTATTAACCAGCATGTGTCTCTGATCCAGGACCTGCGGGACCCACTGGAGCAGATAACAGACGCAGAGAAGCAAGCAGAGAAGAAGGAGAAGCGCAACACAGACAGGTGAACGCGCTGAGGTCACATGATTTGAAGTGTTACACACACACACACTCTACACACACACACACATAGAAGAACAGCCTGTCTTTGTGTTAATATTATTGAAGTCTGCTTGTCTCACCTCTCCCTCCCCCCTCCCTCCTCCCCCCTCCCTCCTCAGTCTGGTGTCCTTGGATGACGACCAGCCATCAGCAAGTGCCTCACACACAGGTACACACACACTGACAGGGCGATGGCGTCCCCGTCACACCTTTTTAGACTCGGATGAGTCGGCGTATTTGTTTGGATGAGTGTGTGACTTTTATTGTGTTGTTTCTGATGTGACTTCCTGTCCAGATCCCGCCCCCAGCAGTGACGGACAGAGCCAAGGCAGCGAACACGGTAAGTGCGTGCGTGGCGTCTTTACACACACACACACACACACACACACACGCTGTGTTTGTTAGTGTTTTGTGTGTCACTGTTGCTGACCGGACCGTACCGGACCAATCTGGGCTTTGTGACACTCTGACATCAGCGCACGGCAAAGCCACGCCCACCTCGGCCCTGCGCGACCTCAGAGGACTGTCGGTGGACTCTGACGACCTCATGCTCATGGCCTGTGATCTGCCGAGGCTCCCAGCCCCAGCACACCTCCCCCAGCTCCTGCCCCCCCCTCAGGGTGGAGACGGCGGTGAGCCCGGCCTGTCACAGCAGCCCGCCGCTGGTAAAATGGCCGACTGTCTCCTCCACTGGCTCTCAGATCTCCTCTTGTTCTTTGGTTCCGTCCTGGGGTCTCACCTCTGCTGCTGCTGCTTCCTTTTGCACACTAGCTCTGAATTCAGTCTTGGGGGGGGGGCTTCTCTCTGCTGCTGCTGATAAAAAGAAACATGGATGACAGATTCTTCTTAGTAAAAAGAGATGTTTCTCTTTTCTTTTTCTCTCTTTCTTGGTCAAACTGAACCTTTGTGAGCTCTGTGCTGCTGTTTAGATGCTCCAAGCCCCTCCACAACCAGCTGACTCCTCTTTTCCTCCCCCCTCCCCGTCTCTAGGTGGCACTCTCAGACCGGAGGAGGAGGACAGTGAGAAGGGCGACATGGCTTTCCTCAAAGACCTCCTCAGCCCGGGTCCAGGAGCCGGCGACGAGTTCAGCAAAGAGTGGCAGGACGCTTTCGGGATGTTCGACCCCCCCAGAGTCCAGTCCTCAGGCACGGGGGCGACGAGCAGCGGGCCAGCGGCACACCTGCCTTCGAACCCCCCCAGCCCCACAGGCTTCCTGCCCTCCCAGCTGCTGGATCACAGCCTGAGTGCCACAGGTGGGACGCACCGCCCTCTGCTGGGGGGAAGGACTCACTGCACCACTCAAACAGAGGACTAGAGAACAGCTGTTTCCTCACATCCTGCTTTTTTGTCTTCAGGCTGGTCAACCCCACCTATGTTCCAAGCCCCGCCCCTGCAGCCTCCTCCTCCCGGCCAGAGCCAATCAGCTCAGTCGGCTCCAGGTTCAGCAGCCAGTGGTAAGATGTGTCATCAAAGTTCAGGAAAAGTAGATGGATGTTTGTACAAACCTTAACCATGTGTGTGTGTGTGTGTGTGTGTGTGTGTGTGTGTGTGTGCAGCTGCTCCAAGTGGATCCAAAGACATGTCTGCTTGGTTCAACCTGTTCGCAGACCTGGACCCTCTCTCCAACCCAGACGCCATCGGACGCTCCGCCGATGAGCTGCTCAACGCCTGAAGCTCCGTGTGCGTGTCCGTGTGTTTGTCTGTGTGCGTGCGCGCGCGCGTGTGTGACTTCTCTCCAAGTATCTGGATGTCAACAACTTTGCAAGTAAATCTGTCATTAACACCAAACACACACACACACACGGAGTTGTGTTACACCGAGAGACATGTGCACAGTTCCACACTTGAAAACACATCCAGTCATATTCGTCTTACACTGAGTGGTGGGAGCAGATTGTTACACACACACAACAAGCGACCGACTGACGTGCACACAGCGAACCTGATGTGGCGTGTGTTACCCTTCGCCGTCGTGTTATTGCAGCTTGTGTCAGGTGGAGAGCGTTTGGGCTACAGCGCGTTGTGTGCTTCTGTTTTCTGCTGTTTGCTTTGTTTGGGTGTGCGTCCGTTTGCTGTGTGTACACATCACAAGAGACACAGGAGACTCCAAATATCTATTAACTCTATACCGTTGTTATGTAGTAGCACATGATTGTCACATATGAGGGAATACTGCATAAGCTTCATACACTAATCTCACTTTGTGACATGGAACTATCCAGCTGTGAGGCTTTCACAATAACAGCCCACAGCCAACAATGAAGTGTCGCAGGCACAGTGGACAACCGGAGCTTCTGCGACGCCAGCAGCTTTTTACCGACTGTTTAACTTCATTCCAGAGTGAGTGGAAACAGGATGCGTTTGAAATCATCTTCCCCTCCTTCCCCATCTGCGGTTTGGATTTCACAACCGCGAGCTCGACGCCAAGAAAATAAAAACGTGTGATGTGGGGAAATATTTATTTTGTAAGTTTGAAAGTAGGACAAAAGGGATTTTATTATCTTTAGTGGGCCGTTGAAGCCCTGCGAATCTACAACTAATAATACACTGGAGCAAAATGTATTTATTTCCAAATATATCAATGTCACTGCAAAACCAGAGGCTTTTGTTTTGCACTACACTGTAAAGATGAAGATTAAGATGGAGAAACACTAAAATAACGTTGTAAGATAATGAATATTTTTTAGCTTCTGTGTTGCTTATTCTGAGGATGCACAGGTCTGTAAGGACGAGTCAACACTGGAGAGCCGTCACCACCTCATGAAGTGGTTTTCTCATCCACCTGATGAGGAAATGTGCATTTAATTCTACTGATTGTTTCTTTTTGAGGGGAATAAACGACTACAAGACTGATTTATTGAATGTTTATGTATTGTGTCGGTGCAAAATGACAAGTTAGAGATGTGAAAACTGCTACATGCACCAACTGCAACCAGATCCTCAGTTGCGTTTGTGACTGTGTGATGATTGGAGTGCATTATGGGGGAAAAAACTCCTGTTCTGTGAGTCAAACAACTCTCAAAAACACTTTTTATACACATTAGTGTCTATGCTTACTTTTGTTTCTGATGCAACATGGAGGATGAATAATGAACTCTGAACTACTGTATTAATACTTCTGTCACTTCATGTATTTTACTTTTTACTGTTGATTTACACACTTATATATATATAAAGAATGTATTTCTCAAGTCAATCACAAATGCTTCATTTAATTCAACTATGCCTTTTTATTTCACTGGAGGAGTTTAACAGATGAAAACTTGGCAGTTCTGGTTCCAATAAACTGGACAAGCAAACAAATCATCACTGTGTTGACTTTTCTTGTGTGGAGCCTCATTCCAAAATGTTCTTCATCCACTTCGAGGAAAAAAAAAATACAGTTGGAAATAAATCTTTATTTTCGACATTTATGAATTTGCACTTTTGAACTACTTTTTTTTTTTTGTAAACATGTTTCTAAAAACGACAAAGAAGAACGTGTCGCTGTTGTGTGATTGTTTTCCAGCACGTGGATATCTGGTATCATTTTGGAACAGCACTCTTAAGGGGGAAATGAAACGTGCATGTTTTGGCAACGCTGGTGTCAAAACATGTTAGAAAAAACACCGTGGCTAAAAAATAGACTCCATGTTTCAAGTTGTGAAAACCATAGATGTGAGACCTTTTGTTTTTCGTCATTTCTAGCTAGCGAGTCGCCATTTTGGAAAGACGTCATTGCGTACGTGATGGGGTTGGTTGGTTCCGTTGGCTTGGCAACAGCGTGGGAACTGACCGTGACAGACCAGGCTGCATTCGAGCCCATACAGTGTCCGAACAGTACAGGTGGAAGAGGTCCGGGAGTAATTAACGAAACAAATAGAGTGGACCAATCAGAAACACGGCTGTTGTGACGCAATCCCAGGCCGGAACATGTAATATGAAGGAACCTAATGGAAACGGGGATAACGGCTGTCTGTTGCTAACTGTTAACAGAAGTCAAGCTAAATATTCGTTATTCTTGGACGTTTGCGTCAGCTGTGGTGCTGAGGACTGTAGTAGTGGAGGAAACCAACCCCATGACGTCACAGTTTCCGATGCTCCAAGATGGCCGCGCCCTTGCTACAAAACATAAAACTGAACTTCTTTTTTTAATTTCATGTGTTTACATTTGTTGCGTCAGTTATACAATTATTTAAATACAGTGAAAAAATTGATTGACTGCTTCGTATCCACTTTTAAGTTTCTTATACATATTTTTTTTTGTTACATAACTTGTTAATTCAAATCAGGTCACTGAACAAATGACACCCACACTTCTTCTTCTACTACTTCTAATCTGCTACAAGTTTACATCATTCAGGATTTCCACTGTGTGAGGCTACAGAAATAGCAGCTGTTGTTTTGCTCCCTTAAAAGTAGTGTGGACTTGTTAGTGTGCACTGAGAAGTAAGTATCTGTTTTTGTATCCTAGTCACTACAACCTGAGATGGACGATGTAATCTATTCTTGATTAAAATTCTCTGGAGACCCAATTACACTCCTGTCTGATAAATAAATACATAATTATTCACAATAATGAGACATAGTAATTCACAGTACTCAGCAGAGGAACAGGAAGGGGGGGGTGAGGGGTGGGGGGTATTATATGGTACAATTATTGACTCATTCAGATACATATCTTTGTCAGCTGATAATACAAACACAGTGTGCCTCTGTATTTACAAATCCAGTACATTCCTCTCCCACCATAGCAGGCACAGTCAAGTAGTAATGACATATACAAGAGGGTGGGGCCAGGGCATGGAGAGGCTGTCAATCAACTATACCAACACTGCAACCACTATGACAGCAGTCTGGCAAACTGTCAGAAAAATTCTTTCTCTAAGTGATGGTAAATGCTGTTGTTGCCAAGCGATGGTGTATTGTTAGCAAACATATTAGCAACATTAGCTTTCATTTGAGGTTGTGTTTCTGCCAATTAGATGAAACTGTGTCCATGTTTTAGCTTCTAAACCCAAGCAATTGTGGGTTGTAAGAGAAAAAAACAGGTTGGCTGTGTTTTGATTTGAACATCCCATCATATTGCCGTAGTGCGGAGTGGAGTATTTGGGTTCACGACCTCTCCATGTCCACGGCCCTGCGAGGCAGAGGAGGCCTGTCCTGCCTCCTCTGGACAACATTTCACAACAACACAGATTGAGCAAGACAGAGGGAAATCAGCATTACAGTGACAGTGAGAGGGAGGAAAAGAGGAGAAAGAGAGAAGGAGGAGTGGAGGAAGAGAAGGTTGTGATGGTGGTGGAGTGAAAGGAAAAAAAAAAAAGAAAGGACACTGTGAGCAAAGGCTGGCGTGTTGGGAAGGAGGGGTGAGCAGACACGGGTTGAACACGCTGCACACATCATAGCCCTGGCCTGTGTTTCCCCATAGATACACAGAGCAGCCAGCAGGGGGCGAGCTCACTGCTACCAGTTAGTACGACAAAGGCATCAGCTCGTACTGGTTTCCAGCTGATAGAAGTATAAAGCTGACGTCAGGATTTGGCTCATAGGTGGTCCGGACTGTACCACCCTGTGTTTTTGAAGCTCCGCCCTGCCTCTGTCTGTATCTATGGCCGCCATCGCACAAAAATCGGCAACATCGGACGCGAGCTTTGCGCGACGCCGGTTCGGGGAAACTGAGCGGTCGAAAATATCAGGCACGTTTTTTTGAACTTCTCCTCGTCACGACCCTTCAGGTTTTGCTACGATAGATCTGGCAGCACCAAAAATGAGCCTCTAAGGTCAATCTCTTGGTTGCCGAGGAAACCTGCGGCCTTTTTTTTTTTTTTCGTCGTAATGGAAGGCATATTTTTTATCAAGAGAAATAACTACAGATAGAAAAAGATATGTCCGTGGAAAGGCGTATTATACGATGAAATAAAAGTCTGTCCTTTGACCCTTTTCCTCCCAAAAACCAGGACCATAACCAGCACTAAAGGTAGAAGAAAGCGATGAAATGTTGGCTGCAGGCGCCCGCACAGGGCTGCAGGACTCTCACCTTGTAGTTGTCTGAGGAGGAGAGGCAGTGGGAAGCACTTTTTCAACAAGATAAGGACATCAGAGAGAGCTTAGCTGGCATGCTGAAGGCATTTTTTGGAGCGGGTTGTTTCCTTGTTTCCAATGTTTTCCGATTCTCGTGGGCGGCTGTTTTTTTTTTTTGTTGTTGTTGTTTTTTTTTTTTCTTGGAGGGGGCAGGGGGGGGGGCGTTGTGGTGATTTACAAGGCCTCATCCGGTCAGAAGCTCTCCGGCTCCTCCAGGAGGCAGGGCTGGGTGGACAGAGGCACGAGGGACGGGGACAGACTTCGCAAACCCACCCCGGGGCGGAAGTTGAGGTCCGGGGCGGGGAGTAAGGGCTTGAGGATGCTGACAAGGCAGAAGGCGGAGCCGCTGTTGGGGATGAAGTTGACCTTGTTGCGGTCGGGGCACAGGAACGGAGGGATCTCCTGCAGAGGTTTGGGCCTGGAAACACAGTGAGAGCTTGTTATCGCATCACAGGAAGCAGACTGGACTTTTCAAAATAAAACATCTGAGTTTTCAGATTTCGGATTTCATTTTGTCGTCCACTCACATGGACTCCTCGAACACTTTGACCTTCTCGCAGCCCTCTGGAGGTTCTCTCTTGAACATGTAGCTGTTGTTGGGTCTGGGGGAGGCAGCGTATTTAGGCAGCGGGGAGCAGGGGCCCAGCTCTGAGGACAAACACAGATGATGTATTAAAACACGTGTGTGTGTGTGTGTGTGTACGTGCTCTGAAAGCGCCTCGGCGTGTGCGCCGTCCACCTTTGTCCTCATAGGGGCTGCCTCCGCCCGCGTCGTTGAGGACGGTGAGGTAGGAGGGCGAGATGGAGTCGGGGCGGCTGCTGCAGTTGCTATGGTTACCGCTCAGGCCGCCCCCCGAGGGCGTCTGTGTGTCGATGCTGCGGGTGCTGCTGCTGCGCTGCGGGGGGACAGGTGGGGGCGCGCGGTGCCCATCTGGGACATCCTGTGGCTGCACACACACACAATTGAGGTCACAATAACAACAACACACACGGTTTAATCCACATGTTTCAACCCCCTGAGGGAACTCACGACAATGGTCTCGTCCTTCTCGGGGGTGTCTCGGATGATGATGCGTTCGATCTCCTGGTTGAGGCCCTCCACGCTGTTGCGGAAGCGCGGCGCCGACGACTTGGAGATCGGGATGGGGATCAGGATGGTCTTGGGCATCGGTGACTGCAGACACATGGAGTACACACACAGCTGGTTAACAGACTTGTTTTTATGGGATGTCATCTTTTTCTTCCCACATCGTTATAAATGTTTTCATTTCCTTTTATTGCTTTTTTGTCTTCTATAATTTCACACTTTCATTCAGCTGCTCTCATCTTTTACTTTTTATGCTTTTACTTGTTTAACTCCTTTTTATTATCTGGTTTAATTGCATCATTACATCATCTCCTCCTGGTCTCACTTTATGACCTCATACTGGGGACTGTTCTTACAAGTGTTGATCCACTGGAAGACATATTTGTAGTCATTCTTTTACAAATGCAAAATAAATCATTACTTGCATATTTTGAAGCAAAAAGGGAAACTCCTGATTGTTACATTTCAAATTAAAAGCCTCCAACAGGGACATGAGGAAAACTGGGACGTCATTTCTCCAGATCAGGGAGCCAACCTAGTTCCTCTTAAGCGCTGGAGCCCACACACACACACACACACACACTGATCACCTGCGACTGGATGATGGTGTGGCTGCCATTGAACGGGGACTTGCGGTCTTTATCCCTCCGATGGCGGCTGCTGCGTTTGCTGCGCTGAAGCTGCTGACGCAATTTGGCAATCTGAAGAGGTTCACAGAGAGACACACACTGTAATGCAGACATACAGATGCATACGCGCATTAATAGTGATAAACACACACACACACACAGTTTTATATAAAACTCAAAAGAGCATGTTGTTTATTTGGGCTCCTGGGTGAAGATTAAACACTGACCTCCTTGAGCTGGTCGGTGCTCCCACAGGAGGCCGAGCGTTTGTGAGAGCCCCTCCTCCTCTCATCTGCCCAGGCCCTGGGGGTCTTAACACACACACACACACAGGTCAGAGCAAAATATCAAATACAGTAGAAACAGGAGACAAAATGTTGCAATAAAAGCTTTTATTTAGAATGACATGCAGCAAAGGGCCACACGTCGGAATCGAACCCGAGTCGCCACGGTCGGCGAGCCACACCAACACTCACCTGCGTCGCTTTGTCCCTCATGTAGGGAACGTGTTGGTGCTGGCTGTCGTCCTGAGGCCAGGGACCTGTCAGGTGAGCGCCAGCGATCGCGCCCTGTGAGGGCCACAGCTGGACGCGATGGCGGGGGACCGAGAGGAGAATGAAGAGCAAGAGAGCTCAGGGTGGGTGGGAGGGAGGGAGGGGGGGGGTGGGGTGGTGGGGGGGTGCCTGGAGGTGGAGCACAGAGAGAGGTGGTGGGATAAGGCCACTGAGGAGAGAGAGAGAGAGAGAGCGAGGTTAAGATGAGTGAGGCCTGCCTGCTGATGTAAACAAGTTATTTGTCAACACAAACAAATCAGCAGCCTGCAGGATCAGCCCACTGCTGTCTGTCTAGGTTTGTGTGTGTGTGTGTGCAGGCATGTGTGTGTGCTGCCAGATTGATCTTAATCCGTCCCTTGCTGGTTAGAGCGGATATGCCCCCCCCTCGTAAGTCACACACAGCCCCCCCTCCTCCTCCCCTTGGTTAATGGCATTAGAGCAGCTTAAAGTGATGGTGTGGGGTGCAGCGGCGGGCATTGAGGGCACTGAGGGAGGGCGGGGGGGGGGGTGCTGCCTCTCTGCCCGACTGACCCCGTTCAGATGGGACGCTGCGGCGGGGAGCTCAGGGGGGCACCCATGGGCCCCCGCAGGTTAAATCAAACCTCTGATCCCAGTTTAGCATAGAAGAATACAGCAAGTTAATCTGCTGCTGCTTTGATCATCAAAACACCAACGGATATTCAATATATAATCAATGAATGTGTTTTTTTTTTTTTTTGATGGGCCGATCAACCAAGTCTGATGTAGAAACTCCCACGCTTTTGCTAACGACATTGACTGGTTAGCCCGCAGAATGTAGATTATAGCTAGCTTGTACGCTACAACATCCATGAAGAAGCAGGTGAGACATTGGTGTCGGCCATATTGCATCAACAGTGCTAATGTGAGCTAATATTAGCCCTGTTAAGCTAATGATCACGCCAGGCCAAGTTCAAAATAGAAGTGGTGACTTCTGTGAAATGATCCCATTTCATTAATGAATCAAACTGTTAACTGTACACACACACACACACACACACACACAGCTACAGAATCAATCACTGGGTGTAAAGCATCATGCAGTATGAAGGAAACATATGCTTTTGTTTAGAATGGGTGTTCCCATGGCAACTGAAAAGGAGCATAATCTCATTTACTGCCCACATAGCATGTGTGCGTACATACAAACGCACACACACACACACACACACTCAAACACACAGCAGTGACTGGCAGCGCCGCTCCTGGAGCTAAATTTGGCAGGGGCCTTGACCAGCGCACATCACTGTTGCTAGGGAACGGTGCCGACTGATCTTCATTAACATGTGTGCGTGAGTGTGCTGGTGGAAGTAAACACGGGTTCGCCCCCCCCCCCTCCTCCTCTCCAGCTGTCTACAAGCAAAACGCAAAGGAGCTCTTTATTTTGACGGGCACGTTTCCTGTTTCTGTCTGGGCCCACAGACCAGCAGAGTGCTGGTAGTAACACTGTCAGTCCACACGGCACATCCACATTATTGACCCCTGACCTATCCAGAGATGGCAGCTGGCAGCACCTTGGGTTTGTGCGGTGGATATAACCAGCGCGCGTTAAAGAGCGACACTCTTCCCACAATGAGGTCACTGTGGTGCAGGGAAGTTCACACCGTGAGGCCGAGGGCACTTGTGGGACCGGCCAGGTTGTGCACCATGCAGTGAGCACAGGATGTAAAAGAGCCTACAAACAGATGCAAATGGAACAAATCCAAATAAACTAAACTCAAATATATTCAGTTTACAACCTGAGAAACCTGGTTGTTGTTATTAAATTTCAACGGTTGTTTACAAAAGTGTCTTATTTGAATTGAATGGGATATAAAATGAATGCAACAGCTACATACACTATGAATGACTGTGATTTAAGCCTTGAAACATAGAAACCCATACACTTTCATTCATGGCACACATGTGGAGGCTGTACTGTAAATGTAGGCCAAACGTGTTTACAAGGAGTGTGTGAACCCCTTCACCCCCCCCCTCCCACACACACACTATCATCATTATCAAAACATGTTACATGCTAATACATGTGACAGATGAGCATCATCTAGAGATGACGTTATAACGTGTGTGTTTGTTAATGTATACATATATATTTATAAGGAAAGTCGTGTTTACCTGCAGAGATGGGATCTAGGTGTGCTGCATGCAAGGGCGCGTGCAGCTCACGAGCAGCCCAGCCCCTGTTGATATTCGCCGCTACTCGAAGATGCTAAAGAGGCGGTGGTACCAGGCGGGACGGAGGGACGGCAGCGGCGGCTACAAGCGAGGAAAACCTCCTTGAATATAAACAGGCAGACATAGAAGCGACACTACAACGTCTTCGCGGGCGCGGTGGGTGTCAAAATGGGCGTTGCTGTGTTCGCACCCTGCCTCTCCGTCGTCGTGGATGGATGTTTTTCTCTCCCCGGCTGATGCGGCACCGCGATTGAAGCAGCTACCGAAGGGGGGGTAGGAAAAAAAAAACGGCTTCTGGTCGAAGAGGAGGATGAATGTGAAGGAAAAAAAGGAAGATGCGGTTTATGCCTGGTTTGTAATGTGTCGGGAAAAGACGGGAAACTTAACAGCGGGAGGCAAAATAGAGAAGGGATAGAGAGAAGAAGGCGGTGATGCTGGGCTAGCTGAGGTTGACACGACGGGAGAGGGACCAGTGTAAAGCGCGATAGGTGGAATGACACAACTTCCGGCTGTCGCTTTCAAAATAAACTTTTTCCCTAAAGACTTTTTTTTTCTTTTTTTTTTAAAGATGAGATATAATTTACAATTATATACATATTATATATATATATATAACATGTATATATTTATATATATATATAAAAGATGAAATAAAATTAGTGGTAAAAAAATAGTTGAAATAAAATATAATTATATAAAATGTGATTTATTCTTGATAGATAAAGTGTATTTCCTCTCAAAAATTTATTGATCAATCCTTTCCAAACATTACTTTGAGGGGTTTGGGGGTATTGTATTGGATTGAGGGTTTCAGTTTTTTATACCTTGGTATTTGGTTGAAAATTATACAGCCAACTCTCAAAACGTGGATTCACTGCATACAAAAATAAAGCAGGAAAAGGACAACATAGGAAATATAATATATTTATAGCGCCAGACAATTGTTAAGCATGAATTCCTATCACCTGGGTAACAGGAACTCAGTATGTAATCACTGGACCTGGTCAAATGTGACTACTGATGTGTATAAATAGGAATAAAAAGAGGAATGTGTCCAAAAACAAATATCTCCAGCAACTTACTTCACAGATCGAGGGATCTGAGCTTCCCTACAAAGTAGAGTCTACTCATCCCCATTTTGTTTCCAGCCACACTGTTGATGTTCCAGTTCAGTCTGACCCTCCCAGAATGCATGGGGTTTGACCATCTGCTGTCCTCTTCCTCCTAAAGTTGATGGTCTCCTCCAGACCACTCTACAAACCTGTCCACCAGCTCCCTGTACTCCTCATCCCATCCATCGCTTATACACCCGACCACTGCAGAGTCATCAAAAAACTTCTGCAGGTGGCATGACTTGGAGTTTTATTTAAAGTCTGTGGTGTATAAGGTAAACAAGAATGGAGACAGCATAGTACCCTGTGGGGCTCCCATACCACTGACGCCCACATCAGACAGAACACAGCCAAGACAGATGAACTGTAGCCAGTAACCCAGGAGATGATGGATGAGTCGACTCCCATCACCTAATCTTATCTAAATTTAAATTAATTCAAGTTTTAGTTTAGTAAATTACAAGGAAAATCTGACATATGTTCACCTTTGATCATCACTGTTGAACGCTCAAGTATATATTTTGATTTTATTCTGAATGCGTGTCGGTGGATTTCCGGTCACGTCCTGGCTACATCTGTCTGACTTGGCGCGGCTGGAGCAGCGCTCTGACGTAGCGTCACCAACGCTGCGTTGCTCGTGCTGATGCTGCAGTTGCTAGGGCGCGTGGAGCAGACGGCGGAGAGAAGTGAGGTAAACAAGTGGAGGGAAGGAAATGTCTCCCTCCTGCGTCCACTTCCAACTGAAACGCCAGCGCAGCCTCGTGCTATGGCGTCATTTGACCACACGGTGGCAGCAAAGTAACACGAATAACGGACTGTACTGTGACGCGTTTAATAGCAGTATAAAATATGGTAAAATAAATGTAAATGTATTTTATGAGAATGTGTAATATATTGAAGCCTTGTACATAACTCTTACGGCTGCTACCCACAACTATTACTACTAAACTAATAATAATACCACCACTAATAATGATAGTAGAAGCTGTATAAAAATATACGACTACAACTATTATTAGGAGGCTAGCTAATGCTGCTGCTACTACCATTACAAATGATAGTAGTAGTAGTAGAAGTAGTAGTAGTAATAAAAATATGCCACTGCTTCAAGGCTAACAATGATTATAACTACTACTAATGATAATAGTTGAAGCATTAGAAGACATAAAAAGCTACAACTACTACTCCCACTGCTACTACTACCATTGGGCTAATAATAATAATATTGCATTGTTAATATTGTTATAGAATATGAAAACTCTTTCCATATCATATCCATTTCCTTTAATGAACTACTGGTCCATTTCCCTTGTCTATTTGCTCTAAAAATGGATGTGTTGTTTCGTGACTGAGCTTCCGTGAACCATCCATGGTGGAAAAGCTTTCAGTGAGAGTTTGGGATAACAATGTGTGGCCCTATAGGCAGCATCTCATGATCCCTGAGCAAGGCAGCAGATGGAAACCACAGTACAGATCGGTAAGAAACTGAGTGCAGCATATTTTTCCAGGGTGTTGTATCTACAGTCTGCGGCACAGCGGCGCTAAGACACCCCTCCCGACTGTGTAGGACTGTCCTCCACCCCCAACACCAACCCACAGCAACCTGATACCGGAGACGAGCGGTCCAGACAAGCCTGCAAACGAGGCGTTCCCAGCCGCCCTGCCTGTCTGTCTGACTGCCCAGCGGAGCTCCGAGCCGTCAATGCCAAACACCGCCGAGGACCTGCCGAAGAGAAACCCATCTTCTCCCTTCGTCGTCCGCCGCCAGCACCACCGGACTAATGCCCCCCGCCCTCCGCATCCTCGAAAAGCCCACTGTAGGCGCGGAATACTTGTGAATTTTTCCCCGTAACGAAGCTCGCGAAATATGATGGGACGTGAAAAACTAACTGGCTAGCTGCGAGGCTAGCGTCTGTAGCAGTCTGCTTGCAACATAACCGAGCTAATTGGCTGGGAGCTGTAAACCAGATTCCTGCATATGTTGTCCAGGGGGAGGACGCTTGTTTAAATCGTACAGCCGAGAATGGTCTGTTTTTTGTGGAAATAGTTGCGCGTCGGTTATTTTTGCATTATTTAGCCTGTTTGTATAAGTTTTCTAGCACCAGACAGTCGCCCTGGGCAGCTAGCATGTTAGCTAGCAGATATGGACGTTGGTCGCTGGCTGGTCGTAAATGGCAGATCCGTAAAACAAGTTAGCTGCTCGGTGTGTCTGCCCGTTTTCTCCCGGAGCCCATAGCAGGGCTAGCATAACTTTCGTCGTCACTTCAGCCGGACACACAAACATTAGCGCCTTTTTCCTCATTTTTTTAATCTTTATTATTATTATTTTTTACTCTTCAGCATCAGTTCTCAATGTGTTGTTCCACGCCTGAGAGAGCAGTTCAAGTTATTGAGCTGACGTGAGGAAAAAACGGGCTGAAAATAACGAGTAGCTGGGAAAAAGAAGAAGCAGAAGCAGAGGACCAGAACAAATACAACAGGACTCGGTGGAGCTCCAGTTTCAAGACCAAAGTCGATGTATACTGTCATGGCTGGGGGGCGAATTACGATGAAATCACTCGCTAAATTTGGCTTCTGCCTGACTATTCTCCTGACTTCTGTGGCCGGTAAGTGCCTTATTAGTGCATTGATTTGTTTTATTGTAATTTTTGTCAAAAAGCCAGATGTGCTTGGCGTTAATAATTGATGCTTTCCGTTTGGTTCCTACTATCTCTGACTGAAATACAGTGTTGTTGTAGCTCTAAGCTATTCAAGTTTCTATTCTAATGAAGTTTCCTGGGCTTGGTCGGCTTCAGTGTTATTTTTGTGTGATTATCCACTTAAACAGATGCTTTATACAAGAAATATGAGGTGTAATTGTATTATATCATCATATCAAATCCTCCTTGTGTTTGTGTCTGTCTCTCTCTTATCTATCCTTCCATCTTGCTGTCTGCCTGGCTTAATTTCTGCCTAGCTCATCTCATTGTAGCTAAGTAAACCTTCACAGATATGGCCTCTTGAACAGAGCAAGCAAATGCACCCCTGGCTCCTTTTTAATCATTCTGTGTACAAAGGCCTGGAAAAACACTGCCAAACATACCGCAGTCCTTGTCTGCCAAGTTGTGCCCCCTGTTCAAGATTCTGGGCTGAAGCCAGGCTTCTGTGAGACCTTGAGCATGATAAGATAGTAGCAGAGGCTGTGCAGAGATGGAGGGACGGTTCATGCAAAGAGGGGGGGGAACTGGAATGTGTGGGAAGACAGGGATGGTATTTTACAAGATAGGGAATTTAGATGAGGTTCAGCATGGGTTGCTAGAAAATAGGTGGTCCTGCATATCCTGCTTTCCTCATCCGGTGTAATGTGTGTATAAACAACCTCTTAATAATGTATTGTCATTCCTGTGAGTGTGTTATTGTTGTGGCTCCTCCATACATTCATAGACAGGCTATTAACAGAAGCCTAGAATAATAACTGTTGTTGTACAGGGAAATATGTGAGTGTGGAGTGTGATTTGAATACTCGGACTGCTTATTGCTGAACGCTGAGAGAACGTGTCCCTGTTTGCAACCATTTGCATTTAGAGTAGCATTTAACATACAAGTGGCAGGATGAGTGTGTTTTCCAGGTTTAGCAACGGCTGCGATTGTGGATGGACAAGAACAGAAGAAGGCAGATAAACTTAGCTACTTCAACTTCAATGTTTTGTATTTTTATTTAATTAGAAGTGGTGATCCAGAAGAAGACGTCTTAAGAGCCAAAAACCCTCTCAGTGTAGTTTTACAGGCTTTATTCTGGAGCTTTAGCAACAACAGGTAGTCATCAAAAGCTGGATGGTGTGTTCAGGCGCGTTTGACATGCCGTGACTGCTTCGTTGTGACATCGCAAGATGACAAAAGTCTTGACGGCTTGTTTTTAAAGCCGTGTGAATTACTTTCACACTGTTAATATAGAACCTACATCTGCTGTGTAACAGTGAACAAAACATAGACATCTCCTCTTTCAGCTCAAATATAATGAGCGTAATGTAAAACTGTTATTCATCCGGAAAGATTTCGCAAAGTGAAACATCATGGCCTTAAGAAGCTCACCTATATGAGACATAATATTTAAATTAGTCGTTCCCTAGAGCGGGTTAACGACCGTGGTGACTGGCAGAGGACTGACGTATTCACTCAATAATCAATACCAGGACGATTAATGGATGCTTAAATGTATGCCTGCCATGTAAACAGCCAATAAATCCAAATCGTTGGAGCGGCAAAATTAATTAGGGCCGACTCAGACTTTGTAACGACTGTGAAGAGACAGGAGTCCAACCAAACCACTCTCTGTATGCTGCTGTTTCATGAATGCAAAGCACAGCGCCCGGTGCCTTCTTCTTGGGATGATACTTGTAATGATGATGATGATGAGAGGAAGCAGAGGGCCTAATAGTGTGCAAGGGCATGTTAGTCATCAGTCTGACCCGGCACCTTTGCCTTTGCTTTCTCTTGCTCAGCGCACCGCCCCCCCCGCCACGATCGCTCCCTTTCCTGAACTCGCCTCTTTCCCTTCGTACATGTTATTTTTCGAGTTCCGCCCAGTTTCCTCCCAACTGTTGTGTCTTTTAACCTGTTTGCATCTGCGCTCGGGTCGTCCTTCCGCTCCTCGTCCCCTGTGACTAATCACTGTGTGGGTGTGTGCCTGCTGCTACAAAATCTGGAGTAGAAACAGTTCCAAGCGTGGCACAAGCCTGCAGACACTACCTGTGGTGTGACCGCAGGTGTTCGTAAGTAGCGCCATTCGTTTGGGGCTTTTCTGTATTTGATAGGAATTCAGGGTAAAGTCCAAACTTGTAGCATATTCACGCTCAGGATGTATGCCACAACCCACATTCAGGTCCTGCTTTTACTGTTGTCCCAGGTAAGCCTGAGGTTTGGGGGTCCAAAGAGGATTAGAGCTCAAGTATTATACCATAGCATAAAGCGGAATGCTCATTTTCCGTGCTTGTCCAAACCCTGAAGCTCTGTCTTGTAGGCCCCATACTGTGGCGTTGACAGGCCCACTGTTAGCCAACCAGGCCGAGTCTCTTCAGCCACTCTGGGGCTGCTGAAGGGAGGGGGTGACCGTAGGGGACTGGAGGGGGGGGATTCAAGCTGTCAGCTCCGTGGTCACATCAGCAGCTCAGCAAAAAAGTGAAGTTACTGCCTTGAGATAACAGACGATGCTCAGTCCCTGTGAGTCTGATTGCTAGCTTAAATTGCTACAAAACTTGATGGTGTTACCTAGAAGTTTTGCTACTGCTACATAGCCAGATTTAGCTTTAACAGCTGTCCATTAACTAAAGCAATCCATATTGTGATCATGTCCTTTTTTTTTCTTACTGAAGCTAGCATGCTAACCAGCTAGCCCTGCATTTCCCATGTTCTAACAGAAGAAAAATGACATCTCTGGTTTCACTGCATCAGTTCTAAATCATTTTTAACAGCCAAACATGAGTCTAAAAACATTGTAGGGATGCTAAATGCTAAACCGGGGGGGGGGGGGGTTACTCATTTCATTATACCTGTAAAATCAATGCTAAGGATTAACCAGTTGTTAAAATGATTGTCTTTCTGCAAATGTATGAATTGATTTAATCACGTCAGCTCTAAAATGAGGCCTTGAGCTTATACCACTTTCATGTTGTATTAATAATAAATCAGAACATTTATTAATAAGTAAATAAAGAGCTAGTACGTCTGACATACATATAATGAAAGCTAGACAGAAAGAATACAGCACAGGACTGAGGATATCACTAGTTTGAGTGTGTGTGTGTGTGTTATCGAGATGCATAGCCACTGACTGAACTGCTGAATGTGCATTATGGCATTTCGGGATGGGTTGCTGCAGCCCACTGGGTGTAAACACAGGGGTAATAGACAGCTGGATGTAGTTTACCATGCCAACATGGTGAAAATCAGATGTGAAACTGCGATGGAGATTGTGTATAAAAGCACAAACAGAGGTGATGAAATGACGCGCGCCTACTCCGAGCCAGGACTTCAGTGTCAGTACCAGGAAGTGGTTATCGTGGGTAAAGCACACAGAAGCCCCGCACGTGCCTTTATTCAGTGTCTTGCACTCGGTCCACATCGTGAGATATTTCATGAGATATCCATTATTTCGTGAGGGGAGATGACACTGACTGCAGCTAGAAGCAGGAGGGAAGGAGGGGGGGGGCAGTTGGTCTCTAATACAGCTAGCCTTGTACTCCATTAGATAAGAAAAATCAATGTCTGCTTCCCTTAGTACCTTGGTTCCAGTTCTGAGCGGAGGTAGAAGCGAAGCGCGGAACAATAGAACAGTGTTCAGTCGACCTTATGGTTCGGCAAAAGAGAAATTAGTGGATGTTTCAGAAAACAAAAGGTGCAGCCTTGAGATGGTAACTCAGAGTGACAGCCTATGATTAACACGAAATGTTCTCCTTGACTAGCAGCGACAATAAGTCTAGAGCGGGCAGTAAACGCTGCTCAGGGTATGGACCGGGCGGACACAGGCGTTTTTTTTTTTTTTTTTTTTTACATTGCAGCCGCAGCTCTGTCTTAGCACCTCACGTCTTTTCAATCTTAATGTTCCCGTGCGCAGCGGCCGAGAGGAGCTGCAGCGGCGGAGTGCGATGCAATCCATAGTTTCCCTGTGTTATCAGCAGAGAGTGGCGGAAACTACAGAAACATCCCAGAGGGGGAAACGGCTGAGGAGAGCAGACCATGGCTCCAGGGTGTGATGCGTCGAACCATATAATCATCATATAGGATCAGATGGATGTTTATATTGATAACTGCTCCTTCATCTGTGTGTTTTAATGCTCCTTTAATTATTGAGGTGAAGAACCATATGTGGTAACTTAACACTGAACAACCAACAATGGCCCACTGTTGACTTTCTATAGTTTCCTCTTTACCCTTTTAAAAAGCAGCGCTGTTGTCTGCCGTGACATCACAGCGCCGCGGATCCGTGAGTGCAGGCGAAGCCCTGTCAGACCAGACGAACACGGGCCTCAGGGGAGTGGGCGGACGTGGAGGTAAAATAAGTGCATTGAGCTTTGATGTGAGCGACAAGGAAGTGATGTTGTCACGAACAAAGGCTAAATTCAGACACGGGCTGAAACAAAACTTTTGCTTGTTCATAATAATCTGAGATTATACCCCCCCCCCTCCCTCCTCCTCGCTGTGTGTGATACAAACACCACTGTGGTCACTATGTCATCTGTGTTTTCGTCACATATTCAGGAAAGTTAAGGTATTGGGGGGGGGGGGTATAAATGCATCATGGTGAATAATAATGGAGGCCTCTAAGCTTTGAGGGGAGTATAAGCCCCAGGATTAGCATAACTGTACCAGACCCAGACAGACATAGACAGAATGGTGGTGTTTTTGAGAGGGGTGGGGGGGTGGCAGTCCTGGGGCAACAGATGGGATAGATTAAACCCCCCCCCTCCCCTCCCTCCCACATCTTTAAATTCAACCAGGGGACTTGGGAAATTGGGGGTGTCAGCAAATACCCTCGAATCCCATCCGTCCTGCCTCAGCAACAAGCGTGCACCCAAACAGGGCCCGACCGACGCGGGCAGCGCCTGTCACCGGGAAAAACAGCACGCACGTGCGCACTGATAGCGCCGCTTCCGACATCTCTGCCCGTGCACGCGTGATGGCGTGTTATTAGTAAACGGCCTCCCAGGGCGTGCGTGCGTGTCTGCAGAGGTGAACTGCAGAGAGCACTCGTGTACTTCAGTGTCTGCAGAGGAGATGTGCACGGGTGGGTCCGGCACGTTTCAGCCTTTAGTCAAGAGAGCCTTCTCTGCTTCTTTTTTTTCCCCTCCCTCCCTCCCTCCCTCCCTCTTTCTCCCACCCTCTTGTGTTTTTTGTCTGTAATCCTGGATGTGAACCTCGGAACCAGTTGTGGAGAGAGACCAGCCGACACACGAGTGCACTGGGTGACTTTTAATCAAGTCTCAGACTGCCGTGTGCTGCAGCGCTCCCGTGGGCCTTGGCACTAGGAAGGAGAGAGCCAGATTAGATCGCTGTTGTTTTTAAGCAGCAAGGCTGAGGGGAAGGGGGTAGTCCGAGTGGGCGGGAGGGAGCACTGAAGGCCAATTGGGGGGGATTAGCAAATAACTGGGCCATGGGTAAACACTCAGCAGTGCCCGCCATCATCCAATGAGCAGGCTCCGAGCAGAAAACTACTCCAAAGTCTTTTGATATGACTACCCACTCTCTCTTTCTTTTTCTCTCTCTCTCCCTCTCTCATCTGCCTCACTCCGTTGGCCTTGCCTGCATACTCTGACCCACAATCCAGCGCTGCAGCGGCAGCCAAGATCGCACAGCGAGCAGGACCCGGGACAGAGCCTGCCACGGCCAATCAGAGATAAACACGGCCTGGCGTCCAACCACAAACAGAATTTTAGCCCGAGAACCAACCGTAGCCGAGCGACGCTGCAGAGCAACCAATGAGAAATGCCTACAGGAGTGCAACCCCAACTCTTTTTTTTTTTTTTTTTTTATTCTACTAAATCCAATAAATACATTTCAGAGGGTGAACAGACGCTTTATTTTGTTAAGAATCAGAGGAAGTGGGAGTTTAGGAAGTCGTCTGTGATCAGTCTGTGCTGTCATTAATCTCATGCATGCCTGTTATGTGCAGCCGCCCCGCCACAATGAGACTATTTAACAGTGCTGCGCGTCAGTCACTGTGTCATAATGTTATTTCAGTCAGACACCGATCACGGGTTGAGGTTGGGCAGGGGGGGGGGGGTGTGTGCGCGTGTGAAGGTTTAGGGGATTGTGGACACGGTCCTTGGCGCCGCGCTCCACCTTAGCTGGCATGTGTAGGTTGATAGTACACGCTTCCAACAGGCATTTCCTTGTTTGCTTTGTGTTAATGCTGCAGAAATTCTTATTACAACCTTGTTTCTGCGGCGCAAAAATCCATCACACTTGTGAATGAAAATCTATTCCAAGATAAAAGCGAAGCCTTTCATGTGCTGTTTCAGTGTTGTTTTAAACACCCAAGGGCTACTGCAGACTGAGGATTATTATGGGGTTTCTCATTCCGCTGCCTTGAATTGCAGTAAAATATTAAAAATTAATGTGGGCGCGCAGAGAAAGACAGGAGATACTCCGCCGTGTGGATTTTTGTTCTCGCGGTCCTGTCCATGGGTGTTGTCGCTGCCTCTGCACTTCCTTCTATTGTTTCTTTAAGTTTCTCCTCCTTTTGCTGAAGGAGTTCCTCCTCTACTACTCATGTCCTCTCTTTAACCCCTCTCCATTGTTCTGTCTAGCCAGTGGAAAGCCAAGCATCTTTAAAGCAGGGAAGATTGTTGAGGCTTGTAGCCTACTTAGTGAGAACCGACAACTGTTGAATCATTTGTTTAAAAAAAAATGTAAAGAGACTGAGTGTCATGATCGAGGGAAGTCCACAGTGTCTCAATGCAGTGCAAATGTTGAAATACCTAAATTACTGGTGGATGAGCTCATTATATTATCGACTGAATGATGACAAGGTCAGAATTTACCTAGAAATCTCAGTCATTTTTGAAACACTGGGTCCTGTTGGCATGAGCCTTGAGCGGTTAGCATGATGTCATTTATGTAGCTGTTGCTGGGATACTGATCTAAGACAAGAGTCTCATCCAAAATCTTCAGTATCCCAGCATTAGCTACATAAAAGATATCATGCTAACAGGTCCTGAGCTCACACTATAAGTGTAAATGAAGACGCATAGACTGAACTAGTGAATGAGCTCATTTAGCTATTTAGCTCACATAGCTTGAAAGCATCACACAGGTTAAGGCTCAAGGCTAATGCTAACAGGTCCAAGGCAAAAAAAAAAAACCCTCTACATTTCTCAGTGTAACAAAACATTGGGCTGTTAGCATGTGCTAATTTAGCTCTTTAGCTTAGGTAGTCCGACACCCATCACACGTTAGCTCTGTGCTTGTTCTCTCTGCTCACAAACTCTCATATAGTAGCATTTATTGCTGGTTGTCACTGTCACACACAGTGGTTATAAAACACACAGTGGCTGTTCTAGTTGTTTACTTGTCTAGCTTAACCTGTAATGTGGGGTATATACAGGCTCCGGGGCTAATAATGAGTCACTACTGTATGAAGTAAGCTAGACACACAGACGTGTAGATATTAGTAGGTTATGTTTGAGCAGACAGTGTATTTACTGACCTTTAGTTTGAGGAAGTTCACAGGCACAGTCATTTCAAATGAGCACAGTCATTTTACTTCTTCAAAATAAAAGGATTACTTTGACTTCTGGTTTATAACTTGAATTTAAAAAGCCACTAAGAATTTATAACATTGAAGTTTAACACCTGAGACCTGGACGTGTTTGAGCTGTGTGAGGTTGAACCGTCCAGCTGCACCATATGCTTCTGTTTGTCCCTGATCATCTGCATCAAATGCAAAATATCTGCACACGCCGGTCTTGTCGTGTTCCTTCTCCAAAGTCACCGCACACCTGTCCCTGCGCTCGCACTTTCTGCTGCGTCTGCCTCCTTCTCTGCTTGTGTGATGTCAGTCTAGGACACTTGGAGGGTTATTATAGCTCCTCTGTTCATCCTGGAAGAATTACATGTCCAGGATCTACCATGTTACTGGTAGAAAAACATGGGGGGGGGGGGTTGTAGCTTTTGCTATTCCTGTTCCTTGTTTGCAGCATTTTCTGCAACTTAAGCAGCCACCTGCAGAGAAGACAGTCTGCTTCCTGTTTACCCCGGCCTGCCCAGTGTCCAGGCACGGGTCACGTGACGTGTGTTTTCAAGTGGGGTCTCTAAAGGAGGCGTCTGGACAGAGGATATTTTCACTTTTCCAGATGAAACTATTAGCAGTAGCCTCATCATCTGTAGAAATAGCAGAGTACTAAAATATGAATGTCTCCATGGTGATCACACTGGTTTGGTGGCCGACTTGAGCTTCATTTTTGATCAGTGATAAGAGCTTCTTTTGTTTATCTGCTTCACATCTGTGTTATTGATCGAATCTGATCACATTGTATCTGTGATCATTTCCTGAGTGGTCATTTGAACCCCGAGCTTGTTAACGCGCTGGAAATAAACACAAGCGGAGCATCAGACCGCCGACCCGGCAACGCCGTCGCGAGCTCATTGAAATTCAGTTTCCTCATCAAAATGAAAACGCCTCCATATTTTTAACCCTCAGTTTGAACTCCCTCCTCGCTCTCTGTGTCAGTCCCACAGAACAGTAGGCAGCGAGGGCCCACAGGTTGAGGGCAGCCGAGGCCCACAGGAGGCCGGGGTTGATAGCTTTATCTGCGGATGGGAGCAGAGGAGGAAAGTTGGCGCCGAGCCCAGCAGCGCTAACGCTCTACCGCGTCACCCCCTGCCCACACAGGCTAACTTGACCTTGGACAGAGCAGCAGCTAACCCCCCCTCCCCTCCTTTTCCTCGCTCCAAAGCAGACTCCACACCCTCCTTCCCTCCCCTCCCTTCTGGGATGGAGGAAAGGGAGGAGCCGGGGAGTTAGGGAAACAAACTGGCACATCATGTTTCCCTTATCTGAAATTACCCACAATGCAGGTCAAGTACACAAACACACACTCTGACATGAGCTTCAGCTATTTCTCCCTCATTTCCCAGACGGTCACCTCGAGCCAACAAGAAAAAAAAACTGCCTTTAAACAGTGTTTGACACTGCATCAAGTTCATCTGCGGTTTCTGTAGAGGCGCTTTTCTTTAATGTGGGTGTAGTCGTGCTCTTCTTGCAGCTTTCTTATATGTTTTAAAACCCTCCCTGTGTGTTTGTGTCCTCCAGGCTACAGTATAAATTGGTATTCCTATTGATCATTTAGTTGGTGAGAGGCAGGCAGACAGTTATTTTTCATCTGTGGCTTCTTCCTGATGCGGCGTGAGCATCGGTCTGCCTCTGGAGCTTGTTTAGGAAAGCATTAACATACGTGTACCCAGTGAAGTTATAATATGTATATGTGTTCTTTTCAAAAATAAATGTGCATGTCGAGTGTTGTTGTGTCGGGGGGAGTGAGCTCTGGACTTCTCTGGTGTGTTGACAGCAGCGCAGGGCGAGGAGAGGGAGTGCGCCTTCACGGACCAGCAGCAGCAGTGGGAGGTGGAGCGAGTGGCCGGGGGCGAAGGCCGGGTCTCCCCGGAGAACACCACCATCAAATGCGCCAAGGGCAGCCACTGTTTTGGCCTGTGGGAGAAGAGTCCGCCGGGCGAAGTGCGACTGGTCAAACAAGGTACGATGATGTCACTCATCTCATATTTTTTTTCCCAACAACATATGTCCAAGGACAGAAGGAGTATTGGAACAGTGCAACGAACAGATTGAATTATATATGGAAAAAGACAAAGATGATCACAAATAAGCAAAAGTCATAAAAAAGAACAAAAACTACAAATGAAAATATAGTTAAAAGTCACAAAGAACCTTGACAACTTTGGGATAATCAAGATAAACATCTCCCTCATCTCTGCAAAAAGCAGCCGACAGAGAGAGAGCAGAAAAATAACACCGAAGTCGACACATTCACCGCACTCAGCTCCTTTTCATCACGATGCGCCTCTTTCTCTCTCTGACCTTGCGTGTGTGTCGGAGGGGAGGGGCGGCACTCTCGCACACTTTTTGCGGTGCGTTCACAAGTGCGATCTAGTCCTTTCTTTTTTTTTTTTTTTTTTGTTAACACATCTGACACACACACACCGACTCCCGCCTGCGGTTGCACCAGGTGTGTGTTGCTGGCTTCGGCCTGGAGCCACAGTCAAATACATTATACAAGCATGAGTTAGGACAAAACGTAGCACGCTTCAGTTCTGTCAACACTTTTTTTTCGTCGATGATACGTTGCTGCAGCTGCTCTCAGACTGTTCCATCAGGAAACAGAAACCTTTTCATGTTTCTTTTTCCTCAAATGTGTTTATTGAGCTTTTTCCTTTTTTACATTAACATAACAACCACAGCAACAGGACAACAAAACACTGGTCTAGACACATACATATACTATCTACCAGTACAATCAATAGGAAACAACCCACAATAACCCCCCATAGAAAAACTAGATAATAAAATAAAATAAAAAAAAAGATGAATACACCCCAAATCACAAATCTGAGAGTTTTGGATGACAAGGTTGTAAGTACAGTGTTGTGAGCAAGACACAAGGCCAAAGGCCAAAGAGTTGGAAAAGTGGAGATATGGAGTCCAAATGTCCACACATTGTCCCTCAAGACAATCATTTGTACAGGGTTTGTCAAATGAGACGTTTTTTTACCCAGCCTGAATGCCTCCGGTTTTCCCTGGAGTCCAAATACATGTTTCCTTTTTTACAGCTCAATCACAATGGCTGCAGGAACAGCTTCAGACTGGGTTTTCTTTCTTTCCTTTTTTTTTTTTTTTTGGACCGATAAAGTCAAAACGGACTTGTTTCTCGGTCAGGAGGATACACACACTATTGCTTTACTGAAAAGAGTTCTGAATTCCTGCTGATCTGAGTGTCTGAGTCATGTTTGCGGGAGCATTGGTATTTTTCTCAGGAGTTCCAGCTCCATTGAAGGGACAATACAGGGAAGGGTAAGGCACTTAGTGAGAGCAGGAAGTAACAGCTTAAGTCATATTAGACATGAGGAGGCCCTGATGAGAGATTTACACACAGGATTCATACACCCTTCTCTTGAAAAACTCAGCTGACTCTGCCCATATCCTCCCCCAGGTTGCTGGACTCACCTGGGCGACCACCAGGGTTGCCGCGTGGACCGCTGCGTGGTGACCAACCTCCCCCCGCAGATCCAGAACGGGACGTACCACTTCTGCTGCTGCGGGAGCAACATGTGCAACGTGAACTTCACCGAGGACTTCCCCCCGCCCAGCCCCACCACCGCGCAGCCCTGTAAGGATACCTGTCTGTTTGTTTTTTTCATCCAATCAGCGCTTTTTTCTTCCTTTCGTCTCTTCCCCTCCTTTTTCCATTCACAATGCGCCTTCCTTTTTTTTTTATAACCTCTTTATAACCAGCTGACCTATAAAAGCAAGTCAGACTGGTAGATTTCATTAGTGAGATCTCTGTGCACTCATGCTTTTATGGTTTTGTTTATGTTTGTTTTATTTTCAAAATAAAAGCCCTGAGAGGAATGGCTTAATGACAGGACAGGTCGAGGTGGCTGTGATCTATTGGATGTGGAATTTAATTAACATTGCTTGCTATGATGGTATTACTGTTATAACCCTCATTAGAGACATGAATTGATGAGCAATTCAAAGCTTATATAGTGAGAGAATCTGAATGTTTCAGAGTGAGAGTGAGTCACCGGGATGAGTTAAAGAAGAATGCCCAGGCCCACACAGTTGGGGAAAGGGCAGAAAAGAATGAATGGATGTTTGAAACTGTCAGCACTTACATCCAGCTACACTTTCTCTCCTCCTCCTCCTCCTCTGCTTCATCATTCAGCTACAAGGCTCCGACCTGAGCTTCGTGATTACCATCCATTGTGATCGCTGACAACTGTGAATCGCGGGGACGAATCGGTTTGCATTCAGACAGATGAGGTGATAGAATTTTCAGTCCTCGGACTCGGACTGAGAATTCTATGGTTAGGTCTTAAGTTATGTCTTCATCACTGAGGAGCTGCCGTGAGAGCGGCTGGTGCTGGGCTCTGTTTGTGTCACGCCGCGTTTTGCGAGCTCTCCCTGAGGTGTCAAACGAGGCAGCAGATGTATTGTTAATTGTTCCTCCTGCTTAAGTTTTAGCTGTGAGTGGGGGAGGGGGGAGCAGGAGCAGCGGCGGCGGCAGCGGCGGCTCATCATCTCTCCTGCCCACACATAAACACCCTACCATCCATGTTGCCTCTCCGCATTCCACGGATTACAAGGCGTCTGGCGTATCCGTGTGTCTGCGGGCGTGTCGCTGACTGTACGCCGATTCCACAAAGAGGGGAAAAAAAAGTCAGGAAATAAAAACCATTCGCAGTTCAATCAAGGTTTGATTAATGAGTGAGGTTCAAGTCTGGGTCGTATTGTAAGTCCAAATCCTGTTTTTGATTTGGATTGTCGATTCCCGACGAGGATTCAGTTCCAGTCATATGGGAGACAGGAAGTGGGCTGAGTCACCCGGCTCTCTGTGATCTTAAGCTGTGAACCATGGATGACGACATTTGTGGTATTCTAATAGGTATAATACTCAGATCAAGTGTCAGCGCTACAGCGGAGAGAGCCGTAATACATGGATGCATTTACAGTACCAAAAGTAAAGACTTTTATTTTGAAGAGTGTCGTCTTGCACTTTGATCCGATTCAGAATAGGTTATTGATCCGCTGCTGGCAATTCTGCTACTGTTCCATTATATATAGAATACAAACATGTTCATATTATTGAATGATGTATCAGTGCTCATCTTAAAGCTGCTCTGTGGAACTGTCTTGTAAACAAACAGCGGCCATGTTTGTTTTCAGCGTGCCCAGTGTTTCTCCTGAAGGTCTAATGATAGCAGTGTTGCATGGATTATAACTCACACGCTGTTAGCAAGCAAAACCCAGCAAAAGTGAACTGTGGCTGCGTGTTAGCCGCTTTGTAGTTTGCAGTTGTGGAAACCAACTATTTCATGGCATGTACGTGTGTAAACACACTCTGCACCTGGGAGTGGTGCGTTTGGATGTGTTTGGCCGCTGCAGTTGTGAGTGTGTGTCTGTGTTTGTCACATGGCTTCCTGTCCCACCCTTTTTGTTGATTATGAACTGGTTGACCTTGGCATTTCGGGGGAGTCCTTTCAACCGCCCGCCCCTCCCCTCCTGCATGTGTGTGTCACTCAGAGACACCCTCAGGCCCTTGAATCTATCGATTATTGATAAGGCTGGTTACTCGCAGCACAGCCAGTGTGTGGACTGATGTAACGGACAGCGTGTTTGTGTGTGTGTATGGAGCAGCGGCGTATGACAGCAGGGCAGGTGTGTGTGTGTCTCCAGCACTACTACATAGCAGATGCAGGTTCATTAATCACACGGAGCAGACAGCTGAAGCTGCAGCCAGCGCAGCTACCTGCTGCTGTATTCACACTCATCCCTCTGTTCTCCTTTTACTCCCCGCTCATCCTCTGTTCCTGCCCTCCTGCCTCCCTGCACTGTCTCCCAGTCTGTTGTCCATGCTTCACGGTTGTTTGGCGTAATTGATGTTTTTTTTTTCTCTCTCTCTCTCTTCCCATCATGCAGTTCACAGCGTGCTCGATCTTTTGCAAAATGCCCACTGCCCTATGAAATGCATTAAAAGGATACAAGGAAAAACATGCAGCACTTTGTGCGGCTACTTGCTAGTCTTAACAAGTCCAAACAGACCTGTTATTTAAAAAGACAGTCCTTTTAATCATGCATGGCCTTAAAGTGACAGTGCAGGTCATCTGATGTGGGCTGTGTATATTCAGTGCACACTCCCAGACTAAAGACAGGATGCGAAGGAAAACTTCAAAAAGTTGATATCAGTCGAAGCGTTTGCTTTATTTTGAAAATTTCCACCGCTTTATTTTGAAATCAGACAGCCCTTTCCTTCGGAGCTGCAGTTGGACTACCGTCCTCCTGGTTGTGACGGTGACTGGCAGGATTTCTACTGTATTTCAAGGGGAGGGACTTAAAAAGTCAAAGGGCGATTTTAATTGGATGCAAAATTAGGCCCGCCCCTGAGTCAACAAACAAATATCAAACAGATACATGAACAGTTAACATGTGGGTACAGGATTAAAGCTGGGGTCATGGTTGCCATGGTATTTCCTGTCTGTTTTGTAAACAAAACAAGGCATCACTCATAAAAACATGGCCTTTTTTAAGCCTCTTAAATCAGCTGTGGACCAATGACAGGCAGGAAAAATCCAGTATGGTCAAAATAAAACAAGCTAATGTTTAGCAAGATGTTCAGCGTGTGAGCTAGTCTGCCTGTCTGATGCTGTTTGGTCTTCAATTATTAATTATTGATATGTGTTTTTGTTGATTTACTTGTGCAGCACATCTGTTGCACTGGATTGCATTAGCGTAAATACAGAAGTTTGATTCCGTTGTGCTTTCCCTCCTCGCAGACTCTCGCACCCTACGCTACGAAGAGACCGTGATCATCGCCCTGGCGACAGTCTCCGTGATGGCCGTGGTCGCCGTGGCGGCCTTCTTCGGCTACCGCATGACGCACGGTGAGTTGCCGTGGCGCCGCGCTGCGAGGAAGAAGGAGGAGGACAAAGATTATTCAAGTCCGTTTGAATGTTCTTGGTAGAAATCCAGGCACTTGAATTTATAAAACCAGCCCTGATCTTTAGTTTAAAAGCATCTTGTTTATTCACGTTTGGGATTTTTTCTGAATTGTGAAGACGTTTTGATGTCTGCAGGAGGCGGTAAGCAGGGCCTTCACAACCTGAATATGATGGAGGCTGCTGGATCTGAGAGCTCTCTGGACCTAGACAATCTCAAATTGCTGGAGGTCAGTATCCATTGTGAGCGTCTCTCTGTCTTTGTCTCTGCGTCTAGACGAGATGCAACGTGAAAAAGTCTCAGCGTCATCTGCTGTGATGCGTTCTGGACCAAATTATTGAGATTCACTTGGCACTAAAGAGCCGGTGTAGAGGCAATTGCACTAATTATGATTTCCACAACAGCTCCACGTTGGCTTAGTGCTTTAGTTGTCAGCAGTAATGGTGGTGATGTGTATTTGCTCATGTGAAAATAGCATTAAGGCCTCCATAAAGTAAATCCCTCTAAGCAGCACGGCTCACTACATCATTTATTCCCGCAAATCCTGTGGTCTGATACTGTTTTTAGCGGATGACTGCTTGTATCATCGGCGCGTTGTGCGTCTCTCCACAGTGGGAGTGTAGAGTGTCAGGGAGGAGAAACCAAAGGCAAAGAGGCAAAAAAGTAGACCCGAAATACATCAAGGTTTACGGTTACATTCGCCGTTTCAATGTGACTTTTATCATCCGATCGTGGCAGGGACGCATTAAGTGACAGGCCCCGGGTGCACGAAAATAGGAATTTGCTTACAGGATCCTGGGAAACCTGATACGGCAGCAGAGGAGCTCATATTGTAACAGGAAGTCAGCGGAGTCTGGGTGATGTTCAGCCTCGGTGACAGTGTATGCAAGGTGAGGGGGTGAGAAGCCAGGCAGGAGAGATGAATGCAGACATCGTGATGGAAGTACAATTCTGTCTGTCTCGTACAAGGCGATTTTTCCAGCAGTTAGAAGATGCTCGAATTCCCGCAGCAATAAGCTGCTGTTTTGTATAATGACAAACTAATTAATCTGATGAAATCTTCAAGATAAATGAGGTTTTTTTTTTCCTTTCAATCACTAATTGTATCTAGACTGACTTTTTAATCACCACCTCCGCTGTAGAGATATGGGAAATGTAACCATAGCAACACAGCCTATATCCTGGAAAACCTGGAGACCAGTTAGCCATCTTGTTTTATCCTGTTGAATTCTGGGTTAGCATGTTGCTAGCTTCATTGCTCACAGTTGGATAATGATCAATAGGAAACCAGGGTCAGTACAGTTAATGAGTCCAACTGTATCTCAATCAAACACCACTAACTGCTATCTGTTTGCTTTGCTAGCATATATGTTAGCATCTTTTCAAACCCAATGCTACATTTGCAAGGTAAAACAAGCCATGATACTTTTTTTTAAATATCCCTTTAACTTTACTTCCTGCAATAATTCATTTATAAGGAAAAAGTGATAATTTTGCATCTAGCAAAACCTCATGTGATCAGTTATCATGACTTCATAGATGAGTACAGTCAACCAGTCCTCTGCAGATCAGAACATGTTGATGCACGGCATGTTTCCTGTCATATGAGCTGGATCATCAGTGAAGATGATGATTTCAAAGGCCCGTCTCAGAGTGACCCTGGTTTATCTGTTGTTTGCTCATCCGACTTTCAGACTGTTTATCCACAGTAGCAGTCAACAGTTGTTGCCAAAGCTTTCCACTTTAACACAGATACGTGGGTATTACAGTCAGAAATGGATGTCTTTGGATGTCTGCTTATCTTGGTCGCTGACCGTCCCATCCATCCAGCTGATTTTCGGAGACATGAAACTGCCTCCAACGCAGCGACATAAATCCGACGCGGCGAGTGCTTTTTTGTTTGTTTGTTTGTTTGTTGCCAGCTCAAAGTCTTTTCTATTTTCTCCCAGTTCTCCTCGCGGATCACTTTGAGTTCAGAGATATTTTTAGGCCGTCTTGCACACGCAGCATGTTTAAGATCTAAACCACAGATTTTCAGGCATGTTCATGGACTTGTGAGAGGTTGTTTCCGAAAGCTTTGGCTTAGTTTCCGCTGGATTTGAAAGTCTCCTTTGGATCGTTATCCTCATTCAATTTGTTTTCGCTTTTCCCGCTTTTCCCATAAAACAAAACAAACAAAAAAAACAACCAAATTGACCCTGTCACTTGGAGACGTCTGCCCACAATCGCCCACTGTCTCAGAGGACTCAGGACAGTAAATCTCTGCGGCCATCAAAGTGAAATAACTCATGACTGTCCTCAAATAGTCTGCTGGATAATGAGCCGTTGCACCTAGTTTTCTTGATTTTTTTTTCCTCCGAAGACAAACAAATCTGCTGCCGGTTGCTGTTATGTCTCTGGCGTAAACACAGTGAAAGGAGTGTTTATACAGAGCTTGTGAAATCTCGGGACGTCAATCCAAACTTCTGGGAGCAAATTCTCACGTCTTCTGCTCTGATCAGCGTCTAAAAACAAGACAATGGAAGCAGAACGATGAAGACGTTTGAGGAAAGAGCCGCTGCTGAATTAGAAA
This sequence comes from Caranx ignobilis, assembly GCA_021432705.1. Lineage (NCBI taxonomy): Eukaryota > Metazoa > Chordata > Actinopteri > Carangiformes > Carangidae > Caranx > Caranx ignobilis. The sequence continues at coordinate 29,240,286 of MU269989.1, read as the reverse complement.
TCACGTTTACACACTTGAAGGCCTCAGGACAATGGTTGAAGCATAGAACCTTTGAACTTGTTTGACAGGTCATCTAAAGACTTCAGCGTTCATCACTGAAAACAGGTGCAACCTATTTTCAAATTCCTCCGATACACAGCGTTATGGAGTGCATCTGTTCTTTCAGCTGCTTTAGCTCACAACAATAACATCACTGACAGCATCAGAGCAAAACACTGAGTCGTCTTATCTGTCTCAAGCCATTTTCAAGTCCCTGCAAGTTGCTTATCAGCCTGTGTACACGGGGGAATCAGTGGCAGGCAGGAATACACTGATAGGAATCGAACACTCTTTGGCATGCCTTTCAAAATCAGCAGCATTAACGCAAACTATTAATCTCGCAAGTGGAGTGTTATGACGTCTGCAACGTTCGCCGTTCGCCGTCTCAAGGAACGAAGCCTCTCGACAAGACGGTCGGCCGGCCGGAGGCCCGGATGCGGTGAAAACGGCCGCAGAGACGCAGCCGCGATTTTCTCCTCTCTGACAAGGTTTCAGAGCAGAGCGCGGAGACTGATATCTTTTCAGGCAGGAGTTGAATACAGAACGCCGGCCTTGTACCTTATCGAATGCAGGCACAAGTTCTTTCACATCAAATTCACTGCGGAGGGCGAAGGAGGGGGGGGGGGGAGGTGCTCCCAGACAAAACAGCCAGCGAGTTCTTTTGTACCCAGACATAAATGTTTGAATTAACTCCTGAATCCACCTCTTACTCCTGTGCAGATGACTTTTAAAGCAGAGTGTTTGTTAATAGCATGCTTTGCTCTGGCCCATTCAGGACCCTAATGGACTGATTTGGACCTACCTCACTGCCATTTCTACTGTTTAACTAATTTAGTGTAATTTCCTGCCTGTGCACCTCTTCATGTGTCTCTGTGCTGTGCTTCTTCAGTCTCTTTGTGTCTTTTCTTTTCAGTATTTTAAACCAGCCCGAACACAATGATCATAACTGGTGAAAAAGTACAAAGAACATCTGTTAACAGTCTCGTCCTCCGACCTTTTCCAGCTGATCGGACGTGGCAGATACGGCACCGTGTACTGCGGCTCTCTGGACGAACGGCCCGTCGCCGTGAAGGTGTTCACCGCGGCCAACCGTCAGAACTTCTTGAACGAATGCTCCATCTACCGGCTGCCGCTGCTGGAGCACGACAACATCGCCCGCTTCGTGGCCGCAGACGAGCGGACGGGCCAGGAGGGGCGCACCGAGTACCTGCTCGTCATGGACTACTACCCCCATGTGAGTACTCAAGCTGTGTGGAGTTTTAACCTTGGCACGTCTGTGTGTGTGTGTGTGTGTGTGTGTGTGCTGAATCCCTCATTCACAAGCCTTAAACACAAATAAGATTTATTTAAATGAAAAGAGAAAGGTTAAGAAGATGGAATTCAATAAAAGCAGGTTTGTGGCTTTGGGCACAGTCAGAAGATCAGCTTAAGGACGTCAGGAAGTTTATTTGTCTTTGTGGTTCCACAATGAAATTCAGTTTGGCAGCAGTCATAAACATACAAATCAGCTCAAGACGAAAACAGAACAGAACAGTATGAGTAAAATGATATGTGAAAATAAAAATGAATGAATAAATAAGTCCGGTTGGTGGAGACTGCGGTCCTCCTCAAGTCCACGATGATCTCCTTTGTTTTGGCGGTGTTCAGGACCAGGTTGTTGTCCCAACAGCCAGCTGTGGAGGATCTCAGGGCTTATTGTGTTTGATAAGATCTAACGAAAACATGGATGTATGAAGGTGCTGGAGCTTGGTGACTTCAAATCTGTATCTTTATGTGTATATTTATCTTTTGGAAGTCAGGGAAGTTGTCTAACCTGCTAGTGATACAAGCATGAATTAGCTTTTAGCATAGTTTGTTAGCTTGCTGAGGAGTCGGAGGTGGAGCTCATTTAACAGACAATGTTCCTTATTGATGCTCGGTATGTTAGCATCGCTGGAGAGATGTAGCGATGGCAGCATTTGCACACAAATTCATGATTCCTATGCTAACAGGAAGTTAGCAAATGTTGTTATGCTAGCATACAAAATCACCATTGTCTTATGAATGGCTGCAGACAGCGTCAAACACATTACACTTCCTGTGGCTAGTAAAACATGAAACAGCAGCAGCTGGGAGATGCTAGGTTAGCGTTAGCATTAGCTTAATCCAGCATGCATTTTGGTGAATCCCTTGTGTTTGGAGGGGCAGTCTGACCCCGAGTGAACATAACTGCATTGAGTGGATATTTATGACAAAATAACCACAAATAACATGAAAAAGAGGCTTTTGTCACACGACGACTTCACGGTGTGCAACTTAATTTCAACAACAGCAACAATACCTTTCAACAGCAGAGATGGCGAAGTCTGTAAGTCATGTAAGCCTGTCAGTGTTTGTCTTTTGTGTTCTTTGTTAAACGCTGTGATGCACAGTACTCCTCTAGAAAAGCAGCAATTTCGTAAGTGTCACTCCCTTGAATGACACATCCCAGCCATTGTTGCTTGACTACTGCCTGTGTTTACACGGTGTGACGGTGTGTTTGGGGTTTTTGTTGGATGATGCAAAGCCGCGCAACGCTGTCAGCGTAATTCTGCTGCCAGCCATGACACATGAAAGCCCACAGCCTGCAGATATCTGACACGGAGCGGTTTAAAAAGAGAAAATCAGCAAACCCTTATGTTGACAGAGTGAATTGATCAGCAGTCAAAATGAGTTTCCCGATCGCCCGTCGATCGGTGCGAGCTTGTGGAAGTGAACGCAGCACAAAGCCCGAGCCTCGTCGCCGTGAATGAAAAGTCAAATCATTCCACCCGTCAGACAGATTAACACACATCTGCTGAAGTGATGGAAAACATCGCTGACGCTCTTCAATATTAATGCGGATGTACCTCAGGACTGAATATGTTTTTCTGTCCGAGCCACCAGCCTCGTAATTACGAGTCAGCTGACCCCCCCCCCCCCCCCCCCCCCCCCCCCAACCCAGGCCTATGAAAGGTGCCTATTATGCATCGCAACCATTACTCTAATACACATTGCCATGGGAACGCAGTGCAAGCCAGGCCAGGAGACCGGGACACATAATGCATTCAAGTAAATGATAATATAATTTATTGAAAACGAACAGATCTAATGTAATTTTCTTTAGCAGCGGATGTGCAAATTGTCTTGTGATTGATTTTGAGAGCAGAGATGAAGTGTGTGCTCGTGTGTGTGCTCGTGTGTGTGTTTGGGTTTTTGTTTGTGTGGCCAATCATGAATTATTAAGGAAATAATGAAGGAAGGGAATTAATAATAGTTAATGTGATTTCTGGGGAGGGTTTTTTTTATCATCATCATCATCATTCACCTCTAAAATCAGGCCTTAATTAGGTGGTGATAAAAAATATTGCACACGTCGGTTTTATTGTGAAATTCTGCCACTTCCTGCAGGAGGTCAAAGCACAGACTGAGCTGGAGGTCATAATGTGGGGATAATGTTTTTTTTTTTGCTGCAGTGTTGGACTTGATTTGAGCGATGGAGGATACTATTGATACTGTTATCAAAGGCTAATTAATTGGGGTGTGTGTGTGTGGGTGTGTGTGAGAGAGAGAGAGAGAGAGGGAGTGTGTGTGTGAGAGAGGGGGCTGTGTTGAACAGTAGCGCCGGCCTTGCACACATCAACACACGCGTGTGTGACAGATTTGGAAATGAACATAAATCATTTAGAAAGAGCTGTCGTGTGGAAGCTGGGGGCCACTGAACTGTCGGTAGTTGAACTGCACTGTGGGAAATGTAGGCAGTGCAGTTTCTCTGTCTTACTGTGAGTCTAACATTGTTAACATTAACATTCCTGTCTGTGCTGTGACCGCTCTGCTCCGCCCACTGACTGCTGTGTAACCCATCATTCAACTCATCCATCTTTCACCGGGCCCACGCTCACCTGCCCTCACCTGATTGGTTGTCCATTTGTCAGGCACAAAGTCGGCGATTCCTCCCCCCCTCCGTCATCTGTTTCTCCTCTCCTCTATCAGTCGAAAGTGATACAATCCTTCCCTCTCTCTCTCTTTCTCTCTTCTTCCTCCTCCTCCTCCTCAGGGCTCACTGAATCGCTACCTGAGCATCCAGACCAACGACTGGGTCAGCAGCTGCCGACTGGCTCACTCGGTCACCCGCGGCCTGGCGTACCTGCACACGGAGCTCTTCAAAGGAGGTGAGACCAACACACACACACTTACACGCACGCATTAATGACATAACTTCAAGTTCACTCCATCTGCCCCTACAGCACGAACACACAAAGAGTCAGCGGAAGATGGACGCCTTTGTGTGGTCGGCTCAATTAGCTTAGATTATTCAGAGAGGCTTTGAATAGTGTGTGTTTGTATTACACGCTCTATCCTGTCTTACTGCCTCACTGAGCCGTCTGCACACTGCAGCTCCACGTGGGTCTGTTTGGCTTGGAGCACCTTACGTCCCCGCATTTTGGCCCAACGCGCACACGCCCAGCCGAGGGTATTTATAGCCCGGCCTGAAGCGAGAGCCTCCCAGAGAAGAAAAAAAAACGGAGAGAGGGACAGAGTCGGGGGAAGGAAGGCGAAGGCAAGATAGGCATCGGGATGATGTGTGAATACTCCTGTGGCTGGGTTCAAATCGGTCGGACAACTCGACGCAGCCTCCACTGTTTTGTATTTTTCACTTCACTAAACCTCGGCCTTGGCAGGCGCTCGCGAACGCACCCCTCCTTTCCTTTCATCAGCGCAGATACACATCAAACAGGCTCAGAAGTCAGGAAGAGGGAGCGTTCACTCGCAGCAGTGTGTAAAGTATAGGTTATTCTGTTTGTGCAAGCGGGAGATAAACACGAGCACAGGCCTCCAGCTCACTTCTCCTCTGCAAGTCTATAAAGTGTGTGTGTGTGTGTGTGTAGCTGCTAACAGCTCAATCTCTCAGGCTTCGGTACAGTGGACATCCTCCCCCACTCCTCCTGCACATCAGTCACATAACTATGGCGACTGGCACAACTTCCAGGGGCGGCAGCCTCACTGCTCCCCCTGCTGGACGGCAGGGCACTGCAGCCAGAGGCCGCTCGCTGATATGGTCTTAATTCCATTGTAGTAGATTAGATTAGAGGGTTTAGGGTGTCTGCTGGCTGTGCAGCTCGCTTTAGTGAACAGCGAGTAATGAGGGGGAATGGAAACTGGGATTTTCTGGACGTTATCATTCATTAACATATACCACAAAAGCAGCGTGTGTAATCTGTATCATGGGAGCTGAGGATTTTTGGGGATGAACGGGCCCGAAATTCTAAATGAAAGATAAATCAGCCTGATTCTGTCGCCTGTTGTTTCCCTCAGACCTGTACAAGCCGGCGGTTTCCCACCGCGACCTGAACAGCCGCAACATTCTGGTCAAGGCCGACGGGACGTGTGTCATCATCGACTTCGGCCTGTCCATGAAGCTGACAGGAAACAGGCCGGCACGCCACGGGGAGGAGGAGAACGCTGCTATAAGTGAGGCAAGTGTTGAGGAGGAGGGAGAGATGATATCTAAATGTTCTAAAAGCAAAGCATTGGAGGAAGATTTCATGTTTAAAGGACCTCTGTTGTGTGAGGATAGATTTTTTATCTGCTCTGTGATCATAAAGCAGCTCTGGGTTCTCTTTAAATCCTGTGAAGGCGTCAAAGGCCAGGCCACAGAGAAATACACATTCAGAAACCGAGCCTTAAAAAATCTGTCAGGGCTTCCTGTAACTCTGTGATGTCACAACTATACAGTCGCCAAACAGAGGCCACCAGGAGCCATTAGCCTGCGTTTTTTTTTTCTTGCTGTTGTTTAAGCTTGTATTAAAACACAATACCAACTACATGGTGATATGAGACCAGTTTTCTTCATCATTCATCATTTCATTTTTTTAAAAAACCCAGAGCTCCTCTCTTCTGATTGGTTCTGATCTGATTGAGATGGTTTTTTATGGGTCAACACGCGAGAAGGAAAATAACCTTCAACACATAATAGTAAAGGAGAAACCTCTCCTCCTGCCTCATTTATACTCACATGACGACTAAACGCTCTTTTTTTTTTTGCTCCTCCTGCGTCTCCCAGGTGGGGACAATCCGCTACATGGCCCCCGAGGTGCTGGAGGGCGCCGTCAACCTGAGGGACTGCGAGTCGGCGCTGAAGCAGGTGGACATGTACGCCCTGGGCCTGGTGTACTGGGAGACCTTCATGAGATGCACAGACCTCTTCCCCGGTGAGACACCAGACCGCGTGGGAGGACGACCGCAATTAAACCCAGATTTATAGGAGGGAGGCTGCAGCAGAGTCAGAGCTGCAGATGAATCAATATTTCTGCTGTGCGGCTGATATCTAAGATGCATCCTGCTCTGCTCTTCCTCCAGGAGAGTCTGTGCCAGAGTACCAGATGGCCTTTCAGGCGGAGGCAGGGAACCACCCAACATTTGAGGACATGCAGGTCCTCGTATCCAGGGAGAAGCAACGGCCCAAATTCCCCGAAGCCTGGAAAGAGAACAGTTTGGTAAATGTTGTCTATGTGTGTGTGATACCGAGAGATAAAACAGCCATCTCGCAAACATCTCCTGCATAGCTCCGGGAAAAGCAAAATAGTTCCGATCATCCGGAGCCTTGGAAGTCGTGGGAAAACGACTCTTTCCCACGACGAGGCAGGTTGAGAGAAAAAAAAAAATCACAGCAGCTGACACGGTGAAATACTTCACAGTCCAAACTGAGACCTGAGGAGCAGATTGGACGCGGACGGATCAGTCCACGTGAAAATATTTCAATGTTCCTCTTCTGTGTTGTCCTCTCGTCTGGGTGTGGGGGCGGGGCCGTAAATAAAAGTGAATCTTGACGGAGGTGGGTGTGTGTTCGCAGGCGGTGCGCTCTCTGAAGGAGACCATGGAGGACTGCTGGGACCAGGACGCCGAGGCCCGCCTCACGGCCCAGTGCGCCGAGGAGCGGCTGGCCGAGCTGCTGCTCATCTGGGACCGGTCCAAGTCCGTCAGTCCCACTCTGAACCCCATGTCCACCACGCTGCACAACGAGAGGTGACCGCACGCTCCCGCTGCTTCTGTCTTTCGCCGTGCTCTCGTTTCCGATGTCTTCTCTAACGCTCAGCTTTTGATCTCCATCAGGAATCGCATGACGCCAAAGTCTGGCCCGTACACAGACCATCCATCCAGCTACATCGAAGAGCACGAGGGCGTGGCCAAGAACGCGCAGGACACCACCGGCTCTGTGGGCGGCAGGACTGTGACCGGCACCGGTGAGAGGAACAGGAACTCCATCAACCAGGAGCGGCAGCAGCAGGCCAACGCCCGGCTGCCCAGCCCGGAGGGCAGCAGCACCAGCATGGGCCTGAGGGGAAGCCCCTCCGCCTCCACCACTACCACCACCATCATCTCCGAGTCGGAAGGACCCGCCGGGGCCGCCACGGTCCCCGTCTGCCTCCACCTGACCCAGGAGGACCTGGAGACCACCAAGCTGGACCCCAAGGAGGTGGACAAGAACCTGAAGGAGAGCTCGGACGAGAACCTGATGGAGCACTCGCAGAAGCAGTTCTGCTCGCCGGACCCGCTGAGCCCCGGCAGCTCCAGCCTGCTGTACCCTCTCATCAAGATGGCCAGCGAGGCCTCGGGGGCGTCGGACGCCGCCGCCCCGATGCCCGCCGCCATCTTCCCCCTGCCCAAGCAGCAGAACCTGCCCAAGAGGCCGTCCAGCCTGCCGCTGCGCACCAAGCCCACCAAGAAGGAGTCGTCGTCGTCTTCACTCAGGTTCAAGTTCGGACGCTCGGGAAAGTCCAACCTGCGGCAGGTGGAGGGGACAAAGATGAACATTGGCGCGGTGACGGGAACAAACCCGGCTGTGGAGGCTCACCGCGGCACGGGCACCAACAACATACCGGCTCTGCGGGACGCGCACGTCAACGGTAGCATTAACGGAGCCGTCAACGGCCACGCCAGCTCCGGGATGTCGGCCATGAGCGCGGGCGGAGCGACGGGCTTTGGGGGATCCAACGTAACTCAGAACGGGTCCGGAGCCCTGAGGTCGGACGACAGCCGCCTGAGCCTGGGCGTCATCACGGCCAGCCCCGACGAACACGAGCCGCTCCTGAGCCGAGAGCGCGAGCAGCCCGACCCGAGAGAAGCCGCCCCCGGCGTGGCCGCCCTCCGCTCGGCCCGGCCCAACACCAACAACAACAACAGCAACACCGGCCACGGCCAGGGGGAGGGGGAGAGCGAGGGGGAGAGCGACGGAGGGGAGGAGGAGGGGAACGCAGAGGGAGGAAGCAGGGAAACCACGGGGGTGCCGCCGGGGGAAAGCTCGGGGTCCGGGGCCGCCGTGGAAGCTCCGGTCACCATGAGAGGGGAGGCTCTGCTCAGGCAGCCGGGCCCGCAGGCCTGAGAGACCCAACTCCCTGGACCTGTCCTTCACAACACAGGACTTCGCCTCACTAGGTAACTCCACACTACACACTGTTGCATTATGGGACATGTAGGATCTTTGATTCTCCTGCTGGATTCCAGCACCACACCTTTAATGGATGTTTCATACTGAGTACCAGGTTGCTCCTTTTAACCCCTGTGATTATTAAATGAGCGGAAGATGGTGAAAATTAATAATATGAGGAAAGTAAGCCGATCGATAATCAATAATCAATAATAAATAATGATCATATTACCATATAACCCCCTGTGGTACTGTTCAGAAGTCTTTATTGTTGACTGTGTGAATGTGGGCAGCAGGGAGTTAAGTAATACACAACACTGTGTTGTAACACGTTGCCGTGGGATACCAATCTCAGACCTTTCCTGTCTTCCAGGGGACGGCTTCGCGCAGCCAGACGGGGCCCCGGGGACGGGCGACAAGATCAAGAAGCGCGTGAAGACGCCGTACTCCCTGAAGAAGTGGCGGCCCACCACGTGGGTCATCTCCACGGACGCCAGGGGGCCCGAGGTCAACAACAACGGGTCGGCCCGCGGCCAGGGCCACGGCCCCGCCCGGCCCAAGTCCAGCTCGGCCATCTACCTGCGGGGGGGCGAGCCCAGCGACACGCACGTGTGAAACCCTAGAGCCCCCGGAGGGGGGTGGTGGGTGGGGGGGACAGGACTGAGGACAGGAACAGCTGAGCTCTCTGCTCTGAATCAGCAAGAGGAAGCTAACGGAGTGTGTGGTGAACAAAGAGTCTGATCATGTACAGTTATTAGGTCTGTCTCGCTCCTGTGTGTTTTCTGATGATGGCATTGCTTTAAATGGAATCCAGCTATGCAGCATTCTCATCCGCTTCTCCTCCATTATTTCAGATTTTTTTATTTTTATTTTTATTTTTTATTCTAAACCTCCCTCCGTCAGTCGGTGTCACGTCTCACGAGCATAGCGACGTTCTTTGAATGGATTTCCTTTTTTTTTCCTCCTACGTGCACTTTGAACCCATTGAAATCAGTGTTTCGAAACCCTGTCCGTTGCGACCGCGGCGAGGAGCGGTCTATAAACTTAAAGTTATTAAAGAAAGTTTTAAAAAAAAAAAACAAAAAAACGAAGCGGCGATGAAAAACAATCAACACTGAGCGATTTCTGTCTCACGCTTTGCTGTATCAAGCAGCCAGAGAGTCGGCTCTGTAAAATAATTAACGGTCTTAAAAGACAAAACTTTACTTTTTTTTTTTCGTCATTATTTTTTATCTCCTTCATTTGTATGCAATACCATTTTTTTGACTATCCATTTGTTCTTGTATCATCATTTTTAATTGTGCAATAGGATGTAGCTTTTAGATGCTTTCAATGTTTCCATCACCTCCATTACTTTTCTTGTCGTTATTTTAAAATGTTAATCTCTCTGTTGCACTTATGAATAGTCACAATCGTTTTTTTTTTTTTTTTTAAACAATCCCAACGACAACACACTATCAGCCCCCGACTCAAGAGGAGAACGTGGACGACAATCCTCCTCTTGTCTTCTTCTCTGGACTCTCAAAGGGGCACAAACACTAACTACAGCAAATCCCAGTGGACTGTGGAGGAGTGCGTCTTCGCGGGGGACTCCTCGGCTTGCACAACTACACCAGGACCAGGCTCAGACTCTGGGGGTCTTTTAACACTACAATCATGCTTGGAATCAAACCTTCGGAGGGATCTGTTACAGTGGCTGCACCACTTTCACCTGACCTCACTGTGGACTGTTTCTGACTGTGTGTGACTGAAACAGAAAAAAACAGACACTTAAAAGAGAAACACACGACAACAAAAGCCCAGATCAGATTCTCCTCTTGGAAAATCACAAACTAGTCTATAAAGAAAAATCAGAAAAAGAAAAAAAAAAAAAAAAACCCGAACCCCTCCGAAGCACGCTGGATATTATTTCTGCTTCTCGTCGTCTCCTCCTTTTTATTTGATGTGTGAGTGACTGATCCGATGAGTGTGTGTGGTGTGTGTGTGTGTGTGTGAGAATGTGCACGTGTCGTGTTTCTTCCCATCAGCGAGCATTGAAAAACTGTCGGGGGCCTGGCGCTGTGCAGGCGTGCTGAAATCTCATCGTACTCACTCTGTATTTTCAGCGCTGCTTCAGGGCATATGAAAAGATCTCATTTATGTTTTTGTAATTTGTAATTTGTATGAGATATAAAAAAAAAAAGACAACAACAACTACAACAACATGTATGTGTATTGCATTGATATTTGCATCATTTTTATGGAGTTCTGTTTTTGCATTCAATGGACACGGCCTTTGATTCCATTGCTATGCGTATGCTCGGTACAGTTTCTGTAAACATTTTCAAGTCAATATGGAAGAAAAAAATCTCAATAAATGTATGAAATAATTGTCGGCTGCGTCTCTGAAGGACACGTTACATGATGTTACAGCAGGAAAAATATCAGTGAGTTATTTTATTATGGACTTTATTGAAGAAAACTTGCTGATGCTAAATGCTTTTTCCATTGTTAATCCAAAACAGTTCATTTAAAAACCATATAAAGTTTATAAACAATATAATTTAATGCCTATTTAAAAAAAAGTATCTTCATTTATGTGTATTTTTGGCTATAAGCCATAGAAATAACTGAAACTATGTGTTAGTTTCTGATGTAAACAACAGTTATTCCACTAGGTGGCAATGTTGCATATAAAGTGGCGCGTGGCTGGTGCAAAACTGTGCAGTTTGTTGTTATATAACCTTCAGACTCAAACTCTTCCACATTATTTAACATCTGTTATGGAAAAATACAAGTTATTAAAAAAAAAAAAAAAACAACTACAGAGTTTGGACAGTACAGGGTTACAGTTAAAAGTCTCAGCCATCTTTAAAAACAACGCGTTCATATGTGGTCCTGCAGGCTTCCGCTGTGATGGACGAGCTGCCGCTGTGTCCCGCGAGGCGTTATTATTACACCGAGGACGAGGGGCGTGACAGCTGCGTGAGGGACCTCCGCCGGCGGGACGGAGCACGGCGCGCTCTGGATGTAGCTCCGCCGAGGAGAGGAGGGGAGAGCAGAGGAGAGGAGAGCACCGCCGCGTCTCCACCACAGCCATGTCCGCCGCGTGACCGTGGAAAGTTAAAGAGCCGCGCGATGGCTGCGTGAAAAAAAGAAAAAAAAGAAAGAAAAAAAAGGTGCATTCACGCACGTCTCCCAAGCTCGGAGAGGGGAGATTTCAGCCGCCGGTTGTGGGGGACGTATTACCCGCTGGTCGCCGGTCTTGTCTGATGACAGGTGGGCTGCTGCAACCATGGCTTCTTCTGCTCCACCTGAGGCCAGGAAGTTCACCCGGGGGCTCAACAAACCGGGCACCGCCGCGGAGCTGAGGCAGAGCGTGTCAGAGGCTGTCAGGACGTCGGTGCTGATGGTAAGTCTGACCACACAATCATGCAGATATTATATTATATTATATTATATTATATTATATTATATTATGTTATAGTTGTTTTCATTCATTCCAGCAGCTGGATTTGGGTCCAAATAGAAAGTCTTGCTCAAGGGCACTCCAGTTGACCCATACCCCCTCATATATATATATACACATTTTCTCTGTTGTGTGACTTTTCTGGGTGTGTATTGTCCTAACTTTCTTAGAGGGGGTTGCCAGGTAACTGAAATGTACACCAGCACACACCAGCTCTAAAGGAAAGGGATTAGAAAGACCTCTGTCATCTGACTCCATCAGGCTCGGCCTTGTAACCTGATAGGGTTTGACAGAATCAGCTGATCGATGAGCAGAGCTAAGATAGACCTTGAAGGTGGGCTGTGGTGGATCTTCTGTGTAGACCTGACTGGTTCGGGTCTCAGTCCATCTTCTATACTGTCACCGACTCAGTGGCTGTGCCTTGTTACATAATGCTGATCAATATGCCAGTTTTCTGCGACTAATGGCTTTTGATGCCAATTACAGCCGCTCCCTCTCCCCACGGTCCCATATGTGCCTGCTGATCTTGTTATACACTGATCTGTTATACAGTTATACAGTTATGCAGTCCAGTGTCTTTTACACAAATATACTTGAGTTGGTTGAGTTGTTGATGCTGTTATTTGCCCTGCTGGCCGTAAACAGCTGATTTTTTTATTAGTTTACTCATGTGGCTGTAAGGGGAATCTGTGCAGCAGCTTTGCCCATGTGCTTTCGGCCTCAGATCGGCCTCTCTCCACACATTGTGAAACTAGCAGTCAAACTAGATGCAGGTACTGTATAATCAGGAAAATCTCATTTAAAATAATAATAATATTGTCGCCAGCTGATCGAAACATAGCCTTCTTGCGTTGAACTTCCCCCCCCAAGTTTAAAATGACAATCATTCACTGAATACCTTTTCCACTTGTGATAAGAGAGCTACTGTTGTGATAAGATCACAATCCCTCGCCAGCTTTACACCCATGAAGGTCTCTTGTTATGCTTGATGGAGCAAAGCTGGAAGTGTTGCTGCCAGGACACCTGGAAGGAGTTTGTCCATGCTGCACTTTACAGGCCCTTAGAGCCAGCAGCTACTTAGCTTAGCTTACTGACCCCACACCTACATGACCCACACATTTTGGTTGTTGTGGATGAAACGAAGGTGTTAAGCAGACTGGAGCTAATGCTAAGTTATGCTAAACAGCTGGGCTATATCAAAGTCCTTACAGGCAGGTCTTGCTTCTTGGCGGCCATCTTGGCAACACCTCTAGGTCAATCATCGGTCAGATGTGAGCACTTTTAGGCTGTTGTTGTTGTTGTTGTTTTTTTAAAACTACATTTCCCATCATGCAGCAAACCACAAACTTTGTCAGACGCTTCCTGTCTGGTAAATGCCTACATCTGTCCGATACCTCCAGTTTAGGTCTCCGGGCTCGGGCTCCAATGAGTCTCCGAGCTCCGGCTGATACAGATGACATGACATCGCCATGACAACATCAGGGCTTTTTTTTTTTTTCCTCAGACTTGTCAAAGCTCATTATGTAACTGTTTCTCAGTAGTGATGAGTGCACTGACTTTTATGTGTGAGCTTGGTGGCACGCTTTAACTGAATGGATATTTCACAGCAAACTGACAACACATGAACTGCTTAGTTTGGGTTTTTAAAGTTGAATCTGATAATGCGTCTGAAAAATGTGCTTCTCCTGTGACTCTATTTTTGACTGCGTGCTCTGGCGCAGCTGTTTCCCCCCTCGCCTATTTGATATGGTGCTGACATGCTGGTATGGTAAAAGCAAATATATACTGTGGACATCAAACACATTCAAATTCCACCCAGTGAGAAAATGTTTGTCTTGTTTTTACTGCAATAATGCAAATGAATCAAGGAGGTAAAGATCACACATGCTCCTACATGGAAGGCAATTCATTATTTAGTCTTAATCTTCATCTCTGCACGTGGCAATTATGTCATAGTAGCCTATTAATTCTGCCTAAGCCTGCAGTGTGTTGAGTGGCATAATGGATATGGGATCGGATATCTGGGCCTTGTTTAATAATGGATGAGATGATGGTAAGTGTCCCGGCTATTTTTAAACGCGCCCTCTTTCTCCTCTCTAACTCGATGTCACACTAAGTACCCAGGGGGAACATCAATTATGAAAACCTGCATATGTGATAAATCAGCTGCGTTCAGGTGCGGCTCAGGGAGCCCGAGGCCCGGTGTGAGCGGCGTTCAGCTGCACCTCAGTACACAGCAGTAAGCGCAGTAAAGACGGCCCCCTGCTATTTTCATAATCGTTTCCAACTGCTGGAAATCGCTGCGTCCATTTTTTACTTTTTTATCTACCGTGTACTTCCTTTCTTCATACACACACGCACGTAATGCATCCAAACACTCCCATCCTGCTTTTGTCTTTTTATGTTTTGGTCCTTCACAAACCCACTTTTAAAATAGACATCCACTCCTTTTGGCATGAGAAACCCTAAGCTCATAATATGCATAATAAGACCTTAATACCTCCTCCCATTTATAGTGGAACTCCACTTTAGAGTGAATTCCACTCAGGAGGATTTGGTCTGATTAGACCATAAAAAAAATAAAAAAAACTGGCAGAGATAATCTGCAGATTTGCGCATGCTTTAGCACTGCTGACCTATATCTGCGTCATGATACGGGGGCTGGTGTTTGGTTTGTGGTGTGAGTTCAGAGTCACCGCCGCTGATGACTGAGGGCAGCCATGTGGTTTCTATGGCTTTACCTAGTCTAGCTTATATGTGGTTTGTCATTTGTCTGCCTGTGAGCCTCAAATTGTACATGTCCTTTAAGAATAGCAGAAACCAGTGTTGGTAAAATACAGAATTCCTACTTTATGACATGACTTTGACACGTTGCCAGATTCAAATCAATCAGAACAGAGCTGGTATCAGTCTGTACCGCCTGCAGGCTCGCAAATGAAGAAGTCTGTACTTGCTTAAGCAGGGCATCGTTTTAAATTGCATATTTGGTGCGTGTTTTTGAATAGCATCCATGGCCTGCAGTGTTGATTCAAGCAAAGCGTGTGTCAAAGATTTCAGCCTGTTGCAACATCTCAAGTGTTTTTAGGTTGATTTGTTGTTTAGTGGAGGAAACTGCCAGCAGTTCAGTGCACATGACAACATTATATGCAGGAGTAGGTTTATTAGATAGTTGTATAACGTGAGATTTCCATCATAAAGCAGCTCTAGGTTCTGTATTATCCCAGTGAAAGTATCAGTCAAGTGGCCTGTACACAGAGGAATGCACACAGCCTGGATTCGGTAACTCAACCACTTGTAGTTTATTGCAAATGTAAGAATACATATGAAGTGTTTCTCAGTAGATGTAGAAGGCCTTGCATACACACTGCTTGTTGGTGTGTCATTGCACTACAGAATAGTAGACAACAACAGTAGGCCGGGCTCAGATTGAAACATCCATCCATACCACTTAGCACATGGAGCCAATCTGAAATGTCCTCACTTTTAGTGTCGAAAAGAGTGAAACTACATTTCCCATAATTCACCTAATAGTAATGACATGTTGTTAGACTGTCTGTCTATAGCAAATATCAAAATCTGCCCTTTTAAAAATATCTGTCCCACCAGGATGATGACATCACCCCATCGCCATGACATCATCAGGCTTATTCTCTCCAGAGCCAGGGCCGTCCATGATGATAAAACTGACTTTCATGTGGACTGCTAGTGTTACTAGGGTCTGTGCCTTTAATATAACCATGATGAACAAAACTGTTGCTCTTTGAATCAGCAATGCAGACAGCTCTGTCAGAGAAAAATGTTCAGTGACCATAAAATTTCCTCCCAATTGACCCAATTGACACAATTGCTCATCCAGTTCTGTTGCGTGTGTAAAAATAGACATTAGACTTCGATGTGGAAAGTGTTCATATTCATGGTCTTTTCATTTTGGATGCATCCATGTGAAAGTTAAGCAGAGTTAGAGGTAGAAAAGGAACAAATTAACCAGCGACCTAGTTAGGAAATAATAAAAACAAAGGCAGCAGCAGTGAGCCAGTTTTTCATATCACTGGTTAGTTAGCTGTGAAGAGCCAAAACCCTGAGCCTGGCCAGATATCTCTCTTTTAATCAGTGTGCGCAAGGATTGTGTTCCAGTCTGCCCGGGTACCTGCAGGCCTTTCATGAGCTGCTCGATACTCACATCACGAGTGTAACCCAGATTCTCCACCAACATTCACTATTGTTAGCCTGAATTTAGGTCCCTGATGAACGTATTGGCACATTTGCTCAGGATGAGTGTAAGAAAACAAGAAT
Organism: Caranx ignobilis; assembly: GCA_021432705.1. Taxonomy (NCBI): domain Eukaryota; kingdom Metazoa; phylum Chordata; class Actinopteri; order Carangiformes; family Carangidae; genus Caranx; species Caranx ignobilis. The sequence continues at coordinate 29,224,081 of MU269989.1, read as the reverse complement.
TTCACAAGAATCTAATTATCCAAAGATATATCCTACTCTGACCGACTTGCTTTGACCTGCATAACTTCTGGGGTTCAGTGTTTAAATTTCAAAAACATACTATACAAATCCTACTTTCTCTGTAAAACCAGAGAAAGTAGGATTTGTGGCGTCTTTGTATTTTCCCATTTTCCTGCTTGATAGATCTCTTATGCTAGGTTGTAGTATGTGTAATCAGAGAAAAAACTAATTTTCCTACAGAGGAATAGCATTATTAGCAGGTAGCACTAACAATGTTATACACCCTGGCATTTTAAAAATGGAGGGTTGTAAGTGTAACATGCTAACATACTGCCAACTAGCAAATATTAGCATGGTGACTTGGTAAATTAAGGTAGTGACTATGTTTCTGTGTATCATGTTAGCGGTGTTAGTGGAGGCTTGTCACTTTGACATGCTAACATCACTACTGCTAACTAATTAGTATGTTAACATGGTCAATTAAGATGGTAACTGTGTTGTATTAGGCTTGTAAGCTTAACATGCTAACACATTTATTGCTAACTAGAAAATATTATGTTAACATGGTCAGTTAAGATGGAGAAAATATTAGCATTAGCATGCATTAAAGCAGTGAATATGTTCTGTGAAACATGTTAGCATTGTTAGTGGAGACTTGAATTGTTAACATGCTGATGTTAGTGTTTAGTTTAAAGCAAATCAGCTAAGTGCTCATAAGCAAAGCCTTACAAAGCTGCTAGCATGGCTTCAGTCTTGTTTCATGGTTACTAGGGACTGAATGTGGCCTCCACTTCTTAACTTACACACACACACACACACACACACACACAAAATGACTCAGAAATCAAATAAAAAGTGACTTCCCATTAAATTTATGCTCATGAACACTCTTTAAATTGTTGTTTGTCACTTTCTCATGAGAAATGTGGTTTCTGTCTATGTAGTAAACATTTCAATCAGCATGCCAGCGTAATCACTCTAGACACAAATTCCTTCCGTCTGCATTCATGACTACACAGACAGAAATAAAACTGAGAGTAGAGGAAATCTCATGCCCAGTTTTACAAAACAAACCATAGATTATTTTTCCATGACCCTTACATCAAACCACTTAAGTGAGACCTGGCTGCCAGGCTGTGTGTTTTTACCACTGCTCTGCCTTCATGCTATCTGGATTACAACCCTGTCCAAGCTTTCATGTGATTACGTGTTCCTAGCCTTTTGTACGGGCTTGCCGTTCGCTTGGCATCCTTTCTGTTTACTCCAGTTCATGCTGAAGAGGGGGGAGGGTTCCTAACATTCATAAGAGAGGATGAGGTAAGAACTATAGTCCAGGCTAGGCTCACCCCCCCCCCCCCCCCCCCCCCCCCAATGAGTCATCAGGCTTCATTGTTGTTGCAGTGTTAGGAACAGCCTGTGGGAGGCAGCAGTGATGCATCATCCTGGAACAATCTCAACAAATGCTTTCCCAGATATGTGGAGAGGATCTATTATCTGTGTGTTTGTGCTCTGTCTCTTTTTTTGTCAACATTTTGCTGTGGCTCAGTGCTTTCACTTTCATTAGTCATGAAAGTAAGGCCTCATTTAATCATTCGCCCTATAAATCTTCACACAAGTCTGGTTTAATCTGGTTGAAGAGATGGGAAAAGCCCTTGCATGTCCTTCATTTATGTCTTAATGCAGTCTAAAATAACAGCTGTTGCCTGGAAACCAACCCTGGACTCATTTAATTGTTGTTTTCAGAATAAAAGACAGTAAAAGGGTTCACCACAATGAAACAAAAATTCACATTTTGTGTCAAGGCTGCCAGAGCACAAACATGTAAAGTTTATGGAGTCAATTTATGATCAAGGAAGGATGTAATAGACTGTTTTGTAGATTAAAAGATGAGCATCTGAGAAGAGCATTATATTCACATGGAAAGTGATAAAAGTATTTTTCTGGTTTCTGATAAAATCATCCTGGAGTTTGGTGCAGCGTCTCTTTAGTTTGCAGATTTCTGTGTGAGGAGGTTACTGGGTGCACAATGGGGTGCAGTCTGGATTTCATTAGATTAATGTGTCCTCTGAGGACAAGCCCTAATGTAATGAAAAAAGAGAGAAGGCTGCAGAGGCTTTTTGAATGGGCCCTGAAAATACTGCAATGAAAGAAACTCGTTAACGGACTAAAAGGGGAACTCCAGCAATTTTACACATGATGACCAGTTATCCTAAGGAGTGCTGTTCAACCTACGCAAACAGTGGTGTAATATCTGCTGAGAGTCTGAGAGGAGTCAAAGGAAATAACACTAATGAGTGGTAATGAGGGCTAATGAGTTCTAATGAGTTCTAATAGACAATATATTACTACAGCCATTTTGGATTTTGAGGTCAAGGATGGTAAACTTCTTGCAACTTTCCAAGTTAGAAATGAAACTTCATGGAAATGGAACGTACTCTAAAGATGGCAATATTGAAATGCATTGTGGGAACTGTAGAATCCAGTGTTTCTGGAGCTGGGGCTACAGTAGTGACAGTTATTCTGAGTGTCTTGGCTTCTCTCAGACTTTGTTTAATCTGTCTCTTGTGACTCTTCCCACTTGCAATGATGAACCCACTGAAAACACTAGTCCTTCATTTCCTCTCAGCTCTCACCACCTCAGTGTGTTGGTTTTATATTTAGCAATGTTTCTGTTCTGGTTTATTCTCACCACTCTCTTCAGCATTTTTTCGACAGATGTTTTCAGTAAAAAAAAGAAAAAGACATAAAGAAAGAAAGAAGAAGCTCAGATAAACCTAAACACACAGACTGAGCATAGACGTATAGTGGAAAATGCATTTAAGAGACAAATAGCACAGAGGAAAGTAAATATTGGACTTGAATGGGAAACTTCTTACTAACAAATTGGCTATCTACCCATTTGACCAATGGAATTCATGGAGTGCAGTCAAACAGAACAGTATTTTGGCACTAGGAGATAGTTTTTCCAACAGAATATTGAACCTTTTTAGCGTTAGTTACATGTCACATGTTGTTTTCAGCTGCTACCTCCATATTTTTGTAGGAGTAAAAGTAGGCTAGTTGCTGTTGGGTTTTTTTCTCCCCCATAAGAATGTAGTGAATGTACAAAGTTATTAATCTTTGCTTTACAGCTAGCATGTCTAACTTTTCAAAGATGAAATAACACATAAAACAATAAAACACACTGGAAGCTAATGACATTTGCTAACATTTAGCAACTATTATTAGAATTATCCCATTGCAATCGAAATTTTTAGATTTCCCTAAAAAGCAACACTGAAAATATTTTTTTATTTTATATTTTTCCCTAAAAAAACAGATATATATTTAGTCTTAAAAATAATTTTATCGTTTCATTTTATGGAGAATGGGCCCCTCCATTAACACGGCGCCCCCTGCTGGCACTAGGCGACCTTGGCTTCCCCTCGCGAGGGCACCTGTCGCGGTCCAGCAACACGTCACACACGTAGCCACAGAGAGCTAGCTGGCTCCGTATTCTCAGTATGTTCGTCATGGCAGAGGGGAAAAGACCGAAAAAAGACGTTGTCGGAGGAAGAGAAGAAGAGAATAGCCGAGCAAGGGACCCGTACTCGTCGGCGAGAGCTCGGGGGAAATGTCAAAATACAACACCGACGGTGAAGTCGCCATCTTGTTGCTAAGCTCGTAAGTAACGTCTCTGTTGGCTGTGTAGGCTTCAGCCTGTTAACAAATGCACGTGTACCGACGTTCATGGGAGGGGCTTAGTTAGCTTGACTTAGCTTAGCTTGACTTGTACTCACGATAGTACTGTAAAAAGGAAATTACACTCCTGTTAGCAATCATTCTCTCTCTCTTTCTCTTTCTTTTTTGTTAACTTAATTAAAAGTACAGAATAGCATCTAAACTCTGACTTGTGCCATCATATTTAAACATTTTAAAAGAAAAGCTCGGTGTTACTCTTTCAAGCTGTCCTAATGCTGTTTTCAGTTCGGTTTCATATTTTCAATTCTTAACATAACTCCTTTTTTTTTTACTCATTCTGCTGCTACATACACTTGGTTGGTAGGTGAGCGTGTCAATGGCTGATGAAATATTTACACCAGCTGCTTGAGAAAACCAGAACAAAATCCCGGAGATTGTTTGTATGCATTTAAATTAGCCTCACATAAAAAGCCTGTATCCCTCAGCTCCTGCAGAGAGGATGTGTTGAGCCTGTGACATTAATTAGATGATTTGCAGAGGGTTGTCAGGTTCGTCCTGGTTGTCCTATGACGCATCATATTTGATGGGTCTGACCACAGAAGTGTTAATGGCTGTGGTCCCTGCAACAGGGGTCAAAGAGACTTTTGAAATATTTCTTTTTATCTTGGAGTGCATGTAAATGACATCAGAAAGATGACTGCATCGCTTGTAATTTCATTGGGAGTAGGAGAAGGAGGAAGGAGGGAGAGAGTGAAACATTGTCTGCAGCCGTCGGGTTTGTGTGCGTGTGGGTGACTCAGTGTGTGCGTCTTTGTTGCCAACAGTATGCCTTTAGTGTTGACAAAGCTTGCAGAGTCAGAGAAATGACTGAGCTGCGAGAGTGCGAGGCTGCTCAGAGAGAGAGAGAGAAAGTGAGCGAGGAGACGAAGGGGTGAAAGTGACAGGCATGAGTGAGTGATAGGAAAAGGAGGCTGGGAAAAGAGAGAGAGAGCGAACCGGTGGAGAGGAGGCAGGAGGAGAGAGAGCATCCTTATCCCCCAGCAGAAGGAAGGAAGAAGGAAGAGGAGTCAACGCCCTGCTGCCTGTGAATGAGCAACTCCGCTTCTCCGCTTCTCCGCTCATCCCTCATCCCTCCGTTCCCCACTGAGCGGCACACGGGAGGATACGACCCAGGAGCTCAGATCTGAAGGGCTCTGTTACAGATGGAGTGACGGGGAATCAAACCTGTCACTGAAGACTTTCCCCTACATGTGGAAGAGGTCGAGGTGTAGAGATCAAAGTTGAGATCGTTTCATCCTGCATGGTGGCTGGGAGCGTTCGGCGGCAACCATGGGATGCACCACCAGCGTGGTTCTGCTGGAGGGGCTGCGCTCCATCCTTGAGAGGAACTGTGGCTACGTTAAAGGGACGATGGAGCTGGGGGCTCTGGAGGAGGAAGAGGAAACTCTGAGTCTGAGGGGATCTCAACTCTGGATTCCAACCACTGCTCTGGTCAGAATCAAACCCCTTTGCTATTACATACGAGCTCATATTCCACTATTTTTCTTTTCTTTAGTCTATAGTTATCAGATTTCAGTCTTCATATGACAAAGAGGTTGTATCCCAACAAATACCCCATCCAGTGTGTGTGTGTTTTACACTGAACCCCTCTTCTAAACAGGCTTTAAATCACAACGTCTTGACTTTTCTTCAAGAAATTGCTCAGTGACTTCATTTGCTGAAATTTCAGTAACCCCCCCCCCCCTCCTCCTCGCTGTGTAACATAGTGTGTCTTTTGCGCGAGTGAAAACTAGCTGGAAAATCTGAATAATTTACAGATAGTGGGGGGGGGGGGACTCATCGGATTGTACGCGGGTTACTGTGCGCATCAGCAGATTTTTGGCTAATAATCTTCCTAATAGACTCCCCGGAGGAGCTCCGTGTCGAAGTTGAGGGTATGTTTCAGCGCCCTGCTCGCACAATTACTGCCGAAGCACATCAAACGCTTCACATTTGGCTGCGAGCGAGGGAAAGTAGAATCTAGGTCTTGAGATTTTTTTTTTTTTTTTTTTTTTTTTTTTTCCACAGCCGTGTTGTCTGACGCTCGGATTTATGCACAGCTACATTAAGCTACTTCCCTCCAGTTAGCTCCATTAGCCAGCAACCTGCCCTTTGTTAAATCAAACAGCTTTAATGGACAATCAATATGGAGAGGGTTAAGGAGGATTGCTGCTGCACACAGAGTCAAGGACGTTCACTTTAAACCATTATCACATTTAGATGCTGTGTTTCCTCTGCTTCCATTAAAGCCTTGGCTGGCCTCTTATAACCTTTCCCAACAATTACATTTGCAGTTGCAGAGGAATATATAACCTCAGTAAAATCTTAATTATAGGGATTTTTAAGCTGGAAAACGTAGGAAGCATCCAGGAAGGGCCGAGCCTTGCAGATGCAAATCCTGACGTCTGACTGTGCCCTTCTGTTATTATGGTCTTTTGATCTCTTCTGCGAGTAGGGGTGCACCCCCCCACCCATCCATCCACCACCCCCCCCACACTGCTGCAATGCTGTTATCATCTGCGCAACCATTTTAAAGCCTGCTAGAACGAGCTGTGACATGTTAAACATCTCAAAGTGTATAAAAGTGACTTTACCATGTGTTGTGTGATTATAAAGCAGGTCTAGGCACTTTGTGATGTCACAACAAACCAGTCCCCGCCCACCTGCTCCCACCATCTGGATTTACCTGAAATTTTCTATATTTTTCTTTGATCAACCAATCAGAAGACAGGCCCACAGCCACTCACAGCCTTTGGTGTCATTCACCTATATATGAAGATAACATTCAGCCACCTGTTAGCATCATCTTTAATTTAGCTTCCTGTGCAGTTCTTGAATCATTTGCTAACTCATTTAGCTTTTTTCTAATAAATACTCTACGCTGAGATGTAGGTGGAAAACACTCCTGCTACATCAAGATGAATCTCCAGCGTTCTGTGTGAACTACAGATCACCTCTCTGTCAAACAGACGGATGAGTCTCAGGGAGTGAAGTCATGTTTTATATCTCCTCTCAGTTCCTGTTTAATCCCATACAGGATCTTTCTGCACTTCAGCTGATTTTGCAGCACGGCTCTGAGCCGGACTCTCAGCACCTCTGAGCGCTCTGACATCATAGAGCCTTAGGAAACTCCCCTTCCCCGTATCATATTTAACTTGTCCCATATGTTTTTCCATGTGCTACCTGGAGGAAAAGTAATCTAGTGTCGACCGCAGGCCAGCCTCCTCATCTCCGCTTTGACTAAAGGACATGCAGCGTTTTTAGTTCGTGTCAGACAATGGCTTGTGGCAGATAAGCAAGTTTTGGGATGAGGAGTTAACTTGCATGTGATTACTGCAAAAGTGTGTGTGGGAGGAGGATGAGAGTTTCTTTTTTTTTCCCCCGTCAGGCAACACCCTGACACTTTCCCTCTCCAGGGCGACGGTCGGCTCCCAAACATTACGTCAACCCGCCCTTACGCAACTCTCCACAGGCTTGTGTGATGCTCTACATTTATATATATATATATTAATGTGTGTGTGTGTGTGCGTCTCTTGGGATGGGTGTGGAAGGCTCACATGTCCTAATGAGTCCAAGCTGTGTTTTCACACAGCTTGGACTTATTAGGACTTCTCATCCCTTAGTCTTTCTCCCTGACAGCGTTTTTTCTTTTTTTACGTCAATCGCAGATGCTCCCCAATTTGCACTCCCATCAGCCGCCGCGCGCACATTCCCAAACAAAAACTCACGCATCCTCGTGGTGCCGCTTGGCACTTCACCAGAGACGGCTACCCGGGGGAAGCGTGATGGCGTGCGAGCGGCCCCGGCGACGTGGGTGAATGCAGCGGGGTGACCTCAGAGCAGCGACGCTCTTTTGACAAGAGGCTGATTATCATGCTGAGCTGGTGACGCCGTCGCTGAGGCCTCCGCAGGACGACCGGGACACAGTCACAGTCGACAGAGAGAGGCCAGAGGAGTGTCACGTCAGGGGTGGAACGCTCTTATTTTGCCACTTCCTGTCTTTTTTAATGATTTTAACTAAGTTATTTCTCAGAATTGTGCATTTCAGCGAGTCCCTTTGAAGAGAGCAGTGCTAAAACAAGTTATGCAAATGAGGCACGGTGCCTCACACATCAGAGAAGAACAAAAAGTGAAACTCACACACACGCAACATCTCTGTGCTGCCTCTGTGCTCCACTTTGCTGCGAGCAATGACGCTGAGAGACGACGGGCTTTGAAGTCACCCCGACCTGTGACATGTCAGCCCCTCCCCGCTCCGAGCGCACCAGAGAGCCCCCGTAACTTCCCAACCCAGAGACATAATTGGATGAGTTATTAATCATGCTTGTTGAGTCAGAAAGCCTCAGTAGCTGTGTAAACATTGTGTGGTGTGGGAGTTTGGTAATGCAGGCTACAGGAGAAATGAAATCTTCAGAATACAGGATTAGCATAAATTTAGCCATAATGATTCCTCGTTGGAAACTTTAAATGTCATCATTCTGAAACACACGCTGAAAATAAACCCTCGGGGTGCCTCTGTTGGTTCGACTTTAAAGGCCAGTGATTCTCCTCAGAAGGGGCGCTGACTGGATGGAGAAACAAGGGGCGACTCAAGCTGTCTCCGAAGCAGCAGGAGCGTGCGTGTGTGGAAGCGTGTGTTGAGAGCTGGATAAAGGAGGAAGTGTGTTTTAACAGACCCCGCTGTGGGTGCCCGCCGCAGCGGATACGGCGCAGGGACAGTTCAAAGCCGAGCGAAGTATCAGTGGGGAGTGGAACTTTATCAACACAGATTGAGTGTCTGAATACGCTTACTGTGGCAGCTAACGGCTATTTTTATATATTTCAAATGTAATGCCGTTCAGGGCCCAAGACGGGATCTGTCCACCTTAACCTCATAGAAGAACCTGGAGCACCTTTTCTAACCTGTATAATCACCTCACAGCTTTAACTTCTTGCTAACAAGATATATCATTCTTTTTGAAAAGCAGGACCAAGCATGTAAAATGCGTGAGAAAACTTCCACCCATGTCTGTGTAGGCTAATTATAGTGTGGTTAATGCCGATGTAGGCTTTATTATGCGGTTAAGTTGCCTCAGTTACCCCTAATTCATTGCAGTAATTGTGCAGTATTAAGTAGCACCAGTTCAAACTCTAGTGTTTAACCGATTCAACTCATCACGTCCGTTTCTTCAGCAGAATGCTGTATTAACATGTTAGCACGCTGCTAACCTTTGATGGTTGCACGGTAAAATCTGTTTTCAGTGTGGACAACACCTCCAGGCTGATGCCAGGGACTACACAGTACTGGACCTCTGCCACATCTATAGCAGAGAGCTGCAGGTTGGGACTTGCTAGCATGGTCCTCGTTAGCAGCAATATAGCAAGCTAACTCTTACCCAGGATGCAATAGTCTTAGAGATGTAGTGCTGAATGAGTGTAGTGGTCCTAAAAGCTTTGCTCATTGAGGCTCTCATTGACAGCAGAGATACATATGCTGTATTAAGTAACAGTGTTTGATTGGTTCATTATTATAGCATCATCACATATAATGTATGTATCATGTATTGTTGTTTGTGTGTGTTACATTTTCTTCTTCTTCTTATTCTCTGTAGTTCTTCCTTTGTACCTGTATTAACTAATTCATTGCAAACACATATGCACAATTGCAGGCTGTAGTCTAAACACACACTTTTCCCCCTCGTGTGTTTCCTAACACCTCATGTTTGCAGCTCCCACTCAACAGGCAGGTGGAGCAGGCAGAGAACGACATGATCTCTGGGCCTCCTCCAAGTTTTTAACAGGGGAGTGGTCCGTTTCTTCTCCATTCCTGCTCTCACAAATCACATACTGTACATACAAACACACACACACACACACTCCTATCCAGCTGCACAGCTGTGAGGGTAGGAGGGGCAGAGAGGGAGAGAGAGGGAGGCTGGGCTATTGTGATTGAGCACAGAGGGAATCTCGCTGGACGTCGGCAAAGCTCTCACAACCCTCACAGAGGAGACAGACCACTGCAGGCAACTTTATGCAATGGCAGCGCGCGTGCAGTGAGCCACACACCTGGTTTGAAGGCATACTTAGACACAGGACCGGCCACCATGCAGGGCCGGGCAGGCAAAGCCCCCAAAAGGGAGATGGTGATAGAGTCCCCACAGCAGTACAAGAGCCTGGCTGAGATTGAGGCAGAGGTGGAGGCTGGGTCACAGGTGGCAGTGGTAAGTCTGAGCTGTAGAAGTAAATCAAAGTTTTCTGGGGAGCCCTCTTGTTAAATAGCATGGATGTGATCTGATTGTTTAAACAAATCTTTTTTTAATCTCTGAGATTCACTTTGAGGAGCAGCTTTGAAGATTTCGTTTTTTAAAGAGAGTGGAACGGAAATGGGAAGCAGCAGCTACAGGGTACACCTCTCCAGGGGGTTGGATGTTGATCTTATTTTAGGAGACGGAGCACTTTGTGGCTCTCTTTGTTCAGCGCTCGCTCCTCTGCTGCGAGTCAGGGACTTTGACAAGTTGGTTGCAGAGTTAGTGCAGTGATGAAGATGAGAGGTTCATGAGCAGTTCAGTGTGGAAGCCATATTTTCTTTGATTATTTCTATAGATGGTTTTTCTTTTAAAGATGTAGGAAACCACAGAATTTGCCTCTTGGAAAATTTGCATTTTATTTTGATTCAAATCTAGATTGTAAATCATATTATTATTAAACTGACAGCATTTGATTCTGGAGAGCTTTACATGGCTTTCCTGACGTTCCTGGAAGATAATCACCGGCGCAAGTCGCACAGTTCACAGGCGTCTGTTGTTACCTCGTGTCTGAATCCACTTGGAAATGAGATTTTCTGCCTATCAGATGATCTTTTTACACTCAAAGCGCTGAGCGAGATGCAGGGATGTTTTCATGACATCATGGTCATCATCAGGAGGATCGGTCAGACGAATCAAAATACAGACCTGCGGTCAGACGTCCGTTTAATTGGTCTCAGCTTGTTATGTGTTGATTGGATCCAGTCCAGGAGGCTAATCCAAATAGTCTGGATCACACACACTCGGGCCAGAAGACTACAACAACAAAGACATACTATTTTACTTATTATTTGTATTGCTGAAGCTGTAGTACAGATGACTTTATATATAAAAGGCGTGCTAATCATAATCATACTCATCCTGTGGCTTCTTTATCTCAGTATTGCCATGGAGATAATGAGACATTCATGGTCCTCAGAAAACGAACTCCACAGACTTTGGAGATCCCTCAGCATCTCCTCAATGTAGATTAAGCATCTGATTAAAATGTTTGTCTGTCTGATCTGAACATTTAACCAGGTCATGGTCCTCAGAGGATGAACCCTAGTGAGTGTGGTGGACCGGGTCGATGTCCAGATTTTTTAAGTGTTTAAAAACCAAACCTCTGCCTTGGTCCAACTTGAAATGGATCAGAGCTTTGTTTATTTCAGTCGCACATGTGCATCAGATCAGTTTTTTAATATTACAGGCAGGCTTTCTGAGGTTGGAGGAATCCCTGTGGAATGTATGATCTCCACAAGATCATGTCTCACATATCTTAACTACTGTCAAGCATCAAAGCTCACACAGCCCTCTCTGTTGTATGGATTTACCCAGGAATGAAGGCTCGGTGTATCCTCTTGCAGTGGGTATCGATGCCCGTTCTTGGGAAAAGTCTCCAATATGGACTGACTGCTGTTTACAGCGTAGCTCAGGTTGAGCATGTGAGATCATGACACAGTGACTGGTACTCGCTCGTCCATCCCTACGCCTCTCTCGTCTGGTGTCTCCTTCTCTCTTAACCCACATTCATCTCCGTCTCTGTGCCAGTTCCTGCTGCCGTAGCTGTCAGCCAGTAACTCCGTGAAAAGGACAATGGTGAATTGTTGTCCGGACAAAATGAACACCCAAGACCCCCCCCCCCCCCAACAACCCATGCAGTGACTCTTTTATTATTTGTGCAGCTAATGCATAAAAAAATAACTGAGAGACATCAGTTTGTTATAAAGTAGCCAACAATGACTGATTTTATCCGTGTGCTCTTCTAGGTGAAGCCGAAGATCATCGAGCCTCTGGACTATGAGAATGTGCTCGTACAGAGGAAGACCCAGATCATCAGCGACGTTCTGCGGGACATGCTGCAGTTCCCCACCGACGACTTCCAGGTAAGACAGCACCTGAGCTATTGAGACAGCTTCCCCTGATCTTTTTTTTTTTTTTTTGGGGCCTTTATTTGATAGGAGAGTGTGGAGAAACAGGAACGGCATGCGCGAAGGATCGTCTCGGTCAGGAGTCGAACCGGCGATCAGCACTTCAGACACATGCGCAACATGAGCGCTGTCTAACCACTCGACCGTGGAGCACCCCGTCCATCCCAATTTACATGTTCAGTTTCACCAGTAAAAACAAGCTGTAAACAGCTAACTGCTAATTGCTAACTGATAGCACCAATAACTGCTGATAGCATTTAGCAATTAAAGCACATTTAACACATCTCTGGTTTAAATAACTGCATTGCACTATAGATGCTAATTGGTGGTAGCATTTCTAGCTTCTAGCCTTAATAGTGCTGGATTCATAAGTAGCAGTTCATAGACACACATGAAAGTCGTTGAGGAGCCTGAAGCCGTGTCAGTCCTGCTTCACTGTATTTGTTTGAATCAGCTCCAGCTCACAGCTGATCAACATATAAGCAAATTATGACATCACCTGGACAACCCACGTGTGAAACGGGCGATACGTGCGCCGCGTGTAGCCGCTGGCTCGCAGGCCTCCCAAACATTTACACGCTCGGCGGATCCATTGCTCATGTTCAAAGGGTGTTTGAACATTACATCACCGCGCTGCTGCAGAGAATGGGGTCTGAGCGAGGTCCACTCCCAACAGGAGGGAGGGAGAACACGAAGAGCCTCATGCTCAGATGTTTGCCGTTCCTCTTTATTGAAGTCTTCAGAATAAGAATAAAAAAAAAAAAAGCTCAACATCTCTCTTTTATACATCTTAATGAGAGCTCACACTGATGAACTGGATGTTCCTCATTTTGACTTAATCCCACAGTCACTGTCCTGCTTTTGTAAAGGTTCACTCGAGCGTTAAATGTGTATTAATCTGTAGCTAAATTTGTCTTTAACAAAAGCACTACTTCCACCTCTTCAAGTAGCATTTGCTAAAAAAACTACAGTGCCCAGCTGTTTCAGGAAACGACTGACTAAACCATATTATGTTGAGTGAATTGTAGTTCATAGCAGAGTAGAGTATGTGGTGGGAAACCAGCAGCCTACAGTGTGTTTTCAGACCATTTCACAATCAGTAGATGATGAGTGGTTTTCATTACAAGGCCGTCTACAGTGCACAGCTATTAGTGACTCCCCAGGACTGTGTGTGTGTGTATGTATGTGTATATGTGGGTGTGCGTCTGGTCCAACCCCAGTCCAGTCCATCTGTCTTAACTTGCCATATGTTTTACATCACTGGGCTGGACTGAGGAGAGAGGGAGTGGAGGGGGGGGCAGGCCAGACATGTGGGTCTAGCACTTGTGCATGTGCTGCACAGATTCACACACACTCTCACAGTAACGGGTGCATGCAAAACAGGGGTAACATGAGGTGAAGTGTTGAGCTGTTGATCATCTCATCTCTTCTATATTCTATACATTTTGAATCAAGTTCCATTTGTTTTGTAAGATTTTCATTTATTGAGTTAGATTAAAGCTTTTCACACGCACACACACACACACGGACACACAAAGCAGCAGTCTCTTTCATCTTTCAAAGTAGAAAGACTTGAGAAGGCAGGTCTGTCTCCTCCTGTCCACGGTAGGACATGTAATCCCTGCCTGGCATCAGCGTGTCGGTGCTGGGAGCAGACCCCTGCGGCCCAGTGTGAGCCGTCAGAGCCCTGCTTTAATGGCCGGCAGAGGAATGCTGTTAATTGGCAGCCAGCCGTTCTCGGTCACGGCTTTTTTGACAGCTATACGCTTCAGTCAGAACGGGCGGATGGGCCCGCTGGGCGGTGTGTGGGATAGTTTAGGAAAAATGCAGACTCAGAGGTAGAAACTGGTTCTGTTCTATTTGATCAGTCAGAAAACAGCCAATCAGAAGACCTCTTCTCTTCTTACAGATCAACCCTTGAGATAAAACAGTGATACCTTGTAGAATTTGGTACCTTTAAGTCTTTTTTGCTACAACAGCAGCATGAAACGTCCTTTGTGTCCAAACCTCAGTTTTACTGACCTGGTATTGACCAACTTTTCCTCACTGGATGTTTGACCGCACCAGCACTAGAGATTTATAGAGGACCTACTGAAAAGACCTTCACATACACAGGAGTGATCTACTGACACGTCTTTGATCGCTCTCGCAGGAGTGAAGTGGACAAACGGGGGCAGCGGTTCAGTGACTGTATACATTTTTCCAGCGTAAGAATGGGAGACTTATGACAAAACTAGGTCAATGTGCCACTGTGTCCCACTCATCTTTGTGTGGCTTGAGTAGAAAAGCAGAGGCCGAAGTGGAAGCAGCGACGGCTGCAGCGTCCAACGGCTCGGAATACTTGCCAGCCCGGCAGTCTTGATGCCCCGAGGTGCCTTTTTGCTTCCCAGTTATGGATCCTCGCTCTCTGCTCTCCGGCTCTATCTGGCTAATGAGGAGAATTAGGACTGGGAAAAGGATAGGCCGTTGAAGATTTTCCACACCGTAGCTTGGTCGTCTTTTGTTCCACTGAGCAACTCGAAAGAACAAAACCTACCTCCTCTCGAAACCCTGGTGAAGTTGTTTTTCTAGCTGTGATGTTTGAATCTCTATAGGAAAGACTGTGTCTTAATTAATCATAGAGGCAGTTGGAAACTGTTGGGAAGTCGTACACATGCCAGCCGTAACCCCACACTACATACAGTGTGGAACAACACGCCTATTAACATTTATAGATTGAATGTAAAAGTTCCAATCCAGGCAGTGTAGCATGAGCAGCAGCAGCGTCAGAGCTCCACCTGTGCCTGGAGCATGGGTTCAAATGGAGCACTGAGTCGTGGGTCATTCGGGTTTTAGAAATGTACTAACACCCATAAAACTCTAACCTGATGAACCAGATGGTCTGTTACACACAACCATCTGGAAATGGTTTGAAAAGGTGGTTTCAAAGAACACTTGGCAGATGATCCATCGAGGAACCATCGAGAAGAGCTACAGCGGTCTCATCAGAGGCTGCCTTGGTTATCACACCTGTGGCTGCCAGTACGTGTCCCTTATAGGACAGGACCTGGTCCAAGCTCCTGGCTCTTGGAGGAAGGTGGTTTTTCCCTGGTGACAAATCCAGCTCCCTCTGACTGGTAGTAAAACGCAGGAGGCTCAGATATACATGTTTATGATCTCATGACCTGACCTTGCCACCACAATGTTTTGGACCTCCTTACATTCTGCTTCCTTCTTATATACATATATATAGTTAATTATGTTCAGGTTGTCCCTTCAAAATACAGGTATAAAAAGCACCAAATAGAGCTTGAAATATTGTCGGACAACTTCTTTGAAAACGCTGAGTAATGATTGTGCCCGTCACTTCTCACTGTGTGTTTTCCATGTCTTCTATCAACCCCTCAGATCTCCACCTTGCGGCGCCAGGGCAGGACCCTGTTCTCCACCGTGCCGGAGACCGCTGAGAAAGAAGCCGACTCCCTGTTTGTCCAAGAGGTAAAACTCACACACACCTGGACCTCGGCCTGATCTGTTGACGCGTCTCAGCCCCTCCGCTGTGACCGAAGGCCTGCCCTCTTATTTCGAAACACAGCTGCTCTGACACCCCGAAGACCCATTAGATACCGGACCTCAACACGTCCAGCAGCAAATGCAGCTAAAGATTCAATCTGAGGTGTGTTATGGTGTATAGATAAAGCAGCTGGATTCGATTTCAGAGAAAGTTAGTGAAGAGGAAAAATGTTTGTTGACCTCTCGCATGAATTAGAAAGCGGGGGAAAACCGATCCGGCGCCCTGTCATAAATGTTGCTCTTAGCCTTTAAGTGAACTTCCATTTGCGTCCTCCGCCCTCACGTGTTTCCTGAGAGTGTATCAGGCGCAGATGGACTCCACCGCGGCTCACGTCATGTTGTTTCAGAGGGGCTGTGTGCCGGGGCTGGCCGGGGTGCGGCCTGATAGAGCCTGATAGGGGATAGTCCCCCACGGCTTCGGCCAGGAATGACATCAGAGCCACATCTGGAGCAGCGGTGCAGTGTGTCCTTATACAGATGGGATGTCCTGCCTCTGAATTTATCTGTCCACCTCCAAGGAACCCCTCGCCTCACTCATGATGTGTATTTTATGGATCGGTAGAAGTGCTCCACACATATTGGTATATTTCACACCAGGTTGTGGGTGTGTCACATGTTGGAAACCTTGTGACTAGATGTTAGAAAATAAATGTCTGAATGGACCTGTCCAATTCCCAGGCCTGTTTGAGGAAGCTTTGGATTTTGAAGGTTCCCTTATTTGCTCTTGTTGTAGTGGCTTAGTCCTATGTGTTTTTATCACAGTTCCTCCCTCTATATGTTAAACCCCCTCCTCCTCTGTGATCCATTTAAAAAAAAATAATGCCAAGAAGAGAAGCCATAATGTTTCCCCCCCCTACATCAGTGATAATGGATCCAGCCAGGACCGGGACCATTCTGCCCTGTTGACAACAGCACTACAGAGACAGGTCTGCAGAGACTCAGGAGCTTAAGAGCGCATCTAAAAGCACATGTGCAAGCACCGCAATAAAAACACATCATGTCAAAATTGAATCAAGTAACTTGTTGGATCTTGAGGATCTTGACATTATCTCCTGAGCCACAGCTGTCATTTAAAACCTGAGAGCAGTGAAACAACATCAAGGTGTAAAGTCCTGTCCAAAAAAAAACATCCATCCAAGAAAAGTTCTACTTATAAAAATAGTTTCTGGATGGGATTTAAACACACCAAGACTTTGCCAAGTGTAGAAGCCAGAGCCTGTGTGTGTGTCTGGATCGTGTACATGAGCACATTTGCTCCTGTTGAAATGACTCCTCACCCCTTCCCCAATTTCTGCCTCTGCAGTGCATCAAAACCTACAAGTCCGACTGGCATGTGGTCAATTACAAGTACGAGGAGTATTCTGGAGACTTCCGTCAGCTCCCAAAGTGAGTGCACAGGAAATGTGGATGTGTGTGTGCGTGTGCTTCAGCTGTATTGACAGGTGTTTTGAGGTGTAAACTGTCCATCATCACAGCCTGACAAACGTAACTCTGCAGTATCTCAAAATGCACCCCCCCCCCCCCCCCCTTAAACAACCAAAGGATGATTTGCACTGACATCTTAGTAGGAAACCTCCCTAAAGGGGCCCCGAGCCATTCCCAGGACGATCAGCAATGACATTCAGAAGAATGTGTTCCCAGTAAAGCTGCACATACATACAGATTCACAGTATACATCTACATCTATCACTATGATATTAAAGCAGCTTTATGCTGGAATTAAAACACTATTGTTCAAATCAAACAGAAAAAAAAATGATGTTAATCAGTGATCGGTCGATAGATAACAGCCCATTGAAGTCTCTGTATAAGAGCTGTATCACAATGACAAGTCAAACATCCTATTAAATGAACATATAAGTGTTTGATCATGGATTATTGGACAAATTGAAATGTTGACATCATGGTAAAATAGTCTCTACATTGTGCTTTTATGACGACAAACAGTGTCAGTGTTATTATTTAGCTGTACTGTCTCTTTAAAAAGACACAAATGAGCTTGGAGGTCAAGGTCACAAATAAAAGGTCGTTTGTTTTCTGTGTTCCTTAAAGCTTTATACGTCAAAAAGTACAGACTTTTACTCAATACCTCAAATGCACCTCAGATCGTATTGTAAATCTCAGTGCATGTACACAGTGACTCTGCCCTTTGTTTACAGCCAAAGTGAATGTTTCAGCCAGAACCCTAGAAAGACGGAAACCTGTGTCTCTGCAGCTCGGAGCTCATCCACCACAACAATAGAAAAGCTTCCTATGTTTTTCTACCAAGGATAAGCAGGGCTATTCTGGGCCTGCCGCCGATTGATGCCATTAAAACCTAAAGGAAATCCCACAATACATTTTTTTTGCTAAGGTTGAGCCACTTTCCTTCAGGACAGGAATGTCCTTTACAGATGTTGTGTGTCATGTTGAAAACATTGTTGTATAAAAACTAGACAAGCCCCCACCCCCCACCCCCGGCCTCGGCCTTGGCCTTGATGCTGCTTACGCTCGTGGTTCCCCCGGGGGGGCAAACAGGGGTTCTTGTAAAGGTCAGAGGTCAAACTGTCCGTCTGGGGTTTGAGATGCACACGAGAGGAGCAGCTGCTGCTTCTCTGCCAAATCCTGAGAGAAAGAGACACATTCCTGAGCAGACGAGTCTAGAAATAAACTCTGAAACGTCCGCTTTTGTAAATTAATAAGATTTGTTAAAGCCACACAGTCAAGAATGTGGTTTATAGTTTTTACCCTCTTTCATATTTGAGCCTTACATCGAGAACGTTATCAAAATCTGCCTTTTTAAATGTACCACAGCCAGAAATCAGAGCCAGGGATCCACATGTGCATGCTGTCACAACTTGCACAACTGATTATTGGCGTGCAGCAGATGTTTAGACTGAAGGCGCTTGATCATGTTACTGCCCTGATATTTACATTTGTTCCCAATACCAACCCTTACAGTTTCAAAACTAGGTTTAAACCCACTTCCTGTATGTGCTGTGATCTGGTTGAGCTGTGTAAACATACAGATTAAATCAACTTTCTCCTTTTCTATGATCCAACTGCAAAGAGAGATAATACTGTGTTACAGTGAAGAGGAAGATTGGCTGTATATGTGTATATTGGTACATTGTATTTGTCAGATGTTGATATTATGGTGTTGTGACGTCCCTGTTCCCTCAGTAAGGTGCTGAGACCTGAGAAACTGGCAGCTCACGTGTTTGAGGTGGATGAAGACGTGGAGAAAGACGAGGTACACCCACCGCCCTCTGATCGAAAACACTACACCACTGACTTTAGACCTGGCTTCTGTTGGTTGATTACTTTGAGCTAGCTCAAGATAACAACCTTACTTTAAGATCAGTACTCCCCTGGGTGCTCAGATGAAAATGACAATTGTATCACACTTGCGTTTTCCTTAAGGTAGGGCTCTGTAAGTTTTAATATGATGAGCCTTTTAGGCCTAAACAACAACATCACTCCTCCTCTACAAGCCAGCCTCTAGCTATGTGTGACGTTTGTACTGATATTAAAGGCACATCCCTTTCGGATCGTTAACTCTCTTTGGTCATTGATTTAACTGAAGGCCAGTGGCCTTTAATGGACACACGCCGTCACGGCTGAAACCCCCTGAGATTCAAGAAGACCAGCGTTGATCTTAATGAGGAGGATTCCTCTCAGCTCAAAGCAAAGTGTGGAAATGACCACAGAGGAGTGTGTGAATGTTCTCACTTAGCATCAGCGCAGACCCGGGAGAAGTACAGTTACACACGGTGGATATAAATGTTTGTAAGTGCCATCCGTCTCCCAGCGCACGTTATCGTCTGTCCTGTATCTTCCCTCCTGCAGGACTCTGCCTCCCTTGGATCTCAGAAGGGAGGAGTGTCTAAACATGGCTGGCTGTACAAAGGCAACATGAACAGCGCAATCAGCGTAACTATGCGGGTGAGTGGAGGTTTGACGTCCCCTCCCTAATTCTGCACCGCTGTGATAACTCAAAGCAGCACAGGGCTTCTAGACGGTTCACTGAAATATAAATGATCAACAAACAGCAGTTGTTTAATATGAAGCTGTGTTAACTTGTATCTTTAAATGTGGATCCATCTTTCTCTCTTTGATTGTGATCTTCATGTCACTGTTGAGCTTTCCCATGCCCCATCTCCACTTCCTGGTATTTTTAGAGAGGAAGAAGCCTTATGTGATGTTAACCCTCTCTGTTTCCATCCCCGCAGTCCTTCAAGAGAAGGTACTTCCATCTGGCTCAGCTTGGAGACGGCTCCTACAACCTCAACTTCTACAAAGATGAAAACACGTCCAAAGAACCCAAAGGAACCATCTTCCTCGACTCGTGCATGGGGGTGGTTCAGGTGAAGCACCTCACAGATGAACGTAGTCATATCAAAGCGTACAAAATGTGCTGGATTACATCAGTCTTTGTGTGTGTGTGTGTCCTTGCAGAACAGCAAAGTGCGTCGCTTCGCCTTTGAGCTGAAGATGCAGGACAAGAGCACCTTCCTGCTGGCTGCAGACGGCGAGGCCGAGATGGAGGAGTGGATCAGCACGCTCAACAAGATCCTCCACAGCAGCTTTGAGCAGGCCATGCAGGAGAAGAGGAACGGAGACCTCCATGACGGTACGTTCTCCTGCTCTTCCTCGACGTCTTTGTTCTTCGTGGGTTTTTTCATACACCTGACTCATCTTCCATTTGTTCTCCATCGAATAAGCAACTGAATCGACAGTGGCTCTCCTTCCCTTTTTCCTAGAAGTGCAGAGACCAACACGTCGTTACGTGTTTCTATAATTGCTTAAGCACAGGGCTCATGTTGATCTCTCCAACAGATGAGGAACATGGAAAACCAGACCTCTCCTCCGGAAGTTTTCAAGACGGCTTTCAGGTAGCCTGTTTTTTCCATCTACAATTACATTCTCAAACAATGTCAAGCACCTGCAGCTCACCCTGTATGGATCAGTCTGCCCCCATGCTGAGAGGGTCTCCACGTGACTCCCCTCGGAAAGGGTGTAAACCACTTTAGCGCAACAGCTAAACAGCTGTATTTCCTTGCGTCCAGGTCCCCACATTTTCCTGTTGTTGCTAACCAAGCAAACATCTGGTTTACTGTGTATGGTCTCCAAATGTAGAGGCCAGATGAGGCCAGATGAGGCCAGCACCAGCGCCGAGCAGGGGTCCAGCAGTGGAACGTGGCAGTCTGCAAACAAACACCTGAAGGTGTCGTCTCTGATTGGCTGATACAGTAGTCGCTGTATTTCATATCCAGTGTGACATCAGTGTCACATGAGATGTTGAACCCAGAGAGGACACACACAGCTCTGCAGTTCCTCTCAGGGCTACAGATGTTTTCACGTGTTTATACAGCAGCTGTTTTTCAAAATAAAAGCCCAAACACCAAACAGCAGCGTCCAAAAATAAAGTGATGCAGCTTTGAGGGTAGAAAGGGAGGAAAGCCTTAATCAGACGAATGTTTAAAGTTTTTCTTTAGTATTTTAAGTCAAGAACATATGATCATATTGGACTGTGCAGCAATAAAACACAGAGGAAGGGAGATGATGACTTCACATTGGCCACACTGATGATCTTCTCTGTCCTTAGATTTCCTGAGTGTATTGTTCATATGCTGGTGTGTTTTTTTAAATTCTAACTATACACTGATGTTGAGCTACAGGTTTTGTTTTGTTTTCATCAGAGCGCCAGGGATATTGAGTCCAAAATGAGAAGTGAAGCTCGCCTGAAACTCTTCACCTTGGACCCTTACACACAGGTGATGAAGACCATACCACAGTCCTGCACAGTCTGTGTGTGTATTGTTTAAATCCTCAGTGACATCAGTTTCTGACAACATCTCCTGTTTCCGCAGAAACTGGACTTTTCTGGCATCGAACCAGACGTGCGGCAGTTTGAGGAGAAGTTCGGGAAGAGGGTCCTGGTCAGCTGCAATGACCTGTCCTTCAACCTGCAGGGCTGCGTCGCAGAGAACGAAGAGGGCCCCACCACTAATGTATGTTACACTGAAAATAACAGTCTGTTGTGTTTATTGATCTATTTTTATTGATCTATTTTTACTGACAGATAAAGGCCTGACGTTAGTTTCCAGCATAATTCAGGGAAATGTCCCTCAGTGAAACCGGGGCGAGGTTTAAATCAGTTAAGAAGATCACAGACAGTTCAGATGGCCCGCTTGGCTGGACCCCATCAAAACTGGTGTCGGAATGGCCGCTGCCATGGCAACCAGCCTGGGCCTCCCACCATGCATTAGCATCAATCTGAGGCTGGTTTCCTGCTGTAGAAGGAGGCCTCCTCTACACTCAGCACTCAGCTGGGAGACCACAGCTTTTAGCTCTGCTCCACACACTCACGCTCTCAAATGGGTTTGTGTAATGGGAAGAGTGAATGGGAAGATGAATAACATGAATGGTGTAAAATGAGAAGAGCGTTACGGCATATCAGGTTAATCTGAAACACACAAAACACATTATCCTCCTCTCCTCTTCCATCAAAGGTGGAGCCCTTCTACGTGGTCCTGTCCCTCTTCGACGTCCAGAACAGCAGGAAGATCTCCGCTGACTTCCACGTGGATCTCAACCACCCTCTGGTCCGACAGATGACGTCGGGCTCCGGCGGTGTTCAGGAGGCGCAGGTCAACGGCAGCAGAGAGGGGGGCGGTTTGCTGGGAGGCTGCAGGCTGGCCAGCGGGCTCCCGGACGGGGCTCTGCAGTACCCCAGGCAGGGGGTGTTTTCAGTCACGTGCCCCCATCCTGAGATCTTCATGGTGGCTAGGATTGAGAAGGTCCTGCAGGGAGGGATCACTCATTGCACTGAACCCTACATGAAGAGCTCAGACTCTGCAAAGGTACACGGGACTGCAGAGGTGGAGATGCAGCTGCAGGTAACAGTCATCCTTCATGATTAATGGTAAAATGAATTCTGTCTTTTCTTGCGTAGATGGCTCAAAAGGTGCTGAAGAATGCAAAGACAGCATGCAGCAGACTGGGACAGTACAGGATGCCGTTCGCTTGGGCTGCAAGGTACAAAGAGACTGGTTAAAAGAAAGTGTCTCTGTCTGTTTCACATCACATGTTTGACTTAAGTTCTGTCTCTGCAGGCCCGTCTTCAAAGACGCATCAGGGACTTTGGACAAAAGCGCTCGTTTCTCCGCTCTGTACAGACAGGACAGCAGCAAACTGTCGGATGAGGACATGTTCAAACTACTGACAGACTTCAGAAAGTCCGTCCTCCTCCTCTTCTCTGTCACTGTTTTGTAACATGTCACTTGAACTTGCCCTGATGCACGTCTCCTTCTATCTCTGTTTTTCCCACCAGACCAGAGAAAATGGCCAAACTCCCAGTGCTCTTAGGGAACTTAGATGTAACCATCGACAGCGTGGCCCCGGACATAACAAGTAAAACCCTTAGATAAACAAATGTTTACAAAATCGGCGTCTATTTATAATCATAAGACTCTAAGCTTTTGAACCCTTGTGACTCCTCCCACTTCCTGGCTGCAGGTTGTGTCACTTCCTCCTACATTCCTGTGAGGGGCTTTGAAGGCAACGGGCCGGGCAGCGCTCTCCTGGAGGTGGAGGAGTTTGTGCCCTGCATCGCTAAGTGCTCCCAACCGTTCACCATCTATAAGAACCACCTGTACGTCTACCCCAAACACCTCAAGTACGACGGGCAGAAATCATTTGCCAAGGTACACAGAGTCCAACACTTAACTAAAATATATTTCAAAATGATTCTTTTTGTAAGTTTTTTTTTTTTTTTTATCATTTTGAGTTCCTGTTCAGCCTGTGACAGTGGAAACAGCTTTCAGCTTGTTCAACCAGGCAGCAGTGAAGCAGCAGAGCTGATTAAATTATCCCTGTGCGGAGCAGCAGCTTCTGACTAATGTATTAATAAATAGTGAGATGTGATTTTCCTGAGGTCAGCTCCAACCTGCCTTCTCCTCCTCGTTTGTCTTTCTGCACTCTTTAATTTCAACAAGTTCTGGCGGCTCAGGCCTGAAATATTTCCCCTCTTTTTTTGTAAACTAATGGACATATTGAAAAGGACACAGAGAGGCGCAGGACTGAGGAAGCAACTCCTGCTCTCTCATCTTTTTTTCACTTTTGTCTCCTCTCTGCAGGCGAGGAATATCGCCGTTTGCATCGAATTCAAGGACTCGGACGAGGATGAAGCGCAGCCTCTGAAGGTGCATTCATGTCATGTGTAAAAGAGTTGACAGGTTCACATGTGACTTTGACGTGTTGGTTTTGATGTGGGACTCAACCTTTACGCTGATGGGAGCCAGTTGAGGTGGTTTAGGAGTCCCATAAGGATGCTTCTGTATTTAGGTCTACTAGGCAGGTCCAACTGGGAGGAGACTGGAAAGCGTTGCCATGGAGAGGGACATCTGCCGCAACCAGACCCTGGATAAGAGGAGGAAAATGGATGGATGGATGGACCCAAGATTTACTTTTGGTCTTTGAATTTCACTTTTGACTTGCTAACCTTTGATCTGACAGTTTCGACTTGTTGGTTTGAACTTGACGTGGTGACTTGGGACACAATCTGTACTTTGGTACTTGGTACTCTGTCTGTTCATGACACAGGTGACTGGTCTGAAACCATGTGTGTGCAGAAGAGGGGTTTAATTAATGAATTGATGTGTTTGATTGTCCCCTGCAGTGCATCTATGGTCGTCCAGGCGGTCCTCTGTTCACTAAGCAGGCGTATGCAGCCATCCTGCACCACCAGCAGAACCCTGAGTTCTACGATGAGGTGACCTCTGTGTTCATGCTACTCATATTAATACAGTGAAGTGTGCAGGCACCTGTCACTGATTCTCATGCTGTTTGAATCCTCATTGGAAAACCTCTGCAGGCGTTTCTAACCGAACAAAGCTCCCTCAGTATAAAACAAAACCCCAGGAATGTGTCTGTCTCACCTTCAGATAAAGATAGAGCTGCCGACCCAGCTCCACGAGAAACACCACCTCCTCTTCACCTTCTATCATGTCAGCTGTGATAGCAACAGCAAGAAGAAAGACCAAGTGGAGACTCCAGGTGGGAGCTCTCACTCTTTCTCTGACAGAGGCTTAGAGATGTGAATATACTGAGACGTTGATCTTCATGCTGCTCCTGCTCTTCATCCTCAGTGGGTTCAGCCTGGCTGCCTCTGCTCAGGGATGGCAGAGTCATCATGAATGAACAGCAGCTGTCTGTGGCTGCCAACCTACCTGCCGGCTACCTGGCTCCCAGGATGGTGTCACCAAGGTTCTGTTCATTTATTTTTACATTTTCCTCCTGTTTTTTATGTTCTATTTATTGATTGATTGATTTTTTTATTATCTGTTTGTATTTGCTATTGCAGCACTCATCCTCAGAGATCAAATGGGTGGATGGAGGAAAGCCTCTGTTCAAAGTCTCCACCCACCTTGTTTCCACAGTTTACACTCAGGTATTTACACACATTCATATAATCAGACTGTGTTTGTTAATCCAAGTCACTGCAGGAGTGAAATGTTAATAATAATAAGAAGAACATGTTCCCTGTAGGATCAACACTTGCACAACTTCTTCCATCACTGTCAGAGCATGGAGATGTCAGAACAGGCATCAGAGGGGGAGCTGGTGAAATACCTGAAGGTATGCACAGCTCCATTTATTCCCAATGCCCCAAGGGAAAATAGAACACACCCTGTCGTTCATGCCCCGTCAAATACAATCCTCTCAGCTCACATTCAAGGACACCGTTGACTTGCATTCAATCTTTCTGTTTCTCTTCTACCTCCTGCTGTCCGTCCTTCACTAGAGTCTCCATGCCATGGAGGGTCACGTGATGGTCAACTTCCTGCCCACCATCCTCAACCAGCTCTTCTGTGTCCTAACCAGAGCCACACACGAGGACGTGGCCGTCAACGTGACCAGGCAAGTCACATATGCACAAGAAACACCTGAACTCACAGCTATGAGTCCATAACACTCATTTATGTTTGGTCCTGGCCTTTGAAGCTGTGCATGCTGTATGTAAATGAGGTGTCGAGTTAATAAAGGATGTCTCTTCATATTTGGAAGCATTACATCATCCTTTCATGTTTTAATATTGTCATCTTTCTCTCTCTGCCTCCTCAGGGTGATGGTTCATGTTGTGGCTCAGTGCCACGAAGAGGGACTGGAGCATTACCTGAGATCTTATGTCAAGGTGCAGTTCTTCTCTATTATAATATTCAGACCTATGATTAGATATGACACTGTGTTTCCATAGAAATGGAGATGACATGTGACTTTCTTCATCCTTTTCTTCTCTCTCAGTTTGTCTTTAAGCCTGAGCCGTACTCCTCCACCAATGTTAAGACAGTCCACGAAGAGCTGGCTAAAGCCATGACAGCCATACTCAAGCCATCCACTGACTTCCTGACCAGCAACAAGCTGCTCAAGGTAACACACACTCGAAAAGGGTTGGAAGAGTTGAGGCATTTATGCTTTTTATTTTAGCCAGATTATCCTCACACTAAAAAAACAAACAAAAAAGACCATTTGTACAGAACAGTTCAAAACTTAGGCTGATTAACACATTTCAGAACAAGAATAATTATAATGCAGATGATTTTTATTCTTTTTTACAGCACAAAAATGACACTGGAAGATAATATGACGACATTAAAGCGATCCAAATCTGTATTTGTTTTCTCTTTTCTTGTTCCATTTGGACAAAAACCCTGAGGACACCTCTAACCCAGCTGCAGTGTATTTTTAGTTTTAAACACTCCCATTTTTAAGTTGGTAGTTTTCCTTGGACTGACTGACTGTTTATGTTGCAGCACTCCTGGTTCTTCTTTGAAGCTCTGGTGAAATCAGTAGCTCATTATCTCATGGAGAGCGGAAAGGTCAAGGTCGGTCTTGTTTTTAAAGTCTGCCCTTCTTTTCTTCAGCCTCTTTTCCTCCAAGCTTAGATCATCTCAGTCCTTTTCTTTCCTGCTCGTCCTCCAGCTGTCCAGGAACCAGCGTTTCTCCGCGTCCTTCTACCACGCCGTGGAGACTCTGGTGAACATGCTGATGCCGCACATCACCCAGAAATACAAGGACAACCTGGACGCGGCTCATAACGCCAACCACAGCCTGGCGGTCTTCATCAAGGTGGGAACTTCTGTCGGCGTCTGCTGTGCAGTGTTTTGATTCAAGTTTGCAACATTTCATTAATGTGTCGTATTTGTTCCCTTTCTGCTCAGCGCTGCTTCACCTTCATGGACAGAGGCTTTGTATTCAAGCAGATCAACAACTACATGAACTGTTTCGTGCCTGGAGACCCAAAGGTTAAAAGCCTCAGCTGCTTCCTTTTCTTAAATGTCATTAAACAAGATGTTAAAGCCATATACATGAAGTATTGTCTCTTTTATTCCTACCAGACTTTGTACGAGTTCAAGTTTGAGTTCCTGCGAGTTGTTTGCAGCCATGAGCATTATGTTCCTCTGAATCTGCCCATGCCCTTTGGAAAAGGCCGAATCCAGAGGTTCCAAGGTAGAAAAAATAACTTCATTTACAAAAGATGACAGTTTGTGCTTGAGCTTGTTCTCTGCATCCTGCTCTGCTCAGGGCTCATGTCTTTAATTTGAGAGTAATCTCTGTGTGATTGATGCCTGCTGCAGATCTCCAGCTGGACTATTCTCTGACTGATGATTTCTGTCGAAACCATTTCCTGGTGGGGCTGCTGCTCAGGGAGGTGGGCGGGGCTCTCCAGGAGTTCCGGGAGATCCGACAGATCGCCATCCAGGTCCTCAAGGGACTGATGATCAAGCACACGTTCGACGACCGCTACGCCGCAAAAGTGAGTCCTAACACCTGTCGACCGTACTTTGAATTCAGAGAAACTTTTCAGAGTTGAAATGACGCATTATCTCTTGAACTCCTGGTGACCGATCCATGGTCGCCTTCTGTGTGTCATTCCAGAGCCAACAGTGCAGACTTGCCACCTTGTACCTCCCCATGTTTGGTCTGCTGCAGGAGAACGTCCACAGACTGGACATCAAGGAATCAGCCGCCCTCAGTAACATCAATGTAAGCCTGACCTCTAGTGGTGGCAGGTGGAACAGCAGCTTGTACCATCTACTCCCAGCCAGTACTTGCTGTCCCTCCAAAAACATTAAGCGCTGGGTTAATAACAGCTCAACATTAGTGTTTTTTATCCTAAGCTGAAAGCATGCTATTATTGTAATTTCACAATAAAAGCTTTTTTATCCCAGAGCACGAGGGACGACTCTCTGGTGCCCAACTCCATGGTGACTCCTCAGAAACCTGGGAGCTGCATAGAAAATGCTCTGCACAAAGATGTGTTTGGAGTCATCTCTGGAACAGGTGACTCCTTCCGTCCTCTGTTGTCAATCATGAACACTTTATCGTAGAGGTTCAGTTAGGCTTATTTAAATTTGCACAAGGCTGAGCTCTTTATTTTTGTCGTTCTGTCCCCGCAGCCTCGCCTCACAGCTCCACTCCCAACGTCAGCTCAGTTCACCACGCCGACTCCAGAGGCTCCTTGGTCTCCACTGACTCTGGAAACAGCCTGCTGGACAAGAGCAGCGACAAGACCAACTCTCTGGAGAAGGTACAACGCATGCGTCAAATACGGACGCTGTCAAAACTTGTGTTTACTTAACTTTTTTTTTCTTGTGAGCTATGGTGGAGGCAAAAGTATCTGGATGTGATATAAAAGATATTCTTATACAATATGAATTGTAGAAGAGAAGCATTTTATTGTGATAGGGCTCATGCACATTAGTGGTGTAGTAAAATGTATCCACCATCCATCCATCCTACTACTAACAGCTTTTCATTTGCAATATTAATGATAACACCACACTTTAAAAGGTCAGACTGTGGTATGTAGGTCAGTGGATTTGCTGCTTGGTACAAATACATACAAACTGCATGTTGCATTTCTCCATGTGTTGGCTAAGGTCAAAACATGACACACCAAACCATTTACTAATACTAATCTGCACCCATGGGCGTCCATATTCTCTTCACACCCCTCCTAATCCAGAGCGCCCACGCCCCCTCCTCCCAAATCCACCAAAAAGAGAGATTCAGTAGGAGGCACTCGGTCAACGTGCCCCCTCTCCCCTCGGACCCCGAGGACCGAGCCCCACCTCGGAGCTGTGTTGCTAAGCGGGTCACCATGGACTTCTCCCTCCTCACTGTCCCCCTGCCTGACCTGCCGCAGGACGGTGACAGTGATAATGTCAAGAGCGTGGATGGAAATCACGAGGAAACAATACTCATACAAGTATTCAGTTTGACCTTTGTGACCTTTCCACCTGCAGCGTTTGGCCAGAATTGTACGGATTTGTTTCAAGAAAGCAGATTTGGGTTGAAATGGGAACATAGAGCGCTCCGTTGCTCGCACACATCTGTACAATATGTCCAAAATCCTCCCAGCGTTCCTCTCCTCTGAGTGTCCCACATTAGGGAGTGTGTTTTTACTGAGGCTGAGGTTGAACTGACCTTGGTTCACTCATGTCAGATGTTATAATGTAGCTGCGATTGTATTTCTTCCAACTTCCAAGTTGTTTTTATCTCACAGCACAAAACTGCCTTAGCGAGTGTTACTCTCTGGCTTGTGTGCTCCTCTTTCTCATCTCTGACATTTAGCTTGATTGAATGATGCTCTTTATCTCTTTGAAGTGCTGACTTTTTCCACGACTCAGCGCATCTTACGTAAGAAGTTTCTCCCTTTCATTTTGTCCTCTGTCTCTCTGCTTTCTTTTTAACGCATCAGAACCAGTGTGCGTCGGCCCTGGGCAGCACCGTGCTGCGCTGTGACAAACTGGACAGGGATGAGATCAAAAACCTGCTCATGTGCTTTCTGCATATCCTCAAGAGCATGTCAGAGGGTAGGACACTGTGCTCTGCTTGACTTTGACTCATGTTGGTATGAACAACAGAACTACACTTAATCTTTATTAACTATTTTCCTATTATTCAGAGGCCCTTTTTGCTTACTGGAACAAAGCAGCTTCCTCAGAGCTAATGGACTTCTTCACATTAATAGAGTAAGTACAGAACTAGACTCTGTATGATTATGGTTGATAGTAATTATCAGCATTTTTGTAAACCTAAAACTGCAAAACGTGAAGCTAGCACTCCTACATACACATGAATGTGGAGCCAAAGGTTAGCCCAGCTTAGCCAAAGCCTGGAAACTGGGGAAACGGGCTATCTTATTTTATATTAAGCTACAATTTACAAGTGTACAGC
The DNA here is from genome assembly GCA_021432705.1 of Caranx ignobilis. Classification (NCBI taxonomy): domain Eukaryota; kingdom Metazoa; phylum Chordata; class Actinopteri; order Carangiformes; family Carangidae; genus Caranx; species Caranx ignobilis. The sequence goes on along the minus strand of MU269989.1, from coordinate 29,194,389 downwards.
ATCAACTAATTCCACATACCATACCACTTTAAACCTACAGTAAGTAAGTTTGATTCACCTTGGATAGCTTACAATATATATCCTCTCCCATCTCCCATCCTTCATTGAGAGACCCACAGGAGAAAGATAAAATAACAGAACAGTCTTAATTGAAACAGCAGAGCTCAATATATCCTGAGCCTCTGGGTCCCTGTCCACAAGTCCCTGGATTGTAGCCTGTGATGACAAATGAAGGACAAACAGGAAGCTCTCTGTATTTGATGTATCATTAATTTGAAGCTTTGAACGCTCGCTCAGCTCCACTGCTTGTGTTCCCTCCTGCAGGGTTTGCCTCCATCAGTTCAGATACATGGGGAAAAGATTCATCGCCAGGTAGAGTACATGAAATACATGTGATACTGAAATTATGGATTGAAACTTGTAATGTTTTACCATCTATGTGATAATATGACTGACAAAAGACACAACCTCTGACTGAAGCTTTTAACCCCTTTATTCTCTCACCTTTAACACTGCTGGCAAGTTGTTTTGTGGTTAATGTCCCGGCCCCCCGGCCCCTCTTGCATGGGTAAGAGATCACTGTGTTTCACTTTATCAAAAGCATGATGCTTCCATTTGTCTAAACAAATCATCCATGTGTATTTTCATTCACTGCTTATTTCTTGATCTCCTCCTTTTAACCTTATTCATCAGTGTGTAAACTTCGCTCTCTTGGGCCAAGTGAGATTTCCTTGTCGTTAAAACTTCAAAATAAAAGTCTATATGTGGGACCTTTACCTGACATCTCCTCTCCCCGCGCAACAGGAGCCAGGAGGGGACGGGGCCTGTAGCTCCAGACAGGAAGTCTCTGACTCTACCTGTGTCTCGTAACAGGGCGGGGATCCTGCACGCCCGCCTACAGCAGCTGGGAGCTCTGGAGAACTCTCACACCTTCAACAACAGTAAGCCTCTCCCTCTTATTCCTACTGATGACCCCTATAGAACTAGAAGTAAACTTCTTGAGAAGCTCCTCAAAGACTCTATGGAAAGCCTGGGTTACCATATTTTGTTATTATGTGTTATGTCATTTCGGCTCAGCCTACATAGTGATCAGATCTTGTACTTTTTCTATCCAGATGCAGATTTTCAAACATGAATAATCCCATTTTGTACCTTTTATTTTTTCACTTTTTAAATAGTTTCAACGTGCACTGAGCTATCACAGTGTGTCCGTCTTTCTCATATGAGTTATGTAGTTTTAAATCTCTTCTCTCTGTTTGCAGAGCCAATCAGAAGAGAAAGAGTCTTTGATTTCAAGATCTGATTTCAAAATAAGAGCTTGCTTCTCCTCAGAGAATGTAATCTAACATTAACAGACCAGCTTTATCTGATAACATTAGCTGATGTGAGACATTTTTGTGATTTGGTGCTGTGACTGTCATGTGATCTATGTGCTTTACTGACCTCTGGTGGCCGCCAGTAAAAATCGCAGCGCTCAATCTTCCAATAAATAAGCCCTTGGCACAAATGTAAGCTCTTGGCAAAATAATCCTGCAGTCAGTGATACTTATCACAAAAGCAATCAAACCCAGGAAGATCATGTGCTGGCTTTCTAAATCCTTTTTATTGCTCCAATAAAGCGATATCTCAAACGGTGACCTTGTGCTGTCTGTGCAGTGTACTCTCATACAGAAGCAGATGTGAGCAGTCAGTGCCTGCTGGAGGCCAACGTGTCCACGGAGGTCTGCCTCACTGTGCTGGACACACTCAGCACCTTCATCATGGGATTCAAGGTATCAGCTGAGAGTCACCACACCACACCATGTGTTCAGTCCTGGCTGGTTGGTGCTCACGTTCCTCCTGTGTCCACAGACCCAGCTGACTTCAGACCTGGGCCACAACCCCCTGATGAAGAAAGTTTTCCAGGTGCATTTGTGCTTCCTCCAGATCCCTCAGTCTGAGGCCGCCCTCAAACAGGTCTTCACCTCCCTGAGGACCTTCATCTACAAGGTGAAACTGCTTGTGCCCTCACCCATGTCTCCTTATTGAATCACACTTTATCGATCAGATGACCTGAGGGAAGTCCTCCTCTCTCCTCCAGTTCCCCTGCACCTTCTTCGATGGCCGTGCCGACATGTGTGCCTCTCTGTGCTACGAAATCCTTAAGTGCTGTAACTCCAAGCTGAGCTCCATCCGCAGCGACGCCGCCCATCTTCTCTACTTCCTCATGAAAAGTAACTTTGACTACACGGGCCGCAGGTCGTTTGTCCGGACGCACCTGCAGGTACACGTTCTCTCCTCATGGTGTTTGTTAAATATCACAGTCTTCCTGAGCGTCCCTAGTGTTGATCCGTTTGGTCTTGGTCACATCTCACCCAGGTGGTCATCGCTGTCAGCCAGCTGATCGCTGATGTCATCGGCATCGGGGGGACCCGTTTCCAGCAGTCTCTGTCTATCATCAACAACTGCGCCAACAGCGACAAGAGCATCAAGGTGAAGAGTGGATTCTGTCACATGACTCGTCCAGTGACCTTCGACCCCTTGTCTTTCTTTTACACTTAGCATCAATCCATACCACCCATCAATCTATTGATACAGTGCAGTCATCCTCAATGGACTCTAGCTTCATACTAGCATGGTAACAAGCTCACAATGCCAATGCATAAAAAATATGAACCAAAGCACAAGTATTCAATACATTTAATTAAAAAAAACAAATGTTTCTGCATAAATCACAACATACTTAACATTTTTTCCTATAAATGATGATGACATAAGTTCAGTTGTGGCCTATGTTCTCAGATTTTGCTCCAAAAATAAAAACTGCTGCACTCAGAAAATCATCTTAGTTACTTTTGGACATTTAGTTTCAGTATATTTGTCAAGTCACCAACAAAGCTGCATCACACATGTGTTTATTCTTTACAACAGAGGAGTAACATGATACTGTGTTTGCAGCACACTGCTTTCCCATCAGATGTGAAGGACCTGACCAAGCGCATCAGGACGGTGCTGATGGCCACGGAGCAGATGAAGGAGCACGAGAACGACCCGGAGATGCTGGTGGACCTCCAGTACAGCTTGGCCAAATCGTACACCAGCACGCCCGAGCTCCGCAAGACCTGGCTGGACAGCATGGCGCGCATCCACAACAAGAACGGAGACCTCTCAGAGGTTGCTGCGTTTCATTAAAATACCAGTTCCAGTCGACGTTAGATCGTCTTGGAGGAGAAACAGGTTTTGCCTGCTAACCCGTGTGACCTGTGTGCTTCACCTGCAGGCCGCCATGTGTTACGTGCACGTCGCTGCTCTGGTGGCGGAGTACCTGTGGAGAAAAGGTGAGCAGAGGCCAGAGGAGTGCATCCCTCCTGGTAATGCTAGGCTTCTCTTGGCAGTAAATCATCACTGACCTTTGACCTCCAACTGCGTTTTTTATGAGCCCACTTTACAGAGGCCGTATAATGAGTCAGTGGTAAGAATTACCATGGTATAAAGAAGCTTATCATGGAACGATTGTTTAATACTCTAAATTACTCTGATGTTCTGAGGTAGGTTTATGGGATGTGTTAAGAAGTCTCTTATCAAAGCTAAGCATGCAAATTCATCTTGTCTTAATGGAGCCAATAAATCAATGCACCTCAAATGATTAGCTGGAGTAACAATTGATGAACAGGCGACAAATGTTTTTAAATGTACTGTTAAGTTAATTATTTTTCACCTCCCACACACACACCTGCACACACACTCACTGACACATACACTTTCATTTGCCACCTGAGCGCCCGTCCAAGGTTCATCTGTCCATTCACACACCTCCAACGCTGCATTCTTTAGATAAGAGCCCCCGGGGGTGTTTGTCCATCTATCACACTGGATCCTGTGTTCACACTGCAGAGGGGATATGTTGTGCAAGGTTGTGGCTTTTATTCTGAAAGTCAACAGTTCACTGTCAGGTCACAGTGTTACTAAAGAGTGAGTGAACTCCTCTTAGACTGTGGAGAGGTGGTTAAATGTTCACTGTTCAATGACAGGTTGCTTTTCAGCAATAATTACAAGCAGTATTTTCTCAGTTCTAAACACAAGTTTAAGCATAATTTTATTTCGTGTTAGAGATTTTCAAAATAAACCAAAATGAACCACTGTTGAATACAGACTCATGCCAAATTGAAAAAGAAAAAAAAAAGGTAAAATAAAATGAAATAATTCTAAAGTTTCTTGTTGTGAAATGTGAAAAGATTCAGTTAAAGTGATTTATTTCTCAACATTAAAAACCTGTCCATCATGGTGGCACCTCTGGGCTTCCATACCATGCCAAGTTGCATCAGATCTTCATTTGATTTTAATCTTGACTTGTTGCAGGTGTTGTTGTCTCTTACAAGAACTAAATCATGCTATGCTAATCATGCTAATCTCCATCAACAATTCACCCCCCACTCCACCTCCACCTCCACCTGATTAGAATTCAGGAAGATCAATCAATGAATAAAAGATGACGAAAGAAAAGAAGTGAAAAATCTTTTCGTTGAAAAAATGAGTTCTTGTTACATTTAAAGAGTCACTGTCAACAATCACTGCGTCTCTCTGCTTGTGTCAGGTATGTTCAGACAGGGATGCTCCGCTTTCCGCGTCATCACCCCCAACATCGACGAGGAGGCGGCCATGATGGAGGACGTAGGGATGCAGGATGTTCACTTTAACGAGGTCAGATCTCCTGTTTGAATCTCATCTTGATGCCATATGCCGCATGCTGTATCTGCACTGTGTGTTGACCAAGCGTTTAGCGTTTTTTTTAAGTTCGTCCCGGGCATCACGTGTCTCATAATGGCAGTCTTATCTCTGTGGAGGGTATCAATTGCTCTGAGCAGCGCATGAAATGAAAACATTGTAGACTTTGACACAGGGCTTGGTACATGTGTTGTTTCACTGAGCTGGCAGAAGGTCAAGCACTCCGGGATGTGTTCAATGTCTTGACCAAGCAGGGGCCTTAGACCTGGCTCAGGTCCAGGTCCGGGTCTTTTTGTAAACTGAAATCCCAGTGAAATTGAAAGTGATGGCGAGAGGATGTTTGAGCTTTTACGAGTCGGTCAACAAGAGCTATCGGAAATTAAAAGTGCTTTTACTGTCCGTCTTTGCTTTACCAGATGGGCCGAGTGTCATCCGCCAATAAACATAAAGGACATAATGCGTCCATTTCCTCCCACGTCTGCTGTCTGTGCAGGGACACTGCAAAGCATCAGCTCCCTCTGACCCCCAGGACAAATAAGAATGAGCCGCAAAGAGGAGGAGGGGAAAGTTACTCCAGAGTAGTTGACATCCATTTATCTTTGGCTGTGTTTGTTCAGGAGGTGCTGATGGAGCTGTTGGAGGAGTGTGCCGACGGCCTGTGGAAGGCGGAGCGGTACGAGCTCATCGCCGACGTCTACAGGCTCATCATCCCCATCTATGAACAGCGCAGAGACTTCGAGGTAACCTGAACCTCCACCAGCTGCCCTGTCAGAATTGGTATTTGGAAATCATTCTGATTGGCCCTGACGCGGTTTAAAGTGACGCTGCAGATTTTGCAAGAAGCAATAAAACCATTTCCCTCTAAAACTGTGAACTTTAACGTAAAAGGCCTTAAATTCGAACATGTTTTGCTGCTGCATCTTCTTGTAGTCTGGTACAGAGGTGGAACTCCGCCAGAATTTGTGCTGAGTCATTGTCCGTTGTGAACAAATCGCTGACATTTCCTTTTGTGTTTTCGTGGAACAGAAACTCACACACTTGTACGACACACTCCACCGCGCCTACACCAAAGTGATGGAGGTGATGCACACCGGCAAGAGGCTGCTGGGAACTTTCTTCAGAGTGGCCTTCTTCGGACAGGTGAGGGCAAAGAGCCACAGGTCTGACATGTCACATGATCAAACGACCTTTGACTAGCAGCATCATCGTCATCAGTCCAGCCAGGTCTCAGGACTTTATTCACAGAAAGTGCTTTTTCCAAATGATCTACTTGACATCATCATCCGTGCTTTCATTTCTCCTCAGTCTCTTGACTTGCTCGATCAAAGAGCTCGACCGTCTCCAGGCTGTTCAGAAAATGCCGGTTCTTCCTTGTAGAGCCTTTAAGCTCCTTCTTACATCTCTGACTTGATCCGGCTTCACACTCCTACAGACGGCCTGCGTGTGTGAAAGCGTTGCCTCTGTCTTTACGCTGCTTAAATTCTGTCAGTTCTTTTAAAGAGCAGTTATTCAAACAGACTTTCAGTCAGATGAAGGTTTTCATCTCTCTTTTCTCTGTGTTTCTAAGTCTTTTATTATTTTATATGAAAGGTGCCTTGTAAACAAACTAATACAAACTCTTAATGAACGTATGCATGTGTGTACATGTGAACCTGCTTCTACTAAATCTCTCATTTTAACAGACGTTTCTCTTTGTTTTTCCTCCTCGCCCTTCAAGGCTGCGGTAAGTGTGTAGACAACACAGTGGTGTGTGTCAGCCTGGTGTGTTTTCCACGTCCTTGTATTGCAACACTGTTTTTCGTGTGTAGGTAGTATCATAATGTCGCTGTAGGTCATCATTTTCCACAGATTGGTAGCAAAACAAAGCTACAGTCTGATGCAGCTGGGTGGTATCATGGCTGCTGAGAAGCACAAGTAGCACCTTGACACTCTGTCGGTAAACCTACATGTGATAACCTTCACATTAATCCTTGCCCTGGTCAGTTATTTACCTCTGGACCCCCCCCCTCACTTCCCTCTCACTGATTATCCCACCCACATTCTTGTCTGCGTACTTACATGACGGAGAAACAGTCATATATGAGTCAGTGTCATCCTATACAGACTGTATGACTGCAGCTGTGGACAAATGATAGTTGCATGTTTGACGTAAGGATGCATTTTTAAATATTTGCATGCTACAAGAAGTTTTCACGCCCCTGACACGATCTTATCTTCATCATTTATGTGATCTTTGTGACAGTGAAGCCTTCCTCTCCTCTGCAGGGCTTCTTTGAGGATGAGGATGGGAAGGAGTACATCTACAAGGAGCCCAAGTTCACCCCTCTGTCTGAGATTTCCCAGAGGCTGCTGAAGCTCTACTCCGACAAGTTCGGCCAGGAGAACGTCAAGATCATCCAGGACTCGGGCAAGGTGGGACCACGCCTGAGTGTGTATGTGTGTGTATCCCAGTAAATGTCACAGCCAGAGTTATGCAATGGTCTGTATTCAGTTCTGTTCTATTCTATTTCATTCTATTCTATTCTGTCCTGTTCAGTTCAGTTCTGTTCTGTTCAATTGTAGTCTATTCAGTTAAGTTCTATTCTGTTCTAACTCATTTCTATTCTACTATGTTCATTCTATTTAATTCTATTCTAACTTATTACGTTCTATTCTATTCTGTTATATTCTGTTAAGTTCTATTTATGTGGCCCTGTATCATAACATCTCTGAGTCTGTCTGAAGGCACTTTACAGGGTAAGATCAAACCTGACGATACTATAGAGATACAATCAGCAGCATCTTGGGTTCAGAGTATATACAGCTGCATATATACACAGTATATACAGCTGGTTGTTGATGTGGTTGATTAGCTAGATGTGGGGAAAACAAACAGCCAGTCTTTATGCTAAGCTAATAACCTACACACTTTCCTCTATAGCTGATTGGTGAAAGTGATACTCTGGCCTTTTTGTCCCAGGTGAACCCAAAGGACCTGGACTCCAAGTACGCCTACATCCAGGTGACCCACGTCACCCCATACCTGGACGACAAGGAGCTGGAGGACAGGAAAACGGACTTCGAGAAGAGCCACAACATCCGCCGCTTCGTGTTTGAGACGCCGTTCACCGTGTCGGGCAAGAAGCAGGGAGGAGTGGAGGAGCAGTGTAAACGCCGCACCGTTCTCACCAGTAGGTGGATCTTATCAGTGTCGAGACTCATCACAGTAGCAACCTGACTTCCTGGTTACTTGGAACATGAATCAGCAGATAGAGCTTTATGACTGTCCTCTGCTTCATCCCACAGTACAGGCGTCGTCTTGTTAATAATCATGCTGACTGATTGTGACTTGGCCTCAGTGGGGCAGAGGTATTAATGTAAACATGAACACAGAACTACAGACATGTCTCAACTCCGTATCCGTGCAGCCACCCACTGTTTCCCGTACGTGAAGAAACGCATAGCGGTGATGTACCAGCACCAGACGGACCTGAGCCCCATCGAGGTGGCCATAGACGAGATGAGCTCCAAGGTGGCCGAGCTGCGCCTGCTGTGCTCGGCCTCTGAGGTGGACATGATCCGGCTGCAGCTCAAACTGCAGGGCAGCATCAGCGTTCAGGTACAAAACAAACAACGAGGCCAGTACTGCAAAATGTAGATGGGCGTGGCTCCACTGTCGCCATCTTGAATACCTGGAAGTCTGGCCCTGGCCTGACTTCCAGGTATTCCAGAAGGGACATGACTTGTGCAATCTTTGACCTCCACTGTTTTCCAGGTCAATGCTGGTCCTCTTGCTTATGCCAGAGCCTTCCTTGACGACAGCAGTGCCAAGAAGTATCCTGACAACAAGGTCAAACAGCTCAAAGAGGTTTTCAGGTACTGACACATGTCAATCATAAGTGAATGCATTGAAATGTTAAGTCGAGACCTTTTAGAATCTCATACATGACAAACCAACCAAAACTAAAACTAATAAACAAAACTGAAACAATCTTAAATATCCTTGAACTTGAGTGGCATTAAAAATGTGCATGCATCTCTGCAGGCAGTTTGTGGACGCCTGCGGTCAGGCGCTGGGTGTGAATGAGCGGCTGATCAAAGAGGACCAGCAGGAGTACCACGATGAGATGAAGGCCAACTACAGAGACCTGGCCAGGGAGTTGTCCAACATCATGCACGAACAGGTGGGAACTCCAGGAAGTCCAGGGATTTATGGAACGTTCTCAGGTCGTAATTCTGCCGCAGCAACAAGTTTCCAAACACATCATTTATATAAGAAATAGCACGATGTACTTAGTATTCTGTGACATGTTGTCTTGTGTTAGACGCCAATGCTGCACATGCTCATTCGTTTCCACTCATGTAACTTCGTGTCGGATGTGTTTGTCATCTAACCTTCAAAAAGCTATTCACTGCTGTGATTCACTAACCACATGTCTTATCTCTTGTTTTCTTTGTGCTGGCCTGAGCAGATCGGATGGTAACACTGCTTTACTTATCTTATCTATGTTATATTATGTTATGTTGTGTTGTGGTTCTGTTAGCTTTATCTTATCTCAACTTAACTTGGTTTAGCTTAATTTAGCTCAACATAACATAACATAACATAACATAACTTAACTTAATGTAATTTAGCTTAGCTTTGCTTTACTTTACAACATAGAACAAAGTAACCCTCCCCTAATTCATTTGCCTATAATCCTCACCATGCATATGTATTCATTATTCCCCAGGATTCTGTAACTAGCCGTGCTAACCTTCCTAACTGACCATGTCTTGCAGATAAACCCAGTGGAGGACGGTTCGAGGAGCACCCTGTCTGACTCTATGGGCATCTTCAACGCCATCAGCGGCACCCCGGCCAGTGCCAACCCCCACGGCTCACTCTGATCACCACCCTCCACGTGAGTCTCACGCCTTCTCCACCTCTGCCGAGCGCTCACACTACCAGAGGAACCATTTAGGACTCAAACACCTCTGCTAAACGCTCTCCTGTCGTTCCTCTGTCGTAGAACACGTGGCGTCCACTCTCTGGTATCAGTTGTTGTTCTTGTTTCCTATGGAGACTATGGAACCAGGTTTAAGCCATTTGATCCTATGTAAGCCTGACAACATGGTGTTACCTTCATTGTTGTGGTGTCTTAGGGATGATAAACATAGGTCGAAACAAACATGAGGACCATTTACATTTGACCTGATCTATTTTTAACCGTAGCACTCCATCTTGTTTGTAAGAGGATGTTTTTATTCCAGATAAACGCCGCTGCTGTAACACGTGACGCACAGTATTTTTACATTTCTTTTTTCTTCTCCACTCCTCCATCGGCCTTGTTACAGCGGATGCGTTTATCTGTGCAGAGTTTATCTTTTTCTCTCACCGGGGACATTTGAAAGAATTAGTCGCTCTATTTTTAGGCCAATAGACGTGTGTCAGAACTGTCTAAAGCCAAGTCAACCACGACGTTTTCACCTATTTTCTGTAAAGAGAACTGAAAAAAAAAAAAAAAAAAGAAAGCGTGTGCAATATTTTCTATTGTTACCGAGGCTACCTACTGCACAGAAACCACTCTTGCCAAAGACATTAGAAAGACGACTGTGCAATGCAGGATGAGGGTGTGACCATTTGTATTCTCCCCCTTTGTTTCTTTGTCTGTCATGTAGATGCCTTTGATTATCTGTGAGATCAAATAAAATATGAAAAAAAAGCATTTTTACTTACTGAACTGCTCATGTAAATATGTTTAAGACCTATAAATAAATAAAATCTGGAATAAGACCTCCGTCCATGCTTGGATTTTTACATGTTCACCGATAAGCTTTTCTCCCATTCAAGGAAGAGGAGCATCAAATTTGGGTCACAGTATGACGGGAACACACCTGTGGCATATTGCAATATCATATCAGTTTACGGCTACTGAAAAAACCATCTCCTAAGACTCATAGGTCAAAGGTCAAGGCTGCAGTAAAGCATATATTTGGAAAATTATTATTTTTTAATCGACATTTTTCACCTTTTATGACATTTTGTCCCACTTTTGCATCAATATCCAGTGTAAATGAAATGTTTTAACATTCATAACAATATTATATTGATCATATTTCAAAGGATGTGATGACACTGCATCGCTCTACAATGGAAGCTGTATTTTACTATATCAAATATCTAACATGAATCTTAGTGAGTTGTGATGACTAACCTGTTGTGTGTGTCTCTGATCACTGTGTGTGTGTGTGTGTGTTGACGAGTGCTGGTCAGGGTCACAGTGAATGGAGCTCCCAGTGAGCTGCAGGACAGGAGAGACATCGGGATGCTGACACCAGTGAAACCCCCTCACTGTGCCCGCTGTCATGTATAGGATCAGCTAATCCCACCTCATATCACACACACACACACACACACACATATGTTGTTGTGTCCTGTTAGGTTGCCGGACACACACTCCAAACTGTCAGTGTTTCAGAGAGCTGGGCTGTTGAACATCATGCATCTGCTGTGAGTTCTGCACTTGTCTGTGTTTTTATGTGGTAAAAATATGGAATAATATTAATAATGAATGATTGATAAGTTTGAAAGATTCACCTCTATATATTTTTATATCATATATGTTACATTTTATGAGATTATGACATTTTAGACGTAAAATATTCATCTATAAAGTAACAAATAACCCCCCAAAAATCATCTTTGTTACTTCCTATGATATGATTCACTGTTAGACATTAAGATATACAATAATATACAAATATAGAAGTATATATATAGTATATATATGTACTAATATACTGCTTCAGTCTATTTGTGTTTACATTTGAAAATGAAAGGGGAACCAAAGCTCCTACATGTGTGTATGTTCATGTACACACATGTATGCACATAGACTTTTATCTTGATGCCAGTAGGTTCAAACACACTTCATCAAGTACAATCACATGTTTCTAATAAGGAAACACAGCAATAAGAAAAACACAGTGAATATTGTCACGTTTATCAGCTGACCAGACTGTTGCTCTTTATCTGCATGGCTACACTGAGTTCTCAGTGTCGTAAAGTAACAGACACACACACATACACACACACACTTGGGAGAATGTGCTGGCAAGGCTGGAATAATGGTGATTTACATGTTGGGAGGTGCCGGACAAGATACGGTGAGTCCACAGCATCAGTGGGCGTGGGAGGAGGGTTTGATGGGAGGTTACAAAAGACACCGGCCGGGCCTGAGCTCGGTCTTCAAGTGTTGGATCTGCACAGGTGGGGGTCACTTGTGTCTCTGCCTCTTGTTTTTTAAAGGATTCAGTCAGAGCGGGACATACAGCAGCAGCAGCAGCCATGGCAGGTGAGGACGGGGACCGTGCAACCGGGACTCTTCACATATGGGGATTTCTTTTCTTGCTAAGTCTTGGATGAATATTCTTTGTTTGCATCATACATGACAAAAAAATCTGTGTTTATATCATGTTTAACTTGAAAACAACCTATTTCTGCAGACTACGGCGAGATGAGGAAGCCAAAAAGCGTAAGTCACACATTTACTGTACAGTTGCAGGTAGAAAGAGGAGTAAATGCACTTTTATACATATGAACTCAACATTTGGTTAAAAAAAAGTTTGAGTTAAACTTCTACTACTGCTTCCTCCAGGCTATCGTCTGTGGCTACCCAATTAGCATCTTTTTCATTGTGATCAATGAGTTCTGCGAGCGCTTCTCCTACTATGGCATGCGAGGTGAGTTGGCTAATGTGCTTTACTTAAGTTTTTCTTTCCACTCTCAGCCACTCTCATTGGTCAGCTGCAGCTGCTGTGGTTTTAATGCAGTAAGAGTCCCAGTAACAAATGTACAAGTATTCAACAACACCTCAAAACTCAAAAGTCACTGTTCCACTGTTAAACAAAAAAAAGTGATATTGTAAAATCACTGTTGCATGTCATGACCTTTTATGTAAGATATGAGTCTATATAATAACAAATAACATGTATAAGCAAAAAAAAATTGTTACCAACTTCCTATATAAAATATAGGAAGTGTATGTGTGTGTGTGTGTGTGTGTGTGTGTGTAAATACCACTTGGCTTAAATAAAAAGCTCTTTGCCTGCAGCTGTGCTGGTGCTGTACTTTAAGTACTTCCTGAGGTGGGACGACGACTTCGCCACCACCATCTACCACACCTTTGTGGCCCTCTGCTACCTGACCCCCATCCTGGGAGCCATCGTGGCTGATTCATGGCTCGGCAAGTTCAAGTGAGTGTCACGTCCTGCAGATCTTACACCTAAAATCACCTATGAGGGTTTTTTTTTATTGTGTTGTAATAAATATCTGCTGTTCCAGCCTGTGCTTGTACTTTAAAACCAGTGTAAGGTCATCCTTAGATTTATCTTATCCTGATCTAAACCTGGTGTACACCTCTTTAACTCTTCCTCCTCCTCCTCCTCAGGACAATAGTTTACCTGTCCATTGTTTACGCCCTGGGTCAAGTCATCATGGCAGTGAGCGCCGTCCATGACATCACAGACACAGACAGGGACGGTACCCCCGACAACATGACCTTCCACGTGTGAGTTGAAAGACATAACACAACACAAGTGCGACATGTGAACAGCCACAGACCGGTGACACTGACGGTGTGTGTGTGTGTGTCTGTGCTGCTGTCGTTCTCTGTGCAGAGCTCTGTCCATGTTGGGGTTGATCCTGATCGCCCTGGGGACAGGAGGCATCAAACCCTGCGTGGCTGCCTTTGGCGGAGACCAGTTTGAAGAGCATCAGGTCGGCTGTCACTCAAGCACGTACACAGAATGAAACCCAGCGCCACACGTCTTCATGTTAATATGAGAAAATTTAGTCTTAACTTCCTTAGATATTCATCACATGCACTTACACACCACACACAGGACTCAGGTATTAAATCAGTTTCTTTATTGCACACATGTGTGCACGCAGCAGGTACGGAGACACCTCACTCAGCTATCAATTACATGTGCTCAGCACCTCTTGTATCTCTGGTTCATTACTGGTAGTTGTTTATTAACTAATAGTTGCAGGTACATGTGTCTCAGTCACTTTATTACAGCGGTCAAGGCCGCTGGCAGATTATATCTCACCGTTGTGCTGAAATAAGGTGTTATGTAAGAGCTTCTATCATGATGTGTAACCCCCCCACCCCCCCGCCGCTGACAGGACAAGCAAAGGAGCACCTTCTTCTCCATCTTCTACCTGTCCATCAACGCTGGCAGTCTGCTGTCCACCGTCATCACCCCCATCCTCAGAGGTAGGAGCCTGTCGCACAGAGCAGGAAATATGTGACTGATAAACACACGTCAAAATAAAACCAGTCAGGAAATAAAACGTGTTTGTGTGGTTTTCAGCTCAGGAGTGTGGGATTCACTCTCAGCAGAAGTGCTACCCTCTGGCCTTTGGTGTCCCTGCTGCTCTCATGGTGGTGGCTCTGAGTAAGAACCTGGTTTTTATTGACTGCAGTGCTACACACTTAATTAACCCCCCCCCTCCTCCTACAGACAATATCTCCCTGATAAAGCCTTTATTGAACTAGTTATATAGCCAAATGCTAAATGAATAGCCTTTTTACAACAATAGCACATGCACTACTTTACCTGTGACGTGTGTGTGTGTGTGTTTGTGTGTCTGCAGTTGTGTTCATTGTTGGAAGTGGGATGTACGTGAAGACCGCCCCTCAGGGCAACATCATGGTCAAAGTCTGCAAATGCATTGGAGTGAGTGGTCTCTAAAAGACTCACATGTTCAGCACTTTTAGTCCCAGCTCAGATGATTATATATCTCACCGATATGTCCCTCTCTGCTTTCCGTAGTTTGCCATCAGGAACCGCTGTAAGAATTCCTCTAGGTCCCCCCCGAGGGAGCACTGGATGGACTGGGCAGAGGAGAAGTATGACGTAAGTGCTACTGTGCTTTCACATATATGAACATATGCAAACGCATTACAGACAGTACAATCAGTAACATAAGGCCACTGCCTCTGTTTTGGGTGTAGAAACTCCTGATAGCCCAGGTGAAGATGGTGCTGAAGGTGCTCTTCCTCTACATCCCGCTGCCCATGTTCTGGGCTCTCTTTGACCAGCAGGTCAGCTCCCTCATACACTCACAACCCAGTGGATTTATACCAATAAGCCTTTAAAGTCAGGCTAAATAGCATGTGTGGCTCCTCCACAGGGCTCTAGGTGGACCCTCCAGGCGACCACCATGAACGGTGACTTTGTGAGTATTCTGTTTCTTTCTCAGTATCACACTTTGAGGAGCCTGTTTCATAACTCCCTCTTTCCTTCCTCCACAGGGAATCCTGATCATCCAGCCTGATCAGATGCAGGTGAGACTCTTGTTTGGTGTCATTTACTCACTACTCACTCTTTTTTTATGGTGTGAATTGATAAAGAGAGAATTTTTCCCTCACACCAGACCGTCAACCCTATCTTGATCCTGGTTTTGGTGCCAATCATGGACAGTGTGATCTACCCACTCATCTCCAAGTGCAAACTCAACTTCACGTGAGTCTGAATGAGTTGTCAATGATCCACTGCATATATTATAGTCGAGAGACATCTACACACATCGACGTCTGCACTGTGTGTTGTTTCTGCAGTCCATTGAAGAGGATGACTGTAGGAATGTTCCTCGCTGCTCTTGCCTTTGTGGCTGCCGGTCTGGTCCAGATCCAGATTGATGTAAGAACACACATTAAACACACTTATTTACACAGGCATGACCTCGTGAGACCGTATTCACACACACGGTTCCATTTGTTTTCTAGCAAAGCCTGCCCAAGTTCCCATCAAGCACTCAGGGCCAAGCTAAGTTCATCAACATGGTGGATGAAGACTTGCCCATCGTGGCTGGACACAGCTCGTTCACCTTGAAGCCTTACACGGTACAGCCTCCATATTGAAATATAGTAAAGACTGGAGATCATA
This sequence comes from Caranx ignobilis, assembly GCA_021432705.1. Classification (NCBI taxonomy): domain Eukaryota; kingdom Metazoa; phylum Chordata; class Actinopteri; order Carangiformes; family Carangidae; genus Caranx; species Caranx ignobilis. The sequence continues at coordinate 29,178,768 of MU269989.1, read as the reverse complement.
TTATATATGTACTATACATATACACGTATATATATATTTTATTGATGTTTTATTCTCCCACAGGCCTCTGATGATTATCTGACCTTTGATGACTCATTTTTACTGACTATCAACAACAGTGTCAAAGACCCTGTCAGTTTAATTGACGGCACACGGAATACCTTAGTCATCGTTAAGGACGGGGCCCAACCCAGGATTATCACTGTGAGCCCACCCACCACACACAGCTCAAGTCAAGATTCCATTTGGACTGTAACTGTGTTAATCGTGTGTTTCCTTTATCCCTATCTTCAGTTCTCAGACATGAACCAAAAGCCAGAACAGGGCGCTAATGCTATTAGGTAGGTTTCACATTACTGTCAAATTTGTGGGGATTTATATGGAAGCCCCGAGGGGACATATTTTCTGTGTTCAGAATAATCTTGCTCTGCTTTTTCATGAACACAGAATCATTATATTGTTTTTGTAACATGCCTTTGTTTAGCTTGTAGCTTAAATCTTATGTAATAATCTAAGGATCAGTTGTTGCTAATGTTTCTTGAAGCTTTTGAACAAATCAAAATGTATTTTTACAAAAGGCTGTTTTCTATTTATAACAGTGATGTGACCTTCAAGTGATACTTTGTAATTTCTACTACTTCTCTGCCCATAAAAGCTACACATAATGTTCAAGGCTAAAATGTAACAGGTTGTAAGGTTGTAAATTGTTTTCAAATGCTAAATTCTCCTTCCTCAGATTTCTGAACGGCCACAACTCAGTTTTGAACGTAACAGTTGGAGACCAGGGATATGGAGAAATCGTCAGTAACAACATGTCAATATACGTGGCAGTACCACAGGGACAGTAAGTCCTGTATCTGATTCTATACTGCACATCACATGGTTATGCTGGAGGAACTTCTTTGCTCTGATTGGTGCCGTTCTTGTGATGTCAGAGCTGAGTTCTTGATCAAGGATGCCACCGGACAGGAGTGTCCCTACAATCTGAAACTGGGCTTCGGCAGCTCCTACACCATCATCATCCCACCAACGTTTAAAGTCGGAGTAAACGTAAGTGACAAACCAATTTTAAGTCAGAATTCTGCGTGGATGTAACTTCTGAACTGAGGCGGCACATCTGTCCTGTTAGTGCGGAGAGACCCTCCGACCAGTGATGGACATCAGCCCCAACACTGTCCACATGGCCTGGCAGATCCCTCAGTATTTCCTCATCACTGCAGGAGAGGTGGTCTTCTCTGTCACAGGCCTGGAGTTCTCCTATTCACAGGTAGAGGACCGTCCATCCGTCCATCCATCCATCCATCCATCCATCCATCCATCCATTCCATTCATCATTCTCTCTAATGTGTTTCTGTTGTTCCTTTTCCTCTCCAGGCTCCTAGCAACATGAAGTCGGTGCTGCAGGCTGGTTGGCTGCTAACTGTCGCCGTAGGAAACATCATCGTGCTCATTGTCGCTGAAGCTATAACACTCGAGGAACAGGTGGGTGGATTATATCGAACCGTTGGTAGAAGTGTGTCGTCTTCATTGACCTTGGCCAAGTTCAACATTTAAGGTCAAAGATTTGCAGCATTTTGGATCACAAATTCAAAGATAGCATGTTTGCTAACAGGTTAGCCATGTCCACTTGATGAGCTGGTGATGTGTCCGTTTTGAATTCAGTGTGTCTCTGCTGCCCCCATGTGGCTGAGAAGCAGTTTAAGTACAGAGCCAGCACTATGCTAATACCATAGACTGTATAAAAAGGCTAATACATATGAAGCTCAAGTCTGGGGAGTGTTAATATGTGACATTTAGAAGGACATGCTAGTGGTTTTAGCTCTATAAAGCTATGCTAACCATCTCCTAGCTCCAGCTTCATAATTGATGAACAGATATCAGAGTGGTATCGATCTTCTCAGCTAACGCTCATTGGGAGAAAGACTTAGCGCAGTTAGCTCGAGCCTAGCTCTACATTAACAGTGTGAATGTGTGTGTTTCTTTTCTCTAGTGGGCCGAGTACATCCTCTTTGCCTCCCTGCTGGTGGTGGTGTGCGTCGTCTTCGCCATCATGGCCTATTTCTACACCTACATCGACCCGGCTAAGATAGAAGCCCAGTTTGCACAGATGGAGCCCGAAGAGAAGAAGAGGAAGAGTTTGGAAATGACCAGGAAGAACTCAGACGAGAGCAGCAACGAGAAGAGAAGAAGTTCTGACTCCAGCTGTGACGAGGGGGAAGGCAGACAGTCCAAGATGTAAACTGAGCCTCCTCCACGCCTCCTCCGTTTACCAATGCTGCTTGGAACTGTGTTTGATGCCTGAGAGTATCTGTGCCAGTTGGTATTAATGGTCATTTTTATCAGTGCAATCCGCTGCTGTACTGGTTAGAATGAATGGATGACCTGAGTGAAATGGTGCAGAAGTAGTAAGCACACAGAAGTAGGGCTTAGGTGGTTGAGCTCTTGGTGGACAGCGTTAATAAAGGATCTTCACAGGGATAATTCAAACATTATTATCACCAAATTTTGTGAGAATATTCCTTTTTTTTACTCATAATTAAAATCCCTGGATCTTTACTGGTTAATTAGCTGTTTCGCTGTTGTAAATTTGTTTTTTTACAATGATTTATTTTGCACTGTGTGGCAACATCTTAATGTAATGTTTGTTTCATAGCCCTCTGTAATGTACTTGAGTACACATACAAACAAACCATTCCATTTGTATTTATTAATAAGCACAGTGTTGTATGTACTGTAATATATTGTCAATGTTTTATACACATCATGTTCCCATATGTTCCAGGGTAAAGTCCGACACCAGAGGCTGCTTATTGATTAGATTCCACATTCAAACTCAGGGTTCATTTAGGCCTGGTAGAATACTGCTCCATCTATTCACCATGCTAGCAAGGTGTTTTATCGGCATTGTCTGTAAACATCTGCATCAACAGTGTTTTTTTTTAAACCTATATAATTTCAAATAAATTTCTTTTTCTGAATACAAACATGTCTGTCAAGTGATTGATGTCTGACCAATAAGGTGTCAGTTATTATTAAAGTGTTTATTAGGATTTAAAAAAAAAAACACACTGATTAAAAACTTTAATAACAAGATTAACTTTAGAGCCTCAGTCCAATATCATTTAACAAGATTTTAGAGCTGACGTATAAAAATGAGAAAAGAACAAAGCTATGCACACTTTAATTTACACTTAATGTATTCACTAAATATCTTTGAATGTGTCTGTAACTTGATCTTTGAATGTTATTTTGACATGTTTACGTGTGTAGGCTATCTGTATTAATCCAGTTTAACATCTGTTAACATCTGCACAGTACAAACCTGCAGATGGAAAAATGCCGAAGACAATAGAGTACATGACGAATGTAATGTTTTTCAAGTAGTAATATAAAAACAAGTTAAAACATACACATTTAATTATTTTATTTATTGATTTTTATCTATTTATTTATTATTTTATTCTTTGCTGGACGGAAATCCCCTTCAAATCGCGCATGCGCAGCGGGCGGAGCGTACGCAGGTCCTGACGGGAAGGTCTTTTTGTTTGGGCCGCTGAGAGACTCGACACTTGGTTTGATTCCCCTGGTTAACAACCGTTTTTTATCTGCATTAATTTCGGTGAGTATCCGCATTTCCACTTCCTCTCTGTCCCCCCGCACCTCAGCCGTCACGTAAAGACGCTAAACTCCCAGGTCAGGAGCCGTAAAATAAGGTTTTTAACCCGGGAACGTTGCCATCATGGACGCCGCTGGAGGACGAATTTTGGTTTCCTCCGGTTCGGTTAGCTAGCATTAGCCTCCTCACAGCTCAACACACGCACATTATTTCGATATAAATCCAAAATTTGAAGTGACATTTCGACAGCGTGTTGCGTTTAAGGATATATTATCACCCCGTGATGGTTTTTTTATAGCGTAAACTTTGGTGAGAAATCGAAACGGCTCGCTAACCCGGCTCGTGGGCCCGGCTAACTAGCGGCGGCTCGGCTAACTAGCTGCGGCTCGGCGCATGGTGAGGCCCGGAGTAAGCTAATGCTAACCTATAATTAGCCAGCTGTAAAGTGTGATATCTCATCTGTCATATCTAACATACCATCTAATCTCAAACCCTATTAACGGTCCATGAGACGTTTTTGCTTGAGTGTCACAGTTGTTATAGCTGAAGTAAGTATAAATATATATAATCTGACTAATTAGGTACCAGCTCCATTGTATCTCCTGGCATTGTCTTTTGTTTGTTTTGTCTTCTTTTGGTTTTGTATTGGAAACGAAAAGAATTATTTTCTGTAACTTGTCACTTGGACTAAATGAAAGTACGTCAGATTAGCTTTATTTAACGTGTCACTGCAGTCAGTCTGCTGGTACGTCAATGTTTTAAATCGTATATTTTAAACACCCTTTAGAAGGTAATGGAGCCTTTCTCTTGCTGTGACGATAATATAAGATACAAACTTTATTTTATCAACTTAGAAGCTTTTACATAACTTTGTGCCTCAGCCATAAGTAGGATTCTTTGATCACTATGACGCTCATAAAACACACTTAATTGCATTTTTATAAGGCTTTAAGTCTTAAATTTGTATTTGGTTCACTCTACATTAATCCTGTATAATTGCAATGTGTACCCTTGGTCTGTTTGTTTTGAGGTAACTACACTATAATCACTCAAACCTCACAAATAAAAGTATTTATTTCTACTTCTTCAGAGTTTTAAAAAACAGCAGCCTGTTAACCAGCAACCATTTATATAACTGTTATATTGTGTTAACTAATTTTCTAACATTTGCAGGCCAGTCAACTGACCTGTTTGGTTAAATATGAAACAATGGAAACTAAATTCGTAGCCCACGCTACCATCATGTGGATAAATGAATTTCTTGCTCTTGTAGGTACATTTGTGGACGGTTATTTCACCAGGTGTAATGTTGAATCTTGTTGGCATTTTCATTCTGTCGGCTCCTGACATTGATGTGGATCCAACCCAAGTTACGCCCAAATTAAAAAAAAACAAAAAACAGAACACACAGTTTAAGGGAACGCCGTGTGCCGCCTGCTCACTTGTGATCTGCGAGGGTTGAGTAAACATTAACCGTCTACTTTATCCTTTTTCAGGGTGTCTTTTATGAATAATCAAAAGCAGCAAAAGCCAACGCTAACCGGCCAGCGTTTCAAAACGAGGAAAAGAGGTCAGTGCTCGTTGTCGCTGCTTTTGTTTTCTGCTTTTGTACGTTTAACCGTGTGCAAATCTCACGCTGTATCTATACCGGTTTGTCTTGAACCCAACCACTTGTCTGTCCTCCTCCCTCCCCCCCTCCCAACAGATGAAAAGGAGAGATTTGACCCTACTCAGTTTCAAGAAAGTATCGTACAAGGCTTGAATCAAACTGGCACTGATTTGGAAGCGGTTGCAAAGTTCCTTGATGCCTCTGGCGCCAAGCTTGACTACCGCCGGTATGCAGAGACACTCTTTGACATCCTGGTGGCCGGCGGGATGCTGGGTGAGTTACTCACATGTGCACTTTCACTGATCAAAGGCATGGACTTGTACATGATACAGGCAGGAATTTGATGGATTTCTTATCTGCCCCACAGCCCCAGGTGGGACTCTATCTGACGACATGACCCGCACTGAGTTCTGCCTCTTCACGGCACAAGAAGACCTGGAGACAATGCAAGCATATGCTCAGGTAACCATCAGTTTCTGCCAGACATTTATTAAATACAAGCCCAGCTCTGATTGGACAAAGATCGTGACGGGACATGTTTCTTCCTCTTGCCAAAATAGGTTTTTAACAAGCTGATCAGGCGTTACAAGTACCTGGAGAAGGGTTTCGAAGAGGAGATCAAGAAGGTGAGTGTCTCTGTCTTTAACAGGAGCAGGTGTTCAAGGTGTATTATTTCTGAGGTCAAATTATAACTTGTCAATCTGGTTGGACGTGTTTCCTACAGAGGGGGCGTGTGTGTCTCTGCATCCTGCCACATGACCACGCAGTTCCTCTGCTCCAGCTGCAGCACAAACTGCTCCTTTTGTTGACGGTTTAACAGTGATTAGGCAGGCTGCAGTGCGTCACGAACGCATCACGAAACACGCTCCTAAAAACAGCCGTCGAGTTGTAAAGCACGAACCTCAGTTAACACAGGATCGGCATGTTTCAAGCTGTTGTCGTTTATCAGTATCAGCCATCTAAGTGATCGTTATCCCGTGGGACTGCGAGGGAGCTGATAACATGCTGTAAAAAGAAAAAAGTTGTGACCACACCCTCAGGGACATAAACCATTTGAATGTGCCTACGGTCAGACCAAAGGTGTGGGCTTCAACTGTAACCTGCACTGGAGATGATCCGATTCCATTTCTTCCCTACTGATACTGATCCGATACTTGTGCCAGGGGTACCAGCTGATACTGAGTGTTATTAAAAACCATTTTATATTGACTGTGTGTGTGTATCAGGGCTGTCAGAGTTAATGCAAGCAATTAATATAGAGACAATAACATGTTAAAAAAAATGATAACACACTTCCTCGCGTCATGTGACTTAGGTAGAACCTGTCTGTGTTGCCACTGGGTTTGTCACTCGTCCATTGAAATACGGTAACGCCCTGTATTTGAGGATTTAATAGTGCGTCCTGTTCTGAATCAACATGGATGAGGTTTGTCAATACTCTGGTCTGATCACAGTCCTAGTTTGACTGTCAGTGCTAATGACTCAGGCTAGTTCTAAACTACGTTTGAGTGTTTCCTGTGGCGGACGGGGGGCTGTGGACGCACAGAAGCTTCGGGAGGACAACCCTCTCCATTGACAACGAAGCCCTCATGATACTGGTATCAGAATTGGAAGGACTTGAACTTGCACACCCAGTCAACCTGTGTTTGTGTTGTTGTGGTTCTGTCCCTGCAGTTGCTGCTGTTTCTAAAAGGGTTCACCGAGTCTGAGCGCAACAAACTGGCCATGCTGACCGGTATCCTGCTGGCCAACGGCAACATATCAGCCTCCATCCTGAGCAGCCTCTTCAACGAGAACCTTGTCAAAGAGGGTGAGGAGACACATTTGTTTTCTAAATGAGTTTTTTTTTTTTTCTTAATGACCGGAATGAAATGTTTTTGTTCTCCGGTCACCAAAAAACCTCTCTGTCTCTGTTCAGGAGTATCTGCAGCCTTCGCCGTCAAGCTGTTCAAATCATGGATCAATGAGAAGGACATCAACTCTGTTGCTGCCAGTCTGCGCAAAGTCGGCATGGACAACAGGCTGATGGTGAATGAATCTGATCAGGCAGCATCACCACAGACTGTTTTGCGTCTGACCTGTGTGTGAATGAGTCGCTAACATCTCTGTCCACACAGGAACTCTTTCCTGCCAACAAACGGAGCTGCGAGCATTTTTCTAAGTACTTCACCGACGCCGGGCTGAAGGAGCTGTCCGACTTCGCCCGAAACCAGCAATCCATCGGTGCCCGCAAGGAGCTGCAGAAGGAGCTGCAGGAGATGATGTCCCGTGGAGACCCTCAGAAGGAGGTGAGGCCGCGTCAGGGACAGGTTTAGCTTTCTTTGTCATTT